>BSBK01000853.1:622500-1017728 GCA_027943335.1 Chamaecyparis obtusa
TTCTAGACGATAATTATAGAGTGGATATTTTGTCATTGAGCTCATCAGATTCACCTCTGAAACCTTCAAATTTAGTGACATAAGTAGAGGAGCAAGCGATTTCTTGACCTAGAAAGGATAGTGTTGAGAGAAGAGCTATGTACCACCACAAGGTACACAGGTCTTCCTACGAAAGAAAGGATGCCATGAAAGATGGAAAAACTCCTTCACTTCCACATTTGAAGAGCAAGGGAAACCCTAGCCATTTGTACTAAATCCCTATAGATGTTGGCATAACTAACACATATGAGATGAGTAAGTATGTTGATGGATTGATGATGTGTTTTTTCAATTAAGTTTTTGTCATTGATGTCAACTTAGGTAGATGACTATGTTCTTGGTGTACCAAGTTATGATGTAGAAGATGAATTATGAGTTATGCTATGAATTGTGGTGTGCAATTTGACACATAGGCTCTAGAGGTTTGTATAATGCTATATATATGATAGCGTATGTGTATGATGAGTTTTATGCAAGTTACTGTCAGTTTGGTGAAGACGGAGAATTGGTTCAGTAGTGAAGGAACATAGAAGAAAGATTTGATCAGTATGTCACAGAGGAATGAAATTAGGTATTGTGAAAAGAGGTGGGTGATCTTGATGATATTATTGGATTTCTATTGCAATCGCATCAAGATTGGTGATTAGTGGATGGAGTTACATGATTTTGAAGTTCAGATAGTGAAGGAAAGAACAATGAAGTACAATTGGTTAGATCCTTGATCGGTGAAGGCATGTTGATTTGTGAAGATGGTTGAGTATTTCAGAATATGTGATTATGTGTCTAAAACTACGTGGAATATTAGGTAGAGGGTAAGTGCACCAAGATGGTGTGCAAAAAGTGGCCACCTTAAAAAAAACCAAAACTTCTCATAACGCAATCGAGTTATTCAAAATTTGAAAAAACTAGGCTTGGCAAAGCCGAGCCTTTTCCAAGCCACAAAAAATAAAAATAAAAATAAAGTTTTTCAAAACACAATTGATTTTTGCAAAACAAATAATACTTTACAAAACACGACCATGTTTTGATTGTCATAATTTTTTTTAAAAACCCGCGTTTGAGTGTTATTTTTTCATGCCAAAACCGAGTTTGAAGGAGAGAGGAGGAAGGGAAAACACCTAAACCCAAGTGCGTTCTTGTTGTTAATTGATTTTGTTTCCATATTAATCATTTTTCAATCATGCCATGTCATCAAACAGATAAGAATTTATTTATTTTAATTGTTTTTTAACTTCAATTTTGATTGAGAAGGGTTTGTTGAAGCAATTTAAGGTTTTTTAAATTAATTTGATGTTAGATTCAAAAAATAATCTCCGACCACAAAATAGACAACAAAGACATCTTTGAACATAGAAAATTCTTGATAATGTTGGAAATGAGAAACAAGATAACTCTCAAAATACAGCCCCAAAACAAGAAAATCCTCAACAAAACCCAAATCTACCACCAAACCCAAACCCACTGCCAAACCCAAATCCAAACCCTTCGCGTCCTCCAATAGGTCATGTTGATACTACATGAGAGGACCTTATCAATCACCTTCAATAAAACACTACCCAAATATCCATATTGGTTAATAGGTTGAGGTCCTCTAGTCTTGCGCACCACTCATCCCTCACCACTACCTTAGAAAGAATTTCCAATAGTGCGAATGAGGTGTCTAGGGAGCTTACAATATGGGGTCTATGGAGGGATAGATGTGAATTTTATGCCGATGGGTTGTCATATGATCAAGTGAAAAAAAAAGGATATGTAAAGATGACATATGTTCTATTTTCACTGATCCCATTAGTAGTTGTACAATAAATAAAAAGAGGGATTATATGTCTATCAAAATGTAAGATATAAGAATATGGATAGAAACCCAGGTGTAAAGAGTAAAATATGATGGAAGAGATTGGATTTATGTATCTAGGAGTTGGGAAAGGTAAAATTCTCTTCTTAATCCCAAATTCCCAAAGGAAAGATCCAAATTGATTAACCACAAAGAAATGGTTAATGCATAAATGAATCAATCGGTTATTAATAGGAAGAAAGAGGAAAGTCTTAAATTCCCTTTTGGAAGAGAGTATTGAAACCTTAATTGAAATGAATTGAAGACAAATACTAACCTCAAAGTATAGCAGATTTGGAAATCACTATTTTCTAATGTCTGTACTGAGTTTCAGGAAGTTCTGCAAGCGAATTTGGAATGGAAACACAAAGACGGAGAAAACCCATAAATCTTTTCCTTTTCTGAGAAAGGTAGACCTTGACCTGCATAGCTCTGACAAAAATTTTGTTCACAAATCCTGAATGTTTTCCAAAAAGGGTATCTGAAGCTACTCTGTAATTTGTTGTTCTACACCTGCACCTGCAAGAAAAAAGGTTTTGTTATTTGGATGAGGGGTTTGCCTTGGTCAAGCCCTAGTTTTGGAATTAACCTTGAAATATAATTTAAATTGCAGTAATAAACAAAGTAAATGGAACAATTCACCTTGTTTATGTTGAAACCCTTGTGGAGGATTCGAATCCTTGAATCCACAAGTATGGATTCTCTAAATGAATGTAGAATTGTAGGATGTCTCAAATTAATTGCATTTAGATCTTCAACACCAATCTTGAATGGATCTTGGAATAGGAAGAAGCTTGAATGTATATGGATGGAGAAATATTCAATAAGAGGGCTCCATAGAGCTTGAATTCTTCAATGGCTACTAATGGATCTCCTTGATGAATTGGATCTTGAATGCTTGAACACTTGAGGATAGATGAATTCTTGAATGCTTTCTTCCTTCCTTCTTGCTTGCTTGATAATTTCTTGATCACTTGATTTCACCTTATGCATGATGATGGAGATTTGATTCAGGATTGAAATGAGAGGAGAAGGCTTCCTTATATACTAGTCTAGGGCACAAACTTATAGAGAGGCTGACATAGGAGAAATAAATTCCCATTAAGCCTATAACCTCAGAAGTGTACCTAAATTAAATATCATTTAAGATTTTACAGTTTCGAAGCCCGAAACAGCTAACTCGGAAGCGGGAAATAAATCTTTCTGAAACTCGACATCCGAAAACCTCCAAAATTTGAAATTTGGACCCTGGGTCATGGTTGAGGTTGACCCTAACCTAGGTCAAGTTCAAGGTCAACCTTGACCGTGAGGTCAATAACCTCAAATTCACAGAGCCAGGTGCCAGAAATAGGCTGGAAATAAGTAGAAAATAGGGCAAAACAGGGGAACAAGCCAGATCCAAGTCAAAGACCCATTCAAGGCATTCAACATGACCCCAAACCACTTACTCAGAGGGCTAAACTATTCCTAAATGGAAGTGCTTCCATTTTATAATGATACAGTAATAACTACCTAGAAGTAACTATGAATCGGTTTCCCATACATTGGTGTGTTTATAATATGATGAGAGCTATATTTTGGGATACATGGTATATGGTATTTGACCAACCACCCTGTAATAATTGGGAGATGCCTTTATATTTTTTGAGAAAGCTATATTGTGAGTTTATCCTCAGTGAGAAGTTGAATTACTTTGACATTCAATAGTTCTAAGGTAGAGGGAGAGGCTCTACACAGGATAGAGTTGGGGCCCATAGGGTGGTAAACTCGCAACATATGAGGTGTCGAGCTAAAAAACCCATAGTTCATGTTGCGGTCTCAGTAGTAATGAATGAGTCTATGTATTTACAGACTCTTCAGGAAACTACATCATTGAATGATATCATTATTGAGCATGGCACACAGTTAGTCAGGGCAGAGGGTGGATCAACACCCGCTCAACCTCCATCATCATCAGATGCTACATTTGGCTTAGCCCAACCCATTGAGCATATGTGCCCCAACTATCAAGGTATATTTTTTGGGTTAGATACCGACGCAAATGAGGATGGTTCGACATCCCATTCGTGTACACATTGTGGGATTAGATGCTAGGCATTCATTGCTAAGGATGTGGCCCTCACAATAAAGGTAAATAAATTTTTATTTGGAGAACAAAATAAATTGATATATGAATAATATGCATTGTAGGGTACAATAGGTGATACTACGACGAGCACACCACATAGTGTTCATTTGATTAGACGTGCATGGGTAGCTTCAACACCTGAGGTATAGTTTTTAAATATTCATAAAAATAGAATAATTTCTTGGTTTCAAGAGTTATTTTCTTAATATGTATATTTATTTGATATTTTATAAGGCTTGTCAGGGGTTCAGATGTTCGAAGTTGATGATGTGATGCTTTGTGCCATCGACTTTGGCCTAGAGAGCTTTGCGGTATCATATTTTTCACATCTATTGTTTATAATTTTAATTGAATGCATGTATTACCATATTTATTTCTCTTATGTTAATTTTGTTTCTACTAGGGTACCCCACCTAGCTCTAGGATATCAGAATGAAAAAAGAAATCCCCGAGGACACCCAAAGTACAAAAGGTAATTTAGTACAATTTAAGTTTATTTGTTAAAATGTATTATGATTAAACATGTACATGTATACTGATGAATGCACCTGCCTTATTTGTTCTATATATAAAAATTGTCGGGTTTTACAAAATTAATGAATGCACCAGATGTCCCTGATGTTCAAGAGCAGGAATATGTAACATTTTTATATTCACTTTTGATTGCATTCTTGTTTGTTCAAAATATCTTAGAAATCCTTCCTCTATGACTATGCTATATGTTATGGTTTTCATACAGGAAATGGTCATAGTGGCTTCATCAGTGACGATGTCTCCTAAGAGTACAAGATATATATCTGAGGCTCCGGTATGCATTATATATATGTGTTAAACATATAAATTTAGATATGAGTACATGCATTTCTACTTTTGTAGTGTTTGTCATCAACTTTGGGTTATTAACTTGTTTTAATTATCTTTTACCTATTATAGCTCCCTTTGCGACTTCCTCCAAATTATTTACCATTCTATTTTGTTAGGAGTTTCGATCATCGAAGATGGGGTCCAACACAATGGAGGAAAAAGGTGTGCATGTCTTTTTAGTTTTAACCCTCTTGTCAACTTGTTTTAGATTTCTTTCATGTTTATTAGAAAGCCCTAATTCCTCCCACTATGACTATAACACTTTTTAACACTTACCATATAGGAAAATATGGTAACAGATTCATCAGTGGTTGTGCCTCCTACCAGCATAGGAGATCCATCCGTGGCTCTGATATGCATTTGTTTTTTGGTCCATACATTTTTAGTTTTGTATTGTTTGTTGACATATATGTTATTAATTTGTATTAATTTTGTTTTACCTCTTATAGCCCCCTTCACGACTACCCACAAATCCTCTACCTCTCCTTTTTGTTAGGATTCCTCACCCACGAAGGCACCCATCAACATTACTACATAGCTCAAATGCAAAAGAAAGAGATGAGGTAATCAACAATTCAATTACCAATAAAGTACAGTTCAGTATTCAGTTATCTTGATAGTATTTGGAGATAAGATATTTGATTTAACATTTGAATTGTTCTTGTGCAGACACCCACCGAACCACATACTGCTTCGAAGAGACTCAATTTTGATGATCCAACACTGTCATAGATATTGATAGAGATATATAGATGTAGTTGTGGTCATTAAATCATATTTATATATATTTGACATTTGTATTGTATATATGAACATTAACATAAAAAATGCCATCTTTTTATAACTCTATTATTGATTTGACATGTATTCCATTTTTGGAAATGTACATGATTGTTGTTCATTTTTATGTATATGAAATTTTAAATTCGATCCAATTTGTTCATTGTGGGCATACCTTTGTACTTCAAAACTTAATTTTTTACAATTAATCAAACATGTATGTTCATTATTTAATATAATAGAATTGAAACATGTTTATCAAAGTCATTGTGGCATGGATACTATAATCAAAGTCACATGTGACTTAATTTGATGTAATAAGGCATGAAAAGCCAAAAGATGTAATGATTTTGTCTATTTTGTCAAATTGTCCTAATTGACCAAATAGGGGTCATAGGAAGATGTATATTAATGGGTAGTTTATGTGGTTGTTGTTTCTTGTGGATTGGGTTGTGGAATATGCATATTAATATCTACTAACATATTTTGTTGTAGGAAGGATCATTGAATGGATGGTTGATACCCCAAGGTAGAAGTTTTCTTGTGAAAATGGTTCTTAGATGGTGCTATGGTGAAGGTCTAAGAGATTTTCCTTAAGGAGGGCATGTTTTTATGATATAATTTGTTTATATATGTTGAATGGATGGTGAAACAACTCTTTTTAGCATTTGGAAGTGATTAGAAGGTGCGTTTTGAGAAAGCCCTAGGTTTTAAGCCCTAAAAGTGAAGGTATGTGAGTTGGGAGAACATGAGAGCATGGTATCCATTAAAACCTATAAATTCATTGGTTTGACATCATAACTCAATGTTGACCAAGGGTTTGGGGTTCTCGTCATACATATTTGATATAGTTCCTTTGTAAATTTGGCCTATTTTGGGCTCATTTAACCTAATTTGAGAATTGCAAGGTATTGGTCCTATGTGTTGGTCCAAAAGAATAGTATCTAGTTTTTTGATATGTTGAATAACCTCCAAAAGGGTATCTGGAAGTGTATTTTTTTTTCAAGTGTTTTGGAACAAGTTGGTGAAAAGTGTGAAATACTTGATTTGACCAATGTTGCTTAGTGACCCTTAGGGACAATTCAGTCTAGTGTGCTCGTGAAGGTTCAAGAGACTTCATGGGTGAAACAATATTGGCACTAGAGTTTACCTGACCAATCAGAGCTAATGGAGCTTTGATCTGCACTCATGTGCTTGATGTCCGTACTTATCACAATTGTAACAATAACCATTAAATTTAGGAGGGGTTTTAGGAATACCTTTTTCTTTGCTTCTGCAAACATTTGATCTATGGTCTGGTTTTCCATAATGATAACATGATAGATTCTTTGGCCTTGGATTTTCATAGGCATTCTTCTGCTCAGCTTGTCTTGATGATTCTCCATGCTCGGTATAGCCTAAATCAGTAGTGCTATCAAGTCCTCTTTGACTGATTAGAAACTCATCCATCCTTTTTGTACCTTCTTCAAATTTCTTAATTATCTCATTGTGTTGTTGAATCTTCACTTCATTTTTAAATTTTTTTATTTTCTTTTCTCAATTCACCAATGTCTTCCAATCTTCCAGTAAGTTCACAATTTACTCGGTTAACTTCTTGACTCATGACAACCATCTAATTGGAGATTTAAAAATGATGCTCGGTAAGTCTCATCATCTCATATTCCTTTTCTTCTAGCTTTTCAGTTATTTGTCTTCTGTCATCAATAGCCAAATTCCTTTCTTGTTCTGTTTGCATAGCATTGTTCATGACATAAATCATTCTAACCATTTGTGTCTCCTAACCGATATGCAGTGCTTTCACTTGTTCAATAATATGTTGATTCTTTTTAGATAGATCTGACATAGTTCCTTCCGATGCATCAGATATGCTACCAGATCTAGATCTAGATCCTTCAAATGGATCATCTATCTCTTCTTTATGATAATCAATCTCATTATACTGAAGTTCCATATCCTTCCTCTTGACTAGTAAATCTCTTAGTATTTCTTTTCCTTCCTTGAATTGTTCAATGTAGATCTGCAACTACAATATCTGATTCTCAATAGTCTTGTCAAGCTTATACCTTTCCATCCTTAGATCTTTTCTCTTCAATGATTAAACTTCCTTAACAAGAGAACTAGCTCTGATACCAATTGTTGGAATTATGGAAAGGTGTGTACTAAGAGGAGAGGGGTGAATCAGTACCTTTAAAAAATTTAAAACTAATCCTTGTAAACATCAACTTCAATAACCGACTGTGTAAATTACTTTCACCATACATTCAATAGTATAACTGCAATGTAAATGCATGTAAGCAAATCAATAAAACATTCTTGAAACTTCAATACACATGACACATGTATTTTGGTATCACAAAAACCCTTGTTAGAAGGTAAAAACTATGGTGGGGATGGAACCCACAAAGCTTCAATTCTGCAGAAATAAAGTTGTCGGTTAAGGCTTACAAGAATGATCACATCTGGTGATCTTACCCTGTTAGGAGTAACAAAAAGATCAGCTAGATCTACCTGATTAAAGGATTTTAGAAACACAATACATGTGTGCACTCAATTAAGAGATTTAACTAAGAATGGTTAAGTCCACTATGTTAGGAGATTTTGAATCTGTTACAATTTTTAGAGAGTAACGGTGATATATGACCTAAATGAAATACAACTCAAATTGATGATATTAGATCCTTTAAATACAATAAAGATATTGCCTTGCTGTGATGATTATATCCTTCTGAACTGCTCGGTAGCCTTATGACTGTTCTAATAAACTGAATACTTATGTATAAATCCTTCTGTCAAAACCCTGTATGAATTATAGATATCCTTGAGTGCAGCTACTCCTCAAAGATACTTGTCAAAATGTCATCCTTAAAAATTTTATATCAAATTGAACTTGACATAATTAGGGTTTAACATTATCTTAGAAAACCTAATATCAACGGTTCATAAGATTAACCTAGATCATCATTACATAGGAATAATCATTCATTAAATGATTACATCCATAATAAAATCACCTCGATCTTGGTAAACCATTTTCTTGCTCGGCAAAAAGTTGGTCACCTTGAACTATGTGTAATTCCAAACTTTTATGTGAACTCTGGATTACTCGGTAAATGTTGTCTCTCGATCTCGGTGTTCACTAGCACTTGGTAATCCTAATGTAACATAGACCTTGCTAGCTATGTCCTAGGTTCTCCTAGAACTCAAAAGGATAAACTCCTAGCCTCAAGGGTGCCAATCTAGCTCCTTCTAAGAAGTCTCAAACTTCTCTCAATGCAATTCAGTCTATGACATTAATATTCTGTTAAGGTTCAAAGTTTCAAGTACTTCTCTGTTTTCTTCCAGCATTGCTCACCTCTATAAGGAATTGAAGTGTAACCCATATTCCTCTTCAAATGGAGAGGAGAATTTTTCTTCAATCATCCTGCATTAAAAACCCCATTCCAAACCTAATCCAACAAATCCAATCCTATCGCTATTCAAATTGGCTTGCTGACTGGCCTAAAAAGGCTACTAGGCTTAGTAGGCCTAGTTGGTCTCTTTGTGCTTATAACTCCAAATTTGTCTGAACAGAGCACCCAAATAGTTATAGATTCGAGTACCCTTTTGGGAATACTTGAAGATTTTTTTGGTCTCCCTTCCCAATACTGTCTGTACAGTACTTGCTAGAATTTAGGCTATTATTAAGGGTTTTGAACTCACTGTGTGAACCAGTGAGGGTTTTTCTATATATCCTCTATCTGCCTTCCTCCAACACTCCTTAGTGTTGGAAATGCTTGGTAAAGCATTGTATCTCCCCTCCACATGCTTGGATTGAGGCTTTGAGTGCCCCTAATCATCCCATTAGCTTTGCAATAACTCACTGATCCCTAACCAAACCAGTCTGCTTGCCTAGGGCATCAGATTATAGATGCATGCCAGACCTTCCAGGGCCCTTCCTCTACACAACATATAGTACAAGGAGTTGAGACATGAATCCCATGGACCTGTACAATTTGTATGGTGGGAAGGTGTTCTAGCACTCCATTCTTCTAAACTCTGTCACAGCTAACCCGAGACATAACAAAACAAAGAAAATAAAGAAAGAGTAACTAAAACTTGAAATGAAATGCTAGAAACTAATCTATGAATTCAAATGCATTAACAAACATCACATGAAAGTATTACAATCAGGATTTTCAATCCATTTTAGGCTCTATCATGCCAAAATCTATATCACTGTCAAACAATTACAAAAATCTGCAATAGTCAAACTTTCTCCTCCATACTACACACTTCCCAATGCATGGAAATTAGGGTTTTTTAAAGTTTTTTAGTCCCTCGGTGTTAGGTCACATGGATTGGGGTAGACCTCAAAGTAAACTAGTTACAAGCTTTGTAAAGAAAACTGTCATGACAACTTTAAAAGTTGTCATGACAACTTTGGAATTTGTCAAGCAACATTTGACAAATGGCTAAGATAGTCATCTAAAACTCAAGGGCACTCAACCCTGAGAAAACTAAGGTCACACACACACCATGGAAAACCTTAGAAAATAAAAGAGGTCATGAGGATAATAAATATCCCACTGTCCACAATTTTATCAATCTAGCAAACTAGCTAGTTTGGCTCACTTGGTGACCAAAACACACCTCAAACTAAGGCCTAGGGAGAACCAGATAAGAAGACCACACATTGAGCACACCAAATAAAAAAAAAGGACTAGGAATCCACCCTAGTCTAGTGGCTTGGCTAGTGCCACTACAAGCCAAAATTTATGCACACACACTAGGTACCACACTAGCCCTACCTAGGTGTCCTCACCATACTCCCCCAAAAAGAAAAGCTTAAGTCCCTCCTGGGACTAGTAGATCCTCTGGAATGCCTTGATTCTTGAAGTCTTCTGCCTCCACCCAAGTAGCCTCAAATTCAGGTTTGTCCTTCCATTTAATCAAGTGCTCCATATAGACCTTGTGCTGGGTAATCTTCTTGACTCTTGTGTCTAAGATCTTGGTTGCCTCAAGTTTTGGTTTGTGAGGCAAGGCCTGATGTTCTACATTAGAATACATGTCTACAAAATTGGAATCCACTTCAGCAAGAGGACTTTTGTACTTGATCAGGTCAGAAATGTTAAATACCAGGGAGATATTTAGTCCACTAGGTAGATCTAGCTTGTAGGCATTGGCACCATATTTGGCCAAGATCTTGCAGGGACCAATCCTCTTCATTTGCAGCTTGGTAGACATGCCCTTCTGTAACCTTGATTTTTTCAGATGAACCATAACATTGTCACCTATTTCAAACTGAATGTTCCTTCTCTTCTCATCAACCTTTGCTTTCAACATTTGAGTTGAATCTAGGACGTTCTTCCTTACTTATTCCTAAGTTTCTTTCATTGTTTGAGTGAAGTCTTCAGTATGACCACTCATGTATTCCATGGCACCAAGGTCTCTAAGTTCACATACACCTCTTGGGTGCATTCCATACACAATATCGAAGGGACTTTTACCAGTAGTCCTATTCTTGCTATCATTGTATGCATACTCTGCTTGAGGAAGAACCACATCCCAGGTCTGCCCATATTCCTCAGTTAGACACCTTAACAAATTTCCCAACACTCTATTAACCACCTCAGTTTGGCCATTAGTCTGAGTGTGGTAAGCAGATCCAAATGAGAGATTGGTACCCAATCTACTCCACAATGTTTTCCAGAAGTGACTCATGGACTTAAAATCCCTATCTAAAACAATGTTGAGGGGAAGTCCACGGATCCTTACAATTTCTTTAAAGAACAAATGAGCAATGTTACTAGCATCATGTGTAGTTTGGCAAGGTATGAAGTGTCCCATCTTACTAAATCTGTCCACCACAACATATATGTTGTCATAACCATGCTTAGTCTTTGGCAAGCCCACAATGAAATCCATGCTCACACACTCCCATGGTTTGTTTGGCACTGGTAGAAGTTGATACAAACCTGCATTACTGGATCCTCCCTTTTCTTTCATGCACACTACACACTACTCTACATATTTGGTAACATCTTTAACCAACTTAGGCCAATGATAGAATCTTTGTACAAGACCTATGGTTTTGTTAACTCCAAAATGACCACTCAAACTGCCATTATGTTTCTCCTGTATGAGGTTTTCCATCATGGATCCCTTGGGCACACACAACTGATTACCCCTAAACAAAAAACCACTTTGCAAGGTAAAATAAAAAAACTTACTATGGAAATGATTCTTAAAATCAGAGCATACCTTGTAGGCTTCACCAAAGTCTTCATCATCTTTGTAGAGGTCTTTGAAACTCTCTATTCCAATGCTACTTAGCTGTACTTCTTGAATGGTAAGCAGCCACCTACTAAGTGCATCTGCAACCTTGTTTAGCTACCCTTTCTTATGCTTGATTGTGAAAGTGAATGCTTGAAGGTAATCCATCCATTTTAGGTGCCTATTGCTCAACTTCTCTTGTGTATTGATATAGCTAAGGGCTTGATTGTCTGTAAATACCAAAAACTCCTTTGGCAGCAAGTAGTGCCTCCATTTCCTCAATGATTATACTAAGGTAGACAAATCCAAGTCATATGAAGAGTATTTATTCTTAGCTTCATTTAGTTTCTCACTAAAGAAGGCCACTAGTCTACCTTCCTAGCTTAACACACCTCCTACTGCCAATCCACTAGCATCGCACTCTATGGTGAAAAGTTTATCAAAACTAGGCAGCCTCGGGATAGGCTATGGTTCTACTTGTTCTTTTAGTTTCTTGAATGCTTGATCTACTATAGGAGTCCATTTGAACTTGGTCTTGAGACCTCCTTTAATGGTGTCCACCATTGGTGCACAAATACCACTAAACTGCCTTATAAATTTCCTGTAAAATTGAGTGAAACCATGGAAGCTCCTCACCTCTGTTGCTGATGTTGGTGTAGGCCAACTCAAGATAACTTCCACCTTACTTGGATCCATTTTCAGTGATCCATAGGATACTACAAACCCCAAATAAACAATCTCTTGTTTGAAGAACTCACAATTTTCAAGATTTGTGGAAAGCTTCTCCTCTTGTAATCTTTTGAGGACCTTTTCCACTTGCTCCAAATGCTCTGTTGCTATCTTACTGAATATGAGTATATCATCTAGATACACTACCACAAACACACCTCTGAAATCCTTAAGCACTTCATTCATGAGCCTCATGAATGTGCTAGGTGCATTTGAGAGGCCAAATGGCATAACTCTCCACTCATACAACCCATCAGTGGTCTTAAAGGCTATCTTCCTTTCATCACCATCCTTGATTCTAATATGATGGTATCCACTTTTAAGGTCCAGCTTGGTGAAATACATTGCCCTTCCAAGACAATCCATCAAATCTTCAATTCTAGGTATAGGGAACCTATACCAAATTGTAATCATGTTTATGGCTCTTGAATTTGTACAAAGCCTCCACTTACCACCTTTTTTTGATGCCAACACAACCAAGACTGCACATGGGCTTATGCTCTTTCTAATCAGCCCTTGATCCAATAATTCTTGTACTTGTCTAGCTACTTCCAAGTTCTATTCTAGAGTGAGCTTGTAGGCTGCCTTATTGGGCAATGATGCACCTACTACAAAGTCTATTTGATGACTTATTACCCTTCTAGGAGGTAAGGTTGCTGGTGTACCATCACTCACAATCTCCTTGTATTTTTCCAACAATTCTTGTATGGCTAGTGGTAATGGCTCTATTTTGCCCTTCTCTTCCTCATTGGGTTTGAGTAAGATAGCATACTTATCACTCTCCTTGTCCTTAATATCTTTGATGAACTCCCTTTTTCCACTCATTAATATGCTTGGGTTTTTAGATTGATATTCATCCTCTTCCAACAAGGAATGAATTTTAAAGGTCTTTTTATCCTTCTTGAAGGAGATGGAGTTCTCCTTGCCATCACACACTGCACTCCTATCAAATTGCCAAGGCCCGCCTAATAGAAAATGACATGCATCCATGGGCAACACATCACAAAGTAACTTTTCTTTATACCCAGAAATAGAGAGCTCCACCCAAGCTTGCTCATTCACCAATACACTCTGCCCTTTGTTTAGCCATGTCACCTTGTATGGATTGACATGATGAACCTTTTCTAATTTTAGTTTTTTCATAGCCTCTTCTGCTATGATATTATCAATGGACCCTGAATCCACAATTACTTTGCACACTTTACCAAGAATCTTACATCTCATCCTAAACAGGGCTCTCCTATGCTTAGTCTCATCCTTGACTGGTTGTCTTATCCAAACCCTCTTGAACATTAGATTCTCTCCCATTTTTTATTCAATATGGTCTACTTCAGGTGCTTTGACACTAGATGTCTCCTCATGGATAAGGTTAACTCTTTTCCCATTGTTTGATGAAGAGGGCTTCTCAGGGCACCTATAGGCCAAGTGACCCAATTGGCCATAGTTGTAACATTTCATGCTTTCAAAGTAAGAGATGCTCCTGCTTGTACCTCTCCCTCTATTTGCACCTCCTTGTGTACCTCTACCCCTAGAATGGCCTCCTCTTGGATTGGTCTCATTGCTATGTTTAGTCAGTTTGGATTCTCCTTGGTTCCTCTGCTAATTGCCTCAGCCTTGATAACCACCTCTGTGATTCACTTGATCTCTTCCTCTACCTCTACCCTTATTATTAGAGTCTCCTTTCTTTTTGTTTCTCTCTTCAACTTTGGTAGCTAATTGATGGCATTTTTGGACTGTGGTAGGAGTCCATAAACTTATCTCCTCCTGAATTTTCCATTTTAGTCCACTTAGATATTTGGCCACTTTAATGGATTCCTCTTCTTGGATTTTGGATGTAAGACATAGTTTTTGAAACTCCTCTATATAAGAGGCCACATATAGGTCCTTTTGCTTCAATCCCTATCTCTTCTTGTGAAGTTGGACTTCATAGTCCTCTGCCAAGTAATTGTCTTTTATCTTATTCAACATGGCTTTCCAATTTGCTATGGGTAACTTACCCATGCTGACCCTCTCATCTTGTAGTTACTTCCACTATGTCAAGGTTGCTCCTCTCAATCTAGATTTTGCAACCTTAACCTTTTGGGCCTCTGTCACACCTTTGCATTCAAAATGATTTTCCATGCCCTTAATCCACTCTATGATAGTCTCAATGTCCATTTTTCCACTAAAAAGTGGCAATCCTTCAAAAGACTTTGCATTCATAGCCTTGATGGCCTTCAAGAATGGTTCCTCTCTTGTTAAAGGATCTGGTTCAGGTATGATGTCATCCACATCAACTGGTTTCTTTCCTCTATCACTGCTTTCAACACCACCATCCATCTCTTGTGCTCTTTGATCAACTACTTCCTGTAGCTTGATCCTCATCTCTTCTATTGCATCTTCAAGGAGTCTGTTTCTCTCCTTTTTCTCTTCTACTTCCTTAGCCAACTCTGCATTAGTGACTATTTTTTTCTCCCCTACTAATTCACCAGTATAGAGAGACATGCACTATCCTCAAAACCTTTTACCACACTCTAATACCAATCTAATGTAACATAGACCTTGCTAGCTATGTCCTAGGCTCTCCTAGAACTCAAAAGGCTAAACTCCTAGCCTAAAGGGTGCTAATCTAGCTCCTTCTAAGAAGTCTCAAACTTCTCTCAATGCAATTCAGTCTATGACATCAATATTTTGTTAAGGTTCACAGTTTCAAGTACTTCTCTATTTTCTTCCAGCATTGCTCACCTCTATAAGGAATAGAAGTGTAACCCATATTCATCTTCAAATGGAGAGGATAATTTTTCTTCAATCATCCTACATTAAAAACCCCATTCCAAACCTAATCCAACAAATCCAATCCTATCGCTATTCAAATTGGCTTGCTGACTGGCCTAAAAAGGCTACTAGGCTTAGTAGGCCTAATTGGTCTCTTTGTGCTTATAACTCCAAATTTGTCTGAATAGAGCACCCAACTAGTTATAGATTTGAGTACCCTTTTGGGAATACTTGAATATTTTGTCAATCTCCCTTCCCAATACTATTCGTATAGTACTTGGTAGAATTTAGGCTATTATTAAGGGTTTTGAACTCACTATGTGAACCAGTGATGGTTTGTCTATAGATCCTCTGTCTTCCTTCCTCCAATGCTCCTCAATGTTGGAAATTCTTGGTAAAGCATTTTATCTCTCCTCCACATGCTTGGATTGAGGCTTTGAGTGCCCCCAATCATCCCATTAGCTCTACAGTAACTCACTGATCCCTAACCAAACTAGTCTGCCTGCTTAGGACATTAGATTATAGATGCATGCCAAACCTTCTAGGGCCCTTCCTCTACAAAACATATAGTACAAGGAGTCTAGACATGAATCCCAAGGACTCATATAGTTTGTATGGTGGGAAGGTGTTCTAGCACTCCATTCTTCTAAACTCTGTCAGGGCTAACCCGAGACAGAACAAAACAAAGAAAATAAAGAAAGAGTAACTAAAACTTGAAATGAAATGCTAGAAACTAATCTATGAATTCAAATGCATTAACAAACATTTCATGCAAGTATTACAATCAGAATTTTAATCCATTTTAGGCTCTGTCATGCCAAAATCTATATCACTGTCAAACAATTACAAAAATTTGCAACAATCCAACTTTCTCCTCCGTACTACACACTTCCCAATGTGTGGAAATTAGGGTTTTTAAAAGTTTTGTAGTCCCTCCTCGGTGTTAGGTCACATGGATCGGGCTAGACCTCAAAGTAAACTAGTTACAAGCTTTGTAAAGAAAACTGTCATGACAACTTTGGAATTTGTCAAGCAACATTTGACAAATGGCTAAGATAGTCATCTAAAACTCAAGGGCACTCAACCCTGAGCAAACTAAGGTCCTAAGAAGTCTGTGTTCAAAGTTCCTCAAGGGAATTTTCTCAGGCATGTGGTATCCAAAGATGACATTGCTATTGATCCAGACTGAATTAGATCCATTTGAGAATTGTCACTTTTGGTGATAAAAAAGGGTGTACAATCTTTCTTAGGGAAGATTAGCTTTGTTAGAAAATTCATTTTTTATTTTTCCAGACTTGTAAGACCTATCACTATGATGATAAAGAAAAATATCCAATTCAAGTGGACTAAGGAAGGAAGATAAGCTTTCAGAAAGATTAAGGAGGCTATTGCATCCGCCCCTATTCTGGCAAACCCAGATTTATCAAGAGACTTTATCATGTATGTTTATGTAAGTGACTCTAGCATTTCTATGGTCCTAACATAGAAAAATAAAGAAGGATTAGGTGAACATCCTATTTCCTTTCACTCCAAATCTCATAAGGGTTATGAAGTCAAGTATAATTTTATGGAGAAACATGCATTTGCAATAGTTGAGGGGTTAAAGAAATTCAGAGATTTTATTGTTGCAAACAAGACGACTATCTATGTCACCCATCCTAGTGTTCACAAATATATCATGGAAGGCAAGATCACTGAGAAGAGAGAAAACTCAATCACCAAAATCATGGAATATGATATTGATGTCAGGCCTACCAAAGTGATCTGAGGTAAAGGGATGTGTGAGTATATAGCTCAAGAATTAAAAACTCCATATGAAGAAGCAAAGGAGATGGTCTTAGTGCAACAAGCTCCAACTGATGGATATTGTGTACAAGAAAGGACTAAGTTCATGCAAAGGGGGAGATACCTTTCTCACCTTCCTACCAACAAGAGGAGGTATTATAGGTTACAAAATGTTAGTTTTTGTTTGATAAATGATGTATTGTTCAAGAGAAAATTTGATGGTTTTCTCCTCCGCTGTGTGGGAAAGAAAGATGCAGAGATACTTTTAGGCGATTTTCATAGTGGCTCAACTGGAGGACACTACTCATCTCAAACCATAGCTATATGATGTTCATGTATTATTTTGCAGGTGCCATGAATGTCATTTTTATACTGGCTAGTGGAAGAACTCTGCTATGCCTTTGCACCCCATCATGGTAGATGAGACTTTTGCGCAGTAGGGTTTAGATTTTATCAGAATGATAAATATAGAATCTAGCGCCAGATATAAATAGATACTCACTACTACAGATTATTTCACCAGATGGATGAAGGCAAGCCCTCTAAAGAATGCAATAGAAAGTAAAATCCTAAACTTCTTAGAGGGAACTATTACTCAGTTTAGTCCACTAAAAACTACTATATTTGAAAATGCTAAGGTGTTCTTGGGATCTCAACTCACTGAGTGCTCTCTCCAATATGGTATTTATCTCAAAAAATCCTCCAACTATTATCCTCAGGGAAATGGTCTAGCTGAATCAATGAACAAGAACCAGATACAGTTGATCAAGAGGATAGGAGTGAAACACAAGTAGGATTGGCATAAGCATTTGAAGAATGCTTTCTGGGTTGACCACATCACTTTGAAGAAATGTTTGAAAGCCTCACCCTATGATTTAGTGTATGAAAAGGATGTTGTCTTCTCTATCTTCATAGAACTTATGACACTATAGTTTCTCTAAATTGTTGAGCTCGAAGATAATTCTCTTATGGAAGTTAGGCTTACAGAGTTATTAGAATTGTGAGAGAAGTGGGAAAAATCTTTTTCTGCTATGAGTACCAGGAAAGGAGTTGTGAAGAAATGGTTTGACAAGAAAAGCTCTGATCTCAGCTCCAAGTAGGGAGACCTAGTGCTGAAGTATAATAAATGCGAAGAAAAACTTGGTCATCGTGTGAAGTTTGATAGCCTCTAGGAGGGTCCTTTCTTCATTTCTAGTTGCAAGGAGCATAATTCCTTTGAACTCAAAAAAATAAATGGTAAGCCCCTTGGGATTCCAGTCAATGTGACCCATCTTAAACATTTCAATTGAGCTAGTAGTTTGTTTTGCTAAAGTAATACAAATGGTTATCTCACAAATGGTTGCAAGAGTTTAGTTTTCTTTTGAGACTAGAATTCACGCCTATGTGCAATGTGGTCTCAATGTGGTCATCTCACAATCCTTTGGGAGAGTTTGACATCTACTTTGAAGGATGTTTCACGCCTATCTACCATGTATCATCTCTTGGATAAAGCAAAAAGCTTTCATATGTCTTGCATCTATGAGCTTGGTTTTCTTTCAATTCAGGTTTTTCTCATGAAGTAGCTAGGTGAGTTAATGAAGAATTTGATCTCTAGTGGTAGCTGAGAAAATAAATGTAGATTTGATCCAATAAGGTGTTAGCTGGGTGAAGTTATCCAATTAATAGACCAAGGGCTAGCTGTCATTTTCTCAGGGCCGATGACGAAAATTGTAACTTCTTAGGCTCACGAAGTGGGATGCCTAACAATTTTTGCAACTACTTTCTTGTAAAGGAGAATCAGGCGATGCCTTAGCTTATATAAGGAAAAGCTTTGTATTGTAAAATATATTTTTTTGCAAAAATAGAGGACTTTTTACAAAGATTGAAAAGCTAATTTTTGCAAGCCTCACTGTATTTTGTGTAATTGAATCAATATTAATACAACCAATCGTGCTTCTAGCCCTTTGGTCTTTCAAGCTTAATTGTTCATGTATGTTTTTGTGCTATTTTTCTGAATTTAGTGCATGCATCTTTGATTTCAGCTGGATAGATTATGTTGTAAGCTTATCTATTCTGTAATTATCATTGTGTGATTCACTCTATGTCTTATGTTGAAGATTTTTTCATATATTTATGACTGTGCCAGAAATATAGTTGTAGTAAGGTTGCCTTGAAATTCCATTTCTCAAAATGGTCTTTGCATTTGAATTTTAAAGTGTTCCAAGAGATTGACGTATCACCTTAGAATAGATTAGTAACACTTCTTCCCCTTTTACCTCTACATTAAATGATGAGATGACTTCTAAAATCCCAGAGGTTGCTTAGTGAAATTGCATAAGGTCCCCCATTCACTAAGCTTCCCATAGGCTGTGTCTTTAAAAATAATTTTAGCTATCAACAAAAACCATGGAGAACAATGGCAATGGTGAGACCTAATGAAATTGAACATAGGATAGTCAAGGTACCACTTACGAAAGTGGTCCATAATTCCACAATAATACATCTACAACAAATCAAAGTCATTTTAATAAATGTTTTTATATTTTGTGTCTAACAAGTTTTGTTTTTTTAGACTGGATGAATAATAGATGGAAAACTTGGCTAGAAGTTGAAAATTATTAAAAATATGAAATATATAATATAAAAAAAATATATAATATATAAAAAATACCCTTTTAATATTTTTAAAAATGTAAAAATTAATTATTTTTTTTTCTAAGCTTAGACATTTGGCATCTAAGTCTCATGAATTTACTGAAATTTGGAAACTTGGGATTTTCAAATTGATGAGTCTATGAATGTGTCACAACATGCATTGCAAAAATTAATTATGTTAAAATGTAACACTAACTAGTATATGCAACAACTATGATAGAAATATAATGCATCCCTCATTTTTAGCCGATAGGCTTTACTTGTGAGGTTGCTCTCGTCCGTACGCCCACAAAACCTGTCTCACGGTTTTAACCACTTTTTCTTCAATTTTGAACTGTAATAGTGGAAATTGGTTTCAGCGCATAGAACATGTCTTGTGGGCGTACAGGTTTGCAGGGAAGGATAGTAATACCCGACTAGCAATTGGCAAGTTCCTTGTGAGCTTTCTCGTGTCTGTGCTCGTCGATACTTGTCTCACGCCCATGGATGGATGTGGATAGCCATGCATAGGACACCGTACCATCAGCATTTCTGGGAAGAAACATACAGTTTGTAGGAAATAGAAATGTTGTAGCGTTTTGTAAAAGAAATGTCATTAAAATGATTACTTTAAAAAATATATATTTAACTTCAAATTTATTATATCTAGAGTAGATTTTTTCTATTGTTTTAATTTTATAAATAATTTATTTTAAATTTCTAATTTCTTATCAATTATTTTTATTTGTTTTTAATATAGTATTAATAAATTTATACATTTTTATGTGTGAGAGTAAAAAAGTTTAATTATAATTTTTTTATATATTAAATATAAGGATATTAAAAAATATTTATATGAAAATTTTATTAATGTTTATTTATATTTTTAAACTATAATATATAACTAATTATTTTGAGATCCATACAATATTAAAATTTTATTAATATTATTATTTAACTTTTAATAATATTATTATTTAAATTTTTATTAAAAATTAAATAAATAATAACTTGATAGTAAGTTGTATTTTTCATTAATTCTTTTGACATCAATGATGACACAATGTTCATCATAAAATAGGGTAGAATAGCGAAAAATGCAAAAAATCAGAATACAAAGGAGAATAGCGATGCAGAATCACCAGGTGAAATTAGGGTTAATTCACCATGACTGGGAAAAAGCTAGAAACTCAGATTCTGCTCCTGTAAAACCGATCTCCAAGCATACTCCAAATTTGATAACTAGATCTTCAAGCCCGGACAAGGAATTCATCAGCTACTGTTTCAGTTGCTGGTCATATGGGCACAAATACAAAGATTGTAAACAGAGGGATGTGCGACATCTCCACCCCACTTATGATCACCTCAAGGAGTTTATCGCAAAATAGAAGGCTAAAAGTCTTTTGGAAGCACAAAAAAATGGACAATCTTCAGTTAAGAGCTCTGCTCCTCTTGGAAAAATTGATATTCTTACGGATAATGCCTCCAAGGATCTTAGCTTGAAGGACGTGGATAAACTTCCAGCGCCTAAAACTAGGGTTTTGATTCCCAGTTTGGAAACCCAATTTCAATATGGCTACCGGTTCCAAAACAAGATATTGAAACATAAGATTTTCTCTGTCAAAACTTTGGACGCACAAATTGCTTTCTTTAAAAAAACTAAATATGCAAATGTGGGGAAAGCTATTACAGAGCCAGTTAGGGAAAAATATACTGAACAGCTCTCACTTTAGGCCATCTCTGAATTGGGGAAAGGTGGAGTGGCACCCACTCAGGCCCTTACCACTCGCATTATGAATAAACTCCCAACAAGGCAACTAGCAAGTAGACACCTTGGGACCGCAAAGGCTCTGTCATCCAGGACAATTTTGGCTACTAGCTCCTACGAACCTCTATCTGCTATGAGGGGAGGAGGAATGCTAGAGGCTAAGGCATCTTCTGGTGGTGGTAGATCAAGAAAAGAAGAATGGCACATGGTTAAAGGCAAGAAACTGGTAAAATCTTCTCCTAAAAAGCATAATAGATGCAATATTGTTCTTAAAAACTCCTTTGATTTATTAAGTAGAGATAATACTCCTTGTAAAAATCTTCCACATCAAAGCACTAGGGTTTTGGGAGGGGGAGAAGTCCCCAAGGGGAAATCACATCAGGATTGTAAATTTGCACAATTCAATGTGAGGAATTCTCCCCTCCCCCTGTCCAAAACCCTAGCTATGGAACAAAAAGCTTTAAAAGATAGAAATGATTTAACATTTATTCATAGATCTCCAAATGCGTATAGCCCTCCTCACCGTAGGAGGGGAAACATGAGTCCTTTGAACAGAAAACCAAAAAATATGGTTAAACCTTGTAATGAGGGTAACCCGTCACATGCTAAGAGTAATGATAATGTTTACACTCCACCACATAGGCGTTCAGCTAACCATCAACATTCAATATTTCCAATATGTGGTAATCATGATCCTAATCATTTTATGGTATCATTGGATGAAAGTCACATTTTGCATATTTAGAATGCTTATGCAGAGATAGGTGTCATATGCAAGTGGATGGGAATAGGTGCCCATATCAAGGATATAATCAAAGGTTTGTTATCTCTTCTCCCCTCGGAGGTAAGTACTACTATCCTAGCAGACAACTTTATTTTTGTAGACTGCAAAAGTAGTCATCTGAAAAATGAAATTTTAGAAAAAGGTTTTCTGAAATTTAGAGAAATCCCTTTTTTCATATGTTCTTGGTTCCCTTTATTTAATCTAATAAAAAAAGTGGATTTCCAAGTAGAAAAAGCAATTATGTTAAGAAATTTGCCACTAGAGTGTATTCATCTAGAAACTGTGAAAAGTATAGGAGATAAAATTGGAACTTTTAAAAGGATGGTTAATACTGAATATAATAAATCAGATGTGATTATCATTGTTAAGTTAAATTATCGTGACAATTACATCCCACCCCTTCAGCTGTGTTTTAATTCAAACACCATAATTATTAATCCCAAGATCCTAGAGGACTTCATAGAAGATTATGAGAAAGGAAGGAATCCACCTTCACTTACTCATAAAATATGTGTAGATGTTTTCCAAGACCCTGATAATAGGGTAAAAATAAAGTTCTTAAACTATAGAGGTGGTTTTGAGCTCTTGAACACTGAATTTGGGCACTCTGAAGCTCCACCTCCCAAAGTGTGTGAAATCAATGCTCTGGTTAGTATTAACAATCCCTAGGAATCCTCCAAATCTCCTATTCTATTAAGGAGGCTAGAAACTCCCCTCTTCAATAACTTTGAAGATACCGGTCTGAATACTGTAAATATTAACGACAATCAAAAAAGTCTAGACTCTGGCTGTAAGATTAGTACTGGAGAGTAGTTAAAACTAAATCTTACTGACAAGACCAATGTTAGTGAGCACGTAAAGACTGATATACTTATAGTAGAGGCAAGCTAGCAAGCAATTCAGCCTGTGAATCTCAATTTTATTAATACAATTGCTCTCGAATTAGTAGGTATTGACCAAAAGAAAATGGATGTATTTGAGAAAGATACATCTTCAGAGCAGTCTTTGAACAAAGAATGTCCAAGCCCTACAATAGTTAGGCCCTCCCCCCCACTACTATCTAACACATGCCTGCTCAACATGGTATCCTCCCATTCTCAGAATAAGGAGGAGATCCCTACTTCTTTCAATACCTTTGAAACGGGGGTGGATATGGATAAAGATCTTAGTAATAACGATAAAGGTAATTTCAAAAACATGGGATTTGAAAATACCTCTATACCTCCTCTAGCACATAGCAACACAACTAGCTCGCCATAGAAAGTTTTATCTCCAGCAAATATTCAAGAAGATATTATAAGGAATTCGATTAATATACCTATTGAAAACTTAGTTTTTCCCCAAACTACTAAAGCATCATCTCCAAGAACCGATAAAATATCAAGCATTAGGTGTGAATCTAATAATATGGAAATTGAACCAGTATATACCGAAATAGAAGAAAATACCAGAATCTGTATAAAACCTGAAGGAAAAAGGATTGATCTTCAAACTAAGAAAAGTCTCTTATACCTGAATGTGCTAATATAGCAGAACTAGTGGATCAGGTAAATAAAAAAGAAGAGGAGGTAAACCAAATCATTAATTACTTGGGAGAATCACTAACGGATGAATCAATGGACTTATTTCTAGATGAGATCTGTGATTTTGATGAATTAAAAGTTCAAAAAGAAATTTTAATCAAACAGATTCAGGAATGTATTGTAAAAGAAAGTAAGGATGAGGGCAATAGAATTAATCAGCCTTCCCCTAGCCCAGATAAGGAAATAGTAGATAATGAATTGCAACGTAAAAATATTATAAAAAATGATCATACCATTGAAGAGGGGACAACACAAGTTGTCTCAATACCTCTTGAAATAGAAACCTTAAATCTGGACCTACCAGGGAAAATGGAAGATATTATAGAAATTTTTGGTAAGGAGATTATAGATAGATTGGAACCCTTAGCTTATACAATTAATGAACAAAAAAGCCCGGGTAATCAGGCTAATTTGGTAATAGGGTCCCCTGGAGACTCAACATTGGTTAAAGAAGCAATTGAAGGTCTCTTTGGAATAACTAACAAAAATAGAGAATTGGGCATAGCCTTGACTAGAGGCAGTCTAAGTACTCCTAATATTAACAAACTTAAAAAGAAAAGACGTAGGAAATCAGCCGTAGAACTGAGATCTTTAGATGGCAATGCAGGAAATCAAAAAAAGATAGCTGACATTCTAAACATAGGGAAGGGGAAGTTCCTTCCCAAGGAGCAATGAGAGTTACTACTTGGAATGTTAGGGGTCTAACTGCCCCTTGTATGCACCCAAAAATGGTCACCTAGACTTTGGGCCTCATTTATTTGATTTATCAACCCTGAATCATTTTGATCAATAATCAATATCTTCAATATTATCAATTTCTTGATCAAGTCTTAATTTCGATCATATATTGGATTTTTATCCTTGGGCTAACCATTCTATCCTAAGTCTTTATTTATTCAAAAGGAATATTTCCTCCCCTTTTAATAAATAAAAATCCCCACCTTTTCTTCTTATCCTATGTTGCACAAATAAAGCACTATTCCTATTTTATAAAAAGAGAAAAGCACTTTTTGTCTCATATGGACATAAAGTCAACTCCTATTTTCCTATTGGAGGATACTTGTGCACATGGATTGCTCCTCTTTCAAGCTCCACCATTGATTGAGACTTTTGCCTCTTAATCTCCATGGTCCATTTCACCTCATTTCTTATAAAAGGAGAGCTCTCTCCTTCATTTGCATATCCATCTCTTTCATGCTATTGTTATGCTACAGGTTTTCTAGGTGCATTTGGAGCTTTTGGAGATCATTGCTACATCAAGCTTTTCTTGGATTTCCTCATTGCTTCATAGTTTAGACTTCATTTCTTGCATTATCATAGCATCCATAGCTTCATTTCATAGCTTAGTTTCTTTTATGCAATAACATAACCTCACATAACTTAATAGGAAGGATTTGTAACACTTGTTCTTTCCATTTCATAGCTTAGTTGCATTGCATTTTCATTTCCATAGACTAGTTTGCATTGCATTGCATTTTCATAGTGATTCTTGAGGATATTAGCACTCTTGCCCTTGTCCTCATTCGAATCTCTCATTGTGTGGTTGACTAGCAAGGTCATAAGCTTGTAGCTCTAGTTGAGAGCAAACACATCATAGTCCCTTGAAACTCCATGCATAAAGAGCTATGAGCCGCTTTGTGAGGCCTCATCCTTGAGCAACCTTGCATATAATGGTTCATAGAAGTGCACCATTTTAGCGTGTACATTTCTGGCACCCACCATGGGGCTTTTTATTTATTAAAAGGGGAGGAAATATTTCTTTTGAATAAATAAAGACTTAGGATAGAATGGTTAGCCCAAGGATAAAAATCTAATATATGATCGAAATTAAGACTTGATCAAGAAATTGATAATATTGAAGATATTGATTATTGATCAAAATGATTCAAGGTTGATAAATCAAATAAATGGGGCCCAAAGTCTAGGCGACCATTTTTGGGTGCATACATTTGCCCCTCTTTGACTAATGTGTGATCGATCTGGGAACACATGCAGTCAAAGAAGAATTGAAATGTGAGATTGATCTGGGATCACAAAACAACTCAGATGTGAGGTTGATTCGGGATCACATCCGGACAAACATAGACAAAGGCCTTTGAACATGAGGTCGATTCGGGATCACATTCAAAGTAAGAGATAAGAATCTCAAATTTGAGCAAAAGCTCCCAAAAGATGTCTGAATCAAGAGCATCAAGATGTCAGGGATGAGAATCCCATAGGTACTTCATTGTTAGAGTAGACTAGCTTTGTCCCTTCTTTTTCTGCATTTTCATCATTTTCCGTCAATTTTTCGGCAAGTTTTTAGCTTAATTTTTTGTCTCTATTTTTTTTCTCAGACTATCGTACGATACTTTCCTGAAGTATCACGCGATACTTCTTTGTATGCGCGTGAGATACTTCACGTGTCAGAAGTATCGCCTGGCTATTGTAGAGAATATCACCTGGTCTCAGGTGAAGTATCACCTGACATAAGGCAAAATATCGCGCAGGCTAAAAAGTATCACCTAGTATACTGTGAAGTATCATGTGATTCTAGTGTCTGTACCTGACAATGAGCTATTTTAGAGTTATTTTATCTATCTTGGAAGTTTCGGGTTCTCTGCCCATTTTTGAGAAATTTTTGCAAATGGTATCAAAAATTGAAGTATGATATATCGTTGGAAAAGTCTTTCCGAGCCTAATCCAACCATGATGGTTTCATTTTCAGATTTTGTCATTTGATTAGTTATTTTGCAGATTATCTGATGTTTCATGTGCTAACCATTGTTAGATTTTAGATTTTGCTAACTTTGTTGGTCTAACAAGTTGTGGTTGTAGGTGCCTCTTGCTTGAATATTTTGTCAAAATCGCATGTCAAAGAGGGCTACTAATTGTTTTTGTAGGGCTGCCCAAGCATAAAAACAAAAAAAAATCTTGCTTATTTATTTGCTTTCCTTTTAAGTGTGGCAAAAACTAGTTGTTTCATTTATTAGGCACTTAAGATCTTGTTGTAGGAATTCTTGGGTGGTAGGAGAAGTATGCTCTTCACCATTTTGGTGAACCAGAAAATCTTGACCCATCTTTGAATTTTGAAAACAAGAGGGTAAATGAACTTTGCTTGGTGTGTTTGGAAGAGATTCTTGAGATAGGAGAGTATGCTCTTCACCCTTGTGGTGAACCAAAAACCTTGAACCTCAAGAGTTAATCTACTTTTTGTTTAGATTTAGAATCTTTTAGCGGGCCTGCTCTTGAGTAATCAAGAGGAACGACCCAAGTGGGGACAAGCTTTTTTCCGGCTCTTCCAACCCACTATAATCTCAAGGCTATCGAGGACACAAAACCTTGGTAGACATAACACTTGTCTTTGCTTGATGTGAGTAGCTCATGGGATCGCGACCATGGGGAAAGCATTGAGCAAGAATGCTTAAGGTACTCTTGAGGCTGCGAGGTCCTAGTCCTTTATGAGGAGCAAGAGGGGTGTTATGAATGGAAGCCCTTACTACGAACCATTAGTTAGAAGCCACCTTATTTTTTCTGCTTAGCTTCTTGGTGCAAGGATTGATCCAAGTGGACTTACCCGGATCACCCCAAGACACTCACCATATGTGTTCCTTTGGTTGTGTTTTTGACACTTCCATGACAATGCCAATATCTCTTGTGGGTAACCACTTGGTGTGAGGCAAGGGATCATCAAGTTGTGGGCCAAGTTGATAAGTAATGAGCCTTGTCCTTCTAGGTAGTAATTGCTTGAATTATCTTCGATTGTGCTATACCAGTGTAAACATTCTCACATACAAACAATCGGTAGCTTCCATAGGGTGCAATTTTATTTTTGATATCACAAGTGCTTGTCTTGGCAAGGTTGCTTTTGCCCTTGTTTCAAGTGTTTGAAGACATGTTTGATACTCTACTATTTTCAAACCTATCTAATTGCAATTGAATTTGTGATTGAAATCAGACATTCTCACCCTCACATTCAAAAACTTGAAATTAGACCTTAAAAAATCAAAATTTTGCACAAATTAGTCAAGATCAACATCAGTATCACATTAGCCAAAGATAAATATTGCATTAGAAGGTTGTTCTTGGTGAGAAAGTTTATCTCTAGAATTGTGAGCTACATTCTTGGGAAATTCTCGTACTCTTATTGTCCAAATAATTTTCATTTAATCTCAATTTCAATTATATTTCGGCCTAGTCCAACCTCCTGGTTCAAAAGTGCAAGGGTAGTCACCCTTTGATTTGAAGCACCTCTTTGACAATGTTGGTAAAGCCCCTTCTTCTATCTTTTCATTTCTCTTTGGACAATAGAGAACTTTGATTATCCTAGTTTGGTGTTGACATTTTGTGAGGTCATCCTATTACCAAGGGTCTTCTATTTTTAGTCTTCCTTGGTCAGTCCAGATCTTAGATCCTAGGTGTTGTCATGTTGCTCAACATCTCAATGAACATTATGGTATCAATTGCACAAGATGGCTCTTAGTCTTCTTCTTTCTTCTCCATTTCCCATGTTCTTCTAAAGTCTTCTATTCCCATGCGAAATTCTTCTTCTTCTTGATTCTTTTTCTTCTACTATCTAGTTTGCATTCCTCTATTTTTCTATCATTCCTATGCTTGATTCCTCCTCTTCTATAACCATGAATCTTGACTATATTTTTAAAGAACCTCTCTTAAGAATAGATGATCTTGAGCTCATTGACATATTTGAAAAGTGTTGTTCCTCCACAATTCTCATGAGTGATGAATTTATGACAAAAATAAAAGAAAAATTGATTAAATCAAATGCCTTTGCTAGAATCATACTCATGATCTCATCCAAATATTCTTCATCTTCTAAATCTTCTCATCATTCTTCATCTTCTCAATCTTATCACGATTCTTCTAAACATTATTCACATTCTTCATCTTCTAAAGCTTATCATGACTCTTCTAAACATTATTCAAATTCTTCATTATCCAAGTCTTCTTCTTCCACTAAGTCTTCAATTTCATCTTCTTCACAATCTCATTCTTCTTCTACTTTTTCCAAGAGTCTTACTTCTCTTCAGAAGACATACCATAAAGAGAAACATGATAGTCCTTGTGATGTCTCTTCCACAAAGAGTGACACACCTACCTTTAATGACTATGATGACTATGATGATGGACAATGTAGCAATACTTATGGCACCTCTATTCCTAAGAGTCCTCCTCGTCGTGTGCTTAGGCTTACTAAAGGGTCATCCTATTGGATAGATTGTGATGGTGATCCCTATGATTCTGATTTTGAGAGAAATTATGATATTTGTTGTGAACAATATGATACATCTACTTCTATTGAGGAAGAGAAAGCTTTCCGTGCTAATTATAAACGTAGATACTATGAGCATTTCTCCTCTAAGAACATTCATGCTAAAAATAAAGATGACACTCTCAAGCAAGATCATGTTAATGATGAACATTTATCTTGTGTTGGTCCCCTTCCATCCCCTACTTCCTCCAATGCCCATACATTTCCTAAAGCTTCTGAGTCTTCCAAATTTGTCACAAATCCTTCATCCAACAAAGATCCTAAGGCTTTCCATGCAGTTCCCTATAGTTATCCTCAAGGGCTACCTCTTAAAGAAACTCAAGCTAACTTTCACTTGGCTTCAAATACTTTCAATAATGCTAAACCTAAAGAGCCTAAGCCTTTATACGCTATAATGCCTACTTTAGCTAGCCCTTCACCATCTCTTCTAAAGTCTTCCATACAATTCCAACATGCCACCTTGTCCTTAGAAGTGGCTCCATGTCAAGAGGACCCTAAAAATGATAAAGAAAAAAATATAAATAAAGATCAAGATCAGGAACCCTCCATATCATCCAATTCTCTTCATGATGTATCTTCTCCATTTCATGGTTCTTTTGATCCTCTGTGCTCTTCTGCATTCATTCCACCATCTCCTAAGCAAGATCAAGCTACTACTTACACCGTTGAGCTTATTGATAATCAAAATAACCTTACCACACTTGCACTTTCCAAAGATGATACTTCCATTAAGGTTATTAAAAATGGTGTTGTTACTTCTGATGTAAAGCCTATTGAAAATCCAGAGAAAAATGATACGCTTATGCTACCCAATGATCCTTGTCAAGATCAAAGTCTTCCATCTTCATGTTCTACCACTTCATGTTCACTTCCACTTTCTTCTCTTCCTAAGTCTTTGCAAGCTTTGAATGATCCTATCAAAGAAGGTGCTCCTATTCAAGATGTGCATGATCCTGTTGAAAATTCTAATGCTCATTCTAAAGACGTTGATGTCCTTGGTTGTCATATAGATGTTGATGAACTTATTGATTCTCCTTTTGCATCTTCCACATCTATCCTTGGACCTCCTCCACCAATACTAAGGGCTTCACATCTTCCTTCCATATTGGGTCCTTATATCCCTTCACTTTCCCCTCCTAACTCTCCTAATTCATCATCCATCTTGGGTCCTTACGTCCCTCCATCTCCTATCTTCCCTCAAGATCAACATAGATGCATACCCTTGAATCATTTTCATCCATCCACCCATCTAAACCAGTCATATTCTCCTTCTTCTTCCACAAGTCCCAAGTCTTTTGGAAGAAACTTGAATGTTCAATACAAGAAAAAGAAGCAATATAAGAATCCATAAAAAAAAAAAGGATCACCATGTCTCCTCTAATCGACATGGGGGCATAAAGTCAAAAGAGATATCTAAAAAGAAAACTACAAGACAAGTATGGGTTCCAAAATCCATCATTGAAGATATTCTCTTTAGATCATCAAAAGGAAATAAAAAGCCTAAAACTATATGGATTCCAAAGTCTCTCTTAAAAGAGTCTAATATTGAGCAAAAAGTGAAGTTGACATTCAAGCTTCCAAAGGCTTTCACTTCATCTTCTTCCAAAAATATTCTTTCATTTCATGCACCTGAACCACAACCTTTGCTACACATTTGCCATATTCCTTCTCATATTCCTCCATTCACATTTGAGAATTATAACAAACACAACAATCCTCTTTTCAAAGAGTCAGATAGCAATAATGAACCAGAATATGGTTCGAATTTGGACTAGAATATGGTTTACGTTTCCTCCATTTTTCCCGTCACCCTTCAAGGTGTGTATTGACGTTGATCTTACCTTTCTTTCCATCTACCTTTTCACATTCCTTCCATTCATTATCCTTCTACCTTCTATCTTTTTTCCTCATTTGCCTATTCCTTCTACATCTTCCTTTCCCCTTCAGCATCTTTGAGCATATCATTTTGAATCCTTGGCATATCATGGTTTATCCTTTCAAGGAGCATTATCTGAAAAGCTCGCCTTCTTCCAAAGAGAAAGCAAAAATTGAAAAAATTGAAAATGTACCTTGGTGAAAACCTGGAAACAGGTGCCTTGGTAGCAAAAGTAAAGAGAAATAAATTCATCCTATGGTGAAAACCACTCCCTTGTGGTGCCTTGGATAAGTACCATGATGAAAACCTGGCAATCAGGCATCATGCATAGTTTTTCTACATATTTCATTCATTCTGTCTTCTCCCTTTGATCTTGACAATGTTGATCTATACACAAACAATTGGCTATCTTGTGAGCTATCTTAAGATGATCTTGCTTTCATTCCTTTCATGTTTAGCCTTCATATTCATTTTCCTCCATTCATTCTAACCTTTCGCTATCTTTTTCCCCCTTGGTCTTGATCTAATAAAAAGAGTAAAACACAATGCTAAGAAGTCTCTTGGCATGTCTACTCCTTTGGACTGCATCCTTTCCTTCTTTTACATTGCGCATTTGTGACTTATCCTATGCTAGCCTCTCATTGCTTGTCCAAATGTGCTTTACATGATAATTTTTCCCTAGCTTGGGTACTCTTGAGGAGTTTGCCTTTGAGGATGTCTTCCCTTCACTCTCCTTCATTCTCTTATCTTCCATTTCATTCACCAGCTTGCTAATCCCTCTTGTCCCTCACCTTGCTAGACATTGGGACTGCACGATGTGATCTTGCTTGTGAGTTTGATGCCCATTCTGTCTAGGGGCATCCTTTGTATATATCTTATTGGTCCTGAAAAAAATACCAAAAAAATTGATATATGATGCTGAAAAAAATCCTAAAAAGCATAAAAAGTCTTGAAAAAAAATACAAAAAAATAAAATAAAATTCAAAAATTCAAAAAAAAAAAGAAAAAGTGTCTTGGTGAAAACCTGGAAACAGGTGCCTTGGTAGCCAAAATACAAAAAAATGAAAAAAGAAAAAATTGCAATAAAATCCAAGTGGTGAAAACCTGGAAACAAGCACTACTTGAGGCCTTTGCACTCCTATTTGTTAACATGCGTCCTCGACACTGAACCTTTCTCCATCATACCCTGACCTTATTTGGCTTGGTCTGGAATTGGTCTTTGTCTTTGTCTAGGGGGCATACCTGTTAGCATAGGTCTTTTAGGTGCGTTTGTCTCTTGGGGCATTTGACAACCGGTGTTTTTCAACACCATCCCAAATAGTGTTTCTCAACACTACCCTTGCGTCGAGTGTTTCTTAACACTTATCAAATGTCTTACCCAATAATCTAAGTTTGATGTGATATTTCTCATTTTCAGATGCGATGATCAAAGTCTGACTCTATGACCAACACACACGCACTTAAACAATCAACTCGCTTGAGATATGTTGACTTTATTTTTTTTTTGTATGCTGTCTATGAGGATTTCTTTGATGAGTGGTCTCTCCCTGAGAAGTTTTCAATGATGCATAGCTAGAAGACTGAGGGTATGAGAACATGTTTTATTTCTTTATCTACTTGTGGGTATATTTTGTTGATTCTAACTGTCATGAGAATTTATGCTGGTCTTACTTGACACTATGGATTGACGAGGTATTATCCTTGACTATTTTGCGAGTGCATGCTTCTAGTTATCCTGACTTTCATGTGTCTTGATACAAACATAATCTCGCCATATCAAACTTAGGTGATCCCACTGCATTAGTCATCTGGACCTCCATGTCTTTGATGCCTAGGTGGGATTTCTACATTTCTATCTGATAAAAATCATATTCATATCCACATAGTTATGCTAGTGTGCATTGTATGATCTTGCGATGCTACCAATAATGCTCGATGATGATAATTAGATGTCTATAAGTGTTGTGACCTTGAAAGTCAACCACTTTTTATAGTAGCTTGCATTTCTAGGTTCATGTTAGTTTAGTTTTGCATCTTTGCATATGGAGAGAGCTCTCCTTTTCATCTTACATGGACCTATTGGTCAACTGCGTTCATCTTCTTTTTTCTCAATCATGTCTTTCACTTCTTGTCTTTCATCTCACATCCTTTTCTATGACATTTTCACCCCTTATATAGCATTTTGACTTTTTGACCAATTTTCAAAACTCTTCAAAATTGCGCAAAAATTGCACCCCTAGCTAATTTCGACGTCCTAGATCCATTTTTAGACTTGAAATCAAAATTTGAGGTTATCTTGATTGTCAAAATCATGTTTCAAAATTTTTCCCTTCTTCTGAGCAGTTGACTGACTTTTTGAGGCATAATCCAATTTTTGATGGACTTTCTTCCTTCCATGTCTCTCAAATTTTCTAGTCTTTCATTCACTCTATTTCTAGTCTTCTATTTCTATTCTTCTACTTCCTCACTGGGGCATGTTTTCATCACCTCATGGTTAATCTATTGACCTTTACCTTCGATTATGATTTCATTTCGATTTGATCAAATCTTTATCGATTTGATGTCTCTCCTCTACCTGATTTCAATTTTGATTCTGAGGGGGCAGTACCTATGGGATTCTCATCCCTGACATCTTGATGCTCTTGATTCAGACATCTTTTGGGAGCTTTTGCTCAAATTTGAGATTCTTATCTCTTACTTTGAATGTGATCCCGAATCGACCTCATGTTCAAAGGCTTTTGTCTATGTTTGTCCAGATGTGATCCTGAATCGACCTCACATCTGAGTTGTTTTATGATCCCAGATCGATCTCACATTTCAATTCTTCTTTGATTGCATGTGTTCCCAGATCGATCACACATTAGTCAAAGAGGGGCAAATGTATGCACCCAAAAATGGTCGCCTAGACTTTGGGCCTCATTTATTTGATTTATCAACCCTAAATCATTTTGATCAATAATCAATATCTTCAATATTATCAATTTCTTGATCAAGTCTTAATTTCGATCATATATTGGATTTTTATCCTTGGGCTAACCATTCTATCCTAAGTCTTTATTTATTCAAAAGGAATATTCCTCCCCTTTTAATAAATAAAAAGCCCCACCTTTTCTTCTTATCTTATGTTGCAAAAATAAAACACTATTCCTATTTTATAAAAAGAGAAAAGCACTTTTTGTCTCATATGGACATAAAGTCAACTCCTATTTTCCTATTGGAGGATACTTGTGCACATGGATTGCTCCTCTTTCAAGCTCCACCATTGATTGAGACTTTTGCCTCTTAATCTCCATGGTCCATTTCACCTCATTTCTTATAAAAGGAGAGCTCTCTCCTTCATTTGCATATCCATCTCTTTCATGCTATTATTATGTTGTAGGTTTTCTAGGTGCATTTGGAGCTTTTGGAGATCATTGCTACATCAAGCTTTTCTTGGATTTCCTCATTGCTTCATAGTTTAGACTTCATTTCTTGCATTATCATAGCATCCATAGCTTCATTTCATAGCTTAGTTTCTTTTATGTAATAACATAACCTCACATAGCTTAATAGGAAGGATTTGTAACACTTGTTCTTTCCATTTCATAGCTTAGTTGCATTGCATTTTCATTTCCATAGACTAGTTTGTGTTGCATTGCATTTTCATAGTGATTCTTGAGGATATTGGCACTCTTGCCCTTGTCCTCATTCGAATCTCTCATTGTGTGGTTGACTAGCAAGGTCATAAGCTTGTAGCTCTAGCTGAGAGCAAACACATCATAGTCCCTTGCAACTCCATGCATAGAGAGCTATGAGCTGCTTTGTGAGGCCTCATTCTTGAGCAACCTTGCATGTAATGGTTCATAGAAGTGCACCATTTTAGCATGTACACCCCTAACAAACAAAGATTAATCAAAAGATACTTAAAAAACTTTGAATCCGAAATGATCTTATTAAAGGAAACTAAGCTTAACAAAGAGGAAAGCTCTAAATTTAGTAAAAGATTAGGTATTTGGAAGTCAGAATATGCTTGGTCAGCAGGTCACTCAAGTGGACTTGTTGTCTTATGAGACCCTCGTAAAGTGGTGGCTTTACCCTCGCTTACTAATGATAACTGGATGACACTAACAATTAAAAGCCTGAAATCAGATCTCAAATTTAACTTGATCAATGTATATGGGCCAATCCCTAATGAAGAAAAAAGAAGAGTTTGGCAGGAGATACAAGTCCTTTTAACAAATAATCAAGAACACCCCTTTGTAATTGGAGGAGATTTCAATGCTATTTTAAATCTAGAAGAAAAGTATAGGAGTTCTCAATACATATCACAAGCCCATAAAGATTTTAGCAACTGGGCTTCGGATAATCATCTAATAAGCATTAATACAATTAATGGAGTTTATACATGGAATAACAGAAGAGCTGGATTTAGCTACATAGCAGAAAAGCTAGATAGATTCTTTATTAGAACTAACCCCGATAACTTTAATCAGTTAGTCAATGCAGAGATCCTCCCAGAAGAAGGATCAGATCACTTTCCTGTCAGACTTACAATAACAGAGAATTCCAAACCATCGAGAAACCCATTTAAGTTTGAATTTATGTGGTTCCAAAACCTGGAATTCATAAACCTCTTAGAGGATTGGTGGAAACATATCTTGGTTAAAGGATCGAAAATGTTCTGCTTAACCGCCAAGTTAAAAATCATCAAAAATAAAGTGTTAGATTGGAACAAGAATAACTTTAATAATATTTTCGAAGAGAAAACCCAGTTAGAAAAAGAAATATTTGATTTAAACAATATAGTTATAGAACAAGGTATGAATGATCTTAGTTACTACAAGGAAAAAGAACTGATGGCCAAATACAATGGTATCCTCCTCAAAGAAGAAATCTTCTGGAAGCAGAAATCCAGGGAGTCATGGCTTAAGGAGGGTGACAGTAATACCAAATTCTTTCATAATACAACTAATTATAAAAGGAGCATTAATAGAATAGCCAAAATCAAGACAACTGAGGGACTTATTTTTGAAGATCCTGTTCAAATCTCAACTATTCTCACAAATTTCTATAAATCCCTTCTCAATAACATTGAGGTAGTTGACCTCAATGCCCAAAATGAAATTCTTAAAGCCATTCCTAAATTGATTACTGAGTCGGACAACAAAATAATGAACAACAAGCTATCCCTAGAGGAGGTCAAAACTGTCGTGTTTCAACTCCACCCAGATAAAGCCCTGGGACCATATGGTTTCCAAGTGGGATTCTTCCAAAAATGTTGGCATTTTGTTGGTGAAGAGGTTTGGCAAGCAGTGGAAGCAACCATAAATTCGGGTTCTTTACTTAATGAAATCAACAACACCTTTTTTACCTTAATTCTGAAAAAAAATGAAAGTATGGATCCAGGGGATTTTAGACCGATCTCCCTATGTAACACCATAAATAAGATTCTTTCCAAATGCTTAGCAAATAGATTAAAAACCTTTCTTTCAACTATTATCTCAGAAGAGCAAACAGGATTTATAGCAAACAGATCTATTTTGGATGGAATTATTATAGCACAAGAAATAGTTCATACTACCCAATTAACAAAGGAACCTAGTATGCTAATGAAAATTGATATTCAAAAAGCATATGATAAAGTAGATTGGAGATTTCTGTGTAAATGCTTGGAAGCTTTTGGTTTCTCGAAACAATGGGTTAACCTTATCTTTAACTGCATCTCGACCCCCAAAATTTCAATTCTTATCAATGGCACCCCAGAAGGATTTTTTAGTATCTCCAGGGGTATTAGGCAAGGGGACCCGCTTTCCCCTTTTCTCTATGTCATTATGGTAGAAGCATTAGGTAAATCAATTACAAAGAAACAAGAGGAGGGAAGAATCTTGGGTTTGAAGGTGTCAAAAAACGTGCCTAACATCACTCATCAACAGTTCGCAAATGACACGATTCTTCCAAGCTATACTAATAGACAAGAAGCAAGAGCCTTTAAAGAAGTCCTTAACTTATACGCGAAAGCTTCCGGGCAGTGTGTTAATCCTACCAAATCGGAAATTTTCTTTATTAATACATGCCCGAAAACTGAAAAGGAAATTTTTAGTATGATGGGATACAAAATTGGCAAATTCCCGTGCAAATACTTAGGAATAGACCTCGATAAAGGTATCCTATCATCCAAACTTTGGAAAAAAGTCATAACCAAAGTTCAAAATAAAAAAAGTTCATGGAAAGGTAAATGGTTAACTAAAGCAGGTAGGTCGACAATGATCAAATCCATCCTTTTAGCCATACCCACTTATCAGCTGTCTATCCTACCCCTTCCGATGAACGTTAAAAAGGATTTAGACAAAATGTTTCGAGAATTTTATTGGCGGGGACCTTCAGAAGACAAAAAAATTGCCCTAATTAAATGGGATACCCTATGCAAACCAATTGCAAAAGGGGGTCTAGGTATCAAAAACCTACTTTGGCAAAATCAAGCACTGGGGGCTAAACTTATATGGAGAATGTACAAAGAATCGAGTAGTAAATGGGCTTCCATATTAGTAAACAAGTACATCCCTAACTTGAATCCCATCAATATCTTTAGGTCACACTCCCATGTGAAAGGATCGCGGATATGGAATTTTATTAAGGAATGCAGAAGGATTATTAGCAAACATCTCTCTTGGGATGTAGGTTCAGGTAATCTAGCCCTTTTCTAGGATGATTCGTGGGCAGGCCTTACTCCCCTTAACAAACTGGGCTTCTCAAAGGAATTTATGGAATAATGCAAGAGAGGCATAGGATTATATCTTAAGGATTACCTATGTAATGCGAAAGCTTCTAAGTGGAGTGATCTTAAAGAAATAGATGAAGTTTGGCATGAGAAGCAAAACCTTCTGGCAATATTGAAGGATAGGGAGATATCACTAAAAAATAGATCGAATACTCTAATATGGGCAGGAGAAAACAATCAAGGAGGGTTATAATTCAATTATTAGGGATCAAAATATGGATAATATAGACATACCTTTGAATCTTTGCTGGAATAAAGCCTGCCTCCCTAAAGCTGGCATGTTCCTATGGGTGGCTATGCAAAATAGAATTCTCACAACAGACAAACTTAATAAGATTGGATTTGAAGGGCCATCTAGATGCCCTTTATGTGAAAATCAATCCAAGGATGTTAACCATATCCTTCTTAATTTCCCTTTCACACAATGATGCTGGAATTGGCTACATCAAAGCTTAGGATGGAAATCTACTCAGCATTGCGATCTAATCAGCAACCTTAAAGCTTGGCCTTCTCTTTACAAAGATAACTTATTTAAGGATATTTGGAAAATAGCACCTTCGATTGTAGCATGGGAAATATGGAAAGAAAGAAACAAAAGGATTTTTACGGATAAAAAATTAACATGGAATTCGGTTACAAATAAGATAGAAGCATCTATCGTGGAAATTATTAACAGCAAACTCAGGGACAAACTAAGCTGTGAGGATTCATTTAAGAGCTGGGACAACAAGATTAGGATTAAATGGCCAAAATTAGCAATCCCTCCCCTTTATGGCAAGGGGGGCCCCAAAACTAAAACTGATAGAGCTTCCTGTAAATGGGTACCTCCGAAAGAAGGTTGGTAAAAACTCAATTTTGATGGAGCATCGCGGGGAAATCCAGGGGAAGTAGGTATTGGAGGGATCATTCGAAATTGGAAGTCAGAAGTTGTTGCTAAATTTTCTAAACCCATCAGTACTACGACAAACAACATGGCTAAGTGTATAGTGGCATTAGAAGGGCTTAAATTATGTAAGAAACTTAATTTAACAAAAGTAATTATTGAAGGAGATTCCCAAATTATCATCAACGCCATTCGCACTAAAAAAACTCCCAACTGGATGTTGAACTCTAAAATAGAAGAGATTAATGTATTAATGGAATGTATTTCAAAATATGAAATCAGACATACTTTCAGAGAAGGCAATACAAATGCGGACAAGCTAGCTAATCTAGGGGCTAGCGGATTGGTAACAATGGATCAATATATCTAAAATTTTTCTAAAGGATAAGTCAATATAAGAATAGGACTAAGAACTATCCTTTAGATAATCTTGGGAGGTTGTCTATTAAACATAGCAACCATTAGTATCATTAACTAAATCTCAACTGATGAACATGCTTTGAAAATTTAGACCTAGTTTACTAATCACTCTTTTCGATAGGATAGCGCATGTGTAATTCATTATATCTTAACACAATAGACACCTTTAGCCTGTAATGAATAGAAAATATGCTCTGTATAACAAGATAAGAATTAACATAACTAGGCTCACTTTGTAATAATTATAAGATCTAGCCTTAGATCAGCATAGGTTTTATAGATAATTACTAAAATTATATAACCATAAATAGACATCAATAATAATATACATTTGTATCAACTTGATAAGGATAACCTCCCTTGGTCAGATTTCTCAAATGATATCTTATAGATAATATGTACAAATGGATCAAAGAATAGAGTATAATTAGTTATAGTGCTCTGTACAGCAAAATAGTAGAGTTACAATATCATTATATTTCTTCACATCGCTCCCAGCTTGATATAGATTGCAAGATTAAGCCTAAATAACCAAGAAAGATTATCAAATACCATCAACACTAGACAATCTCATCTTCTCTACCACTTTATTATCATATTATATATTAAAAGAGACACGACAATGACTTTACCATCAAATTTTATATGTCAGATCACCCCATTTATAGGTCTGTCCCTTGTTTTCTTTTTTCTTAGTCACCATATTATTTACTAAAGATCATTACTCCCTTAATGATTAGATTCATTAACAATAATAAGTCTTAGAGTCGTTATGATCATATGCCTTCTGGTTTTCTAGTTTTAAAGATTATTTAATTCATATATGCCCCTTTAGCACCCGTGGCCTTTCCTAAGTTGACTTTTTCCCCCTTCGGGTCACTTTGCCACATATCATCCTGTGGCTGTCCCCCCTTATCTTCTTTCTAAATGCCTAGTCGCATGATCACATAGAGTATTTTCACCCTATGCGATCATGCAAGTAGGGGTTACTTCTTGTGCTCGGCTCTTTATGCTATCGTGGGCCCAGCTCATAGTTAAGGATAAGATGTTACAGTTTGCCGCATGATCGCATGCAATCTCAAGACAGCATGCGAACATGCAACAAAACACAAGCCTTCTAACAGTCAGTAAAGGAGTTCTTTACTCTGTCGGTGGGCCATTGGGTGGTGATATGGTCGGCTCCTATTGGGCCACAGGCTACCGGTGACACATCTTGCGGGTCAAGGTGTCTATGTGGCTGCAAGGTGAGATCTTAGTGGTTTGTCACATGATTGCAAGCGGTCCTTTGGGCTCATGTGATCATGTGACCAATGATATTTTCAAAGCGGTGCATCTTTTGGCAGGGCTTTTTCTTCTCTTTTTTGTTTTTGAGGAGAATGTTGCAAGTGCGGGTAGGCAAAAATTGATGATTTCAAGGGGTGGTTGTAGTTAAAGAGTTTGCATTTTCCCCCTTTGGGTCAGTTTGCCACATATCATCATGTGGCTGCCCCCCTTATCTTCTTTCTAAATACCTAGTCACATGATCGCATAGAGCATTTTCACCCTATGCGATCATGCGACTAGGGCTTACTTCTTGTGCCCGGCTCTTTATGCTACCGTTGGCCCAGCTCATAGTTAAGGGTAAGATGTTATGGTTTGCCGCATGATCGCATGCGGTCTCAAGATAGCATGCGACCATGTGACAAAACACAAGCCTTCTAACGGTCAACAAAGGACTTCTTTACTCCATCGGTGGGTCATTGGGTGGTGATATGATCGGCTCCTATTGGGCCACGGGGTATTGGTGACACATCTTGCAGGTCAAGGTGTCTATGTGGCTGCAGGGTGAGATCTTAGTGGTTTGTCGCATGATCGCATGCGGTCTTTTGGGCTCATGCGATCATGCGACCAACGATATTTTCAAAGCGGTGCAACTTTTGGCAGGGCTTTTTCTTCTTTTTTGTTTCTAAGGAGAATGTTGCAGGTGTGGGTAGGTACAAAATTGATGATTTTAGGGGGCGGTTGTAGTTAAAGAGTTTGCAAAGATTTAAACAGCCGCTCTTAAATCATGTGAACAACTAATACAATATGTATTTAGAGTAAAGCATTGGTAGAACAGAATCCTTGAGTATAGTTTTACCCATCCTAACATAGATCTTTTGCTTTTATTTTTTATGTCATAGACTAAATGGTGTTCTGACTGAGATTATAAGGTTCATCACTTGTAGTGGATGGCCCTCTACAGGGTTTCTATTTAACATTTATAACTGGTGTAGAGGATTTTGACTGATATTCTATTGGGACAATCTTTGTGTTAACCTCTATACAGGGATGGTCAGAATGTTTGGTTAGTTGTAGACCCATGTATTAATATTTTACGCTTAAAACTCCTCAGGCCTTGTAATTATTAATTTTTGTATAGATCTTTAGCATAATGATGCATGTTGGGATGGTTTTAGAATTATGTCTTATGCAACGAAACAAGTACCCTAGAATTTCTGCACTGGAGGAAGGAGGATACTATCAAGCAGGTACCCAAATTACTCAGTCATTGAAGACTCCAAAACTGATATCTACAAAATAGCATACTAATTGTATGGAACTCAAAGCTGTATCCCAAAAAATACAATGTAATAAATGCAACAATAAATCCTCAATATTATCGAGCAGTGGTATGCCCACTAAAATTTGTAATCATAGACATTTTTTGATTAATCTAAGAGACGTGGGAATGCCCACGAGAATGATGTATTTAAACAAACAAATCTCGATGTATGTTGAGTTGTGGGTATGCCCATGTAAATTTTGTATTAGTACAGGACCTTTGGTCCTGGGCAAGGCTGGAGCTTTTCTCAACCCCGCTCTTTCCTACCAGCACCTGCAGTGAGCGGGGACACAATGTAAAATAATTTTAAATATTAATAAAAATCTTTATAGGGCTTCGGCCTTTTACTGATCAAAAAAAAAAAAAAACTTGATAGTAAGTTGTTAATTAATAAAATTAGTTTTGAAATTACATATATCAATATTTTTTTAATAAATTATATGTTTAATTTTTAAGTTTGTATTCTTATATATTAAAATTATTTAATAATATGTTATATATGTTATAATATAATAATTATTAATATAAATAAACATATTTGAAAAAAAATCTAACATTAAATCTATTATTTAAAATATGAAAATATATAATTTTATTAATAATTATATTTATTAAAAATATATATATATAATTAAATTTTTTAATATATAATGTATTATAAAAAATTAAGCACACAATTTACTATTAATAAAATTAAATATTATTTCAAAAATAAATAATAAATTCTATTTTAAAAATTTAAACCTACTAATTATTATTAAAAATTTTAAATATATATTTAGCTATTAATATCTTATATTTATTATTTTACTAATATAATCAAATAAAATAATCGATAACAAAGTTCAAGATGAAAAAAAAAAAATGACATGATATTCCCATTGGAGTTCATAGAAAATAATGCTAAGTTTTAAAAGTTCCCTAAAATAGCTTTGAAATTTAAAAGTGAAGTGTAGGTAATCATCACAACATCTAACTCATTTCAGCGATGATACGCTGTGACAATAGTGCAGAAGTACAGTGGCTAGGATAATGCCCATATGGAAATGCACATCCGGCCATATCGAATGATATGGTTGGATAGTTGTTGCCGCAAGAAATCACATCACAATTAATTGCTCACCCATAATTTTGTTGGAAACTCTTGTCAATTCTATTTGGGTTCTTCATTGCGAACCTGTAATGAATTTGCAAAACCCTAGCAAAAATTTGTATGAATTGCATCCAAACCAACATTTTATTGATTACCACTTAAAAATCCTTTGAAAATTGTTGAAGGCATCTCCAAAATTGGCCAAATAAATACCAACTATAGCACCCAATTTTCATCTCAACAAAAAATCAAAACTTAGAAGTCACCTTGAGCTGGGCCAAAATAAGAATGATAGGAAGCTCGTATGTGCGGCAGGAGCATTAGGCTTCATTTCCTCATCCCTCTTCAAGCTTCTCCTCCAAAGAGATTATGTTATTCGAGGTACCGTTTGTGATTTACATGTTCTTATTTTCCAACATTTTTGTGATTCAAAGTACTCTGATTCACTTTAATTTAAACAAAATTCTTTAATCCACTCTTTTGCGAGATTATTTTTTTTTTTTTTTGAAGATTATGTCAAAGGAATTTATAGGGTATTAATAATAGATACCATTAATGGGTTTATAAGTGGTTTTTGATAATAGATATTTTGCAATCATCATATATCAAGAGTAATACTGAATATAGTTATTAAAATATTCATCTTATCAATGACCTAAGCTTAGTATTGAAGGAAAAAGATAGTGTCTAGCTCTAGAGAATCAATCTCATCTTACTTCATTTGGCTCTCCGTACCTAATTTTAATGATTCTTCATGAACATTTTCAAACTTGCACATGGACATTTAATGCAATTTGACTTTTTCTCATAAAAAGTGTCTAAAGAAAATAAGTTTATTTCAATGTTTAGATTTGTGTACCAGTTGATTTGGAATAAAACAACAACACCTGTTCCATCTAAGTTTCCTTATCCCTAAACTATTATTTGGTGCCTGATGAGAGCTCTGGACACAAGAAATGGTCAACCAAAGACAACTTTAAGAGACATTGGAGACCCATGCGCAGCAGAGAAGATACACTAAAAGTGAAGAGGGGAGGTGCCAAACATGGACTGAGAGGATAGAGAGAAGTTAGAGAAGGGTTTATGAAGCAGGGAAATATTTTTTTCTTTTGTTTTCTAATAAAGGCAGCCTATCGACCCGAGCCTCTTTCTTGGGAGCAAGAGGTCGAGACAAAGAGAGAAGGAAAGTTCATCAATAAGAGGGAGGATTAGGTTGGTTCCTTTTATTAGCTCACTTGTTTCTTCGAATTTGTTTACAACATGATTGATTAAAAAGTGTCATGAATTGATTGGATAACGTAGGGTGTAATTCTCTTTTCAAATGCCATAGGATGGGATAAAATTTATACCAAACACAAAAGCAACTTTCTAATCTTTAGAAAATATATAAATATTATGTTTTCATATTGAAATTAATCCTCATATATGCATAAATATAAAAATTTTAATAAGAAATTAAGAGAAATGGTAAACTATGAGACTTCTGTGCTTGTTGAGAAAACCCCTAATCTTGTTCTTTGTAATACTTAATAGGAAAATGGTGTGATGGTTATGGCACTATATAATAGTACAAACAAAATAAAACTTGAAGAAAATTACTGTAGTAATATTGCTTGTTTTCTTTCTAAATGTATAAGGAATTTGAGGTTGAGACATCCATTCTTAACCTTGTAATACAATGCTTGTTTACAAATTCAGATTTGTTGTGAATAGAAAGTAATTGCTGCACCTTTTCTTAATGTTTTCGGTTGCTTTTGTAGGTGCTTTCTCTTAATAAATTTGACTAATTAGATTGACCCAATTTGTATGAAGGACCAAGATCTTACAAATAAATGTGTGTTTGAGAGGTTTGTTTGAAAAGGTTTTCTATTTATTTTGATTCCTATCACATTAATCACAATTACAAAGATTTTTTTAATAAAATTTCAGATTCTATTACATATATTTTGCATTATATATTATGGTATCTATGATCACAATAGAATGTTGTCATAACTTTATTCATGAATGGTTTACCTATGATGGTCTTAGATCCATATCAAACAAAGAATGCATTTGACATCTTGGAAATCCTAGCATGATACAAATTTTATAAACACATTTTCAATGTAATGCTTGCAAGTGTTTCTAAACATATATTTTCTAATCTCTCATTTAAATTCATAAGCACTTCTATTGTTTGTGGATGTTATTCGGACTGCAGGTATGAAGCACATAAAGTTTATCATAATATATGAAATACAGAGTGAACAAACTAAGAATTAGGTTCTTATCCAAGAACTAATTGATAATACTAAATTTATACCAAACAAAATTGAACATGATTACATATATACAATAGGACTTCAATCATAGTTGAACATATATTAGAGAATAAATATAACAAAATAACAAGAGCTAAAATAAGTGGAAAATGTTATCTTCATCGACACTGGTTATCTACATTGGTGTAAATATTTCACCAAGAGTAAATAGGGGACTCTTCTTCCATAAACTAAGCCTATATCTGCAACATCCATCAGCACTAATGGCCTTGGAATACATATTTAGAACCCATGACAAGCCCAAATTTGTTGATTAAAAATGCTTTGATGCTTGGTAAAAAAAGGTAACTATAAACTAATGTCCAAAACATAAGAAATCAATCTCACCTACCCTCGCTACCAATTTTCTAGAACTAGTAATTCTTGTTGTACAATGATTACAGGTGCCTTGTTTGGCGTAAACCCTGATTTAGCTATGGAAATCGTAGATATTCTTGCACCTATTCATCCTCTCTAGATTATATGCACCTTTGATGATAGAAGTTGATGATGTTAATTCTTCTATGTGTAGTACATGTAATGCATTGTCCAATTTTTTTTTATCATGGTATGTTGTTTCAGGTACCCTGAGTGCATTTAATTCTCAACTACATCAACACTTGTAGAAAGGGTTTTCATTAATGTAGCTCCTCCTCCTATGGTTGTTACAAATGTGAATGATTCTCACTATTCATTACGTTGGCAGTCATAAGCAATCTAAATTTGGAAAAAAAATGGGTTTCCATGTGGGCACCTGAGAGCCGCATTCAACCACTTCCAAGTCTTCACATGTGTTTGCGCGTCTCTGAAAAATTATTTCCCCCTTAATTATTTTTCTCAGACCGTGTTTAAAATCATGTTTTCTTTGCAGTGACCATGTTTATATATCTCATTTGTTTTGATTTGTATTTCTGATTGCACCATGACCTAATCCATAAATTGGGCAAATTCTTCCAAGGGGATTACTATATGGGTTCTACAGTTCTATAAAATGCAGGTAAAAATCTGATTTCACATGATATTTTCTTATTTCTTTTTTTGTAGATGATCTTTTTTTAGTTTAAGTGCTTAATTTCTTGACAAATTGTTACTTGGATGGCTCGCTATCAGTCTTATATATTTTCTGTGTTTATCGCATCTGGAAACATTGCCACGAAAGAGAAGGCCAATAATTTTTTGGAGTTCAGATTTAGGGACAATCGGACCGGGGTCGATGCAGAGGATGAAATCATATGCTTTGAGTTTTCTCACCCACTTTTGTTGCCACTTATTTAGATCCTTTTGAATAATAATAGATCAAAAGTTATTGTGATCAATTTGATCACAAATTGGCCATCCACCAAGTATTGCTAAAATTTAACCAATATGTACATGATTGACATCATTTCCTTATAATAGATATATAACCATCTGTCCACTTCCTTGATTTTTTAACTCTTAATGGTAATCAAGCATATGCCTTTATGTAAGTAATAACTAGAAATCTGAAATTTCCAGGTGGGAATTGGGAAAGTTGTTGACAAAGATATGCCCAATGACAGTTTGACAATTTGTTTTAAATAGTGTGTTTTGCAGCCATCGCCAGAAATGTTTCACATGATTACAATCCTTAGTAAAAGGTGGAAGAGATAATTTTGTGTTGGTTTTTCTCTTCACCCAATCATGCTCAGAAAAGCTTTTCAAATGTTTGTCCATAAAAACATAAACCATATAATTTTTAACTTATTCTAGGTCTTTATAATGTATTGAGAAGTATTTATTTTATCGAAGTTGTCCTTGGAATCACTTTTTTTTATTATACTTCTAGAAGTTTTGAACTTTGACGACCCGTTGTTTTTGAATGTGAGAATTCTTATTATAGATAACTCCATTTAATTGTGAAAATCTAAATTTATTAGTTTTGGATTTTGGTAAATAGTTTAATAAAAATGCACTATCAAATTTATGATGTAGTTATCTAAACCAAATGACATGCAATCAACTATGATTTCTTTGTGCACATTTCATGTTTATTTCCATCCATTGTTGTTCAGAAAACAACCTTGGTTTCCTACCATGTTTTTGTTTATACTTGTTGTGCTTGTATTTACAATACAATATTTTTGAATATGTTCAAATTTATTTAAATGCTACACTTTTTTAGGATTATACCTTCAAAATATACAACTCACCTAAACTTTAACTTCAATTTCATCCAAAGTGGATATTTCTATGTATATGACTTCCTTCTACGATACCACATTTTCCTAAATAGTACTTTCACATCTACAACCTATCGACGTACTCCTTGCACCTTATACCGATGCAAGTGGTAGTTAATAGAAAAATTGTCTACAATTTAACTTGTATACTTATAAGAAAATAAGCAGAACCCGCAATTCTCCAATAAACAAAAGATCTCTTCATTTCTACCTACCTAAACACGTTTTGACACTAAGAAAAATCTCTCTTATTTCTGAGTCTGATTTTAGGGTTTCTCATGACCTAGGGTTTGTAAGAAGTTGTAGATAGTCGATATTTCTATGTATGGTTAGGGTTTCAGTTTACTTATTTCTTTCCCCTGAATGATTTTCAGCTGATGGTTTCAGTTTAAGTAATGGAGAAATTATCAGGTAAGCAAACGATCTGTTGGGTTGTTTTTATTAAATTAATTAGAGTGTAATGTTTATGATAATTTGCCAGTTGAATTTGTAGGTGCCGCAAATGTGTTTCACAAATTCCGATGGAAATTTGTTCTTAGATTTTTTGTCCAGAATGGACGGAATTGGAAAGATCGGCAAGCAAATCTATGTGAAAAGTTGATTAAAGAAAATATTTAAATTAGAAAATTTGATGTATATTACAAATGTTGTATTAGCTTTAAAACTAGCGAAGGTACAGGTTTTTAATTTTCTTCACAGATTTAATATTTTTTCTACCCCTGTTTCAAATAGACAATTTCACTGTTTAAAATTAGCAAGGTAGAGCATTGTAGAATTTTCTCTCCCAATGTAAGTGATATATTTTCATTATTTTTTTTCTGGGTAGATTGTTTGTAGTTTTTTCATCAAGATTTAGGACGAAAGAGAGTATAAGAACAAAAGAAACTATATATATTAATTTAAAATAAAAAAACTACAACACAATTTAACCAGAAAAAAATTAATAATCTCCTTGATTTGCAAAAAATTGATAATATTCTAAATTTTATAAATTAACTTTTTAATAATAGAGCAAGAGATTTTTTTCTTATAATCTAATAAATCTAGAGTTTGTTTCTTCCTATTTCACCTCGCAGAATGCTGGCAAATGCCATATGTAGTGTGTGGTGCCATATCCAGAATTGGGGCAGATTAGTTGGTAACTTGAATTTGATATGGTTCTCTATAAACTAACTTCAAAGTTTTTATGCTAGTTCACAACTACGGTCAAACTGTGTTAAAACCAATTTTGTAAGGTGAAAAAAAAACTCTAGAATGGAATGCTACCAGTCGGTTTTCAAACAAGAGCTGCACTGTTGCAGTTGGAGTCCCTGCCTATTATAATTAGGCAGATTATAATCAGTATATTTTTATATCAATTAGAGTGAGTTGAGAAGCAATCAGTATATTCTTATATGATGTGGGTGTGCACATACAACCCTATTTCTTTTGGCATAGCAAAGAGAAACATGAAAGCAAGAGACAACTCCCAAATTCATACTTCTGATTCTCAACAAATACCTAACAATGACAAGGTTGCATATGAAAAAAATGAAAACTGGAAATAGTTGGTTGAAAAACACAAGTTGAGAAAATGATTTATTTATCTCATATTTGTAATGTTCATAATCTTAAATCGTGATATGAAGAACATCTACTTCTTCAAATTATAGTTGTAACAAAAGTTCATTTGCCAGTATTTTGTAATTAAGTCAGATGCAACCTCCCTTGACTCCGAGATGGCAACCAACTCATCAGTTACCCATTTTCGACTTGAAGGTGGTGTAAGCAGATTTGCATACTGTTGTAGATCTTTAAATTATTTGTGCATGCCCTTGGCTTCTTTCTTTCTAGCCAAGGCAAAAACAACCTGATCCATACAATCATCATTCATATGTGCCTCAATATTAACCTCATCCTTGCAAAGAATAATACAATTATAAATCCTTGAAATCAGATCATGTCTGCTCTACAGCTCCATGGTGGCCAGCAATCGCTGCCAACAATCAAAATTTAACCATCTGATGTTAAGAAACCGGCTAGCAATTATTTAAAATTTTCTAAAAATAGCATTCACCATTCAAATTAAAGATCAAGCTCAACTTCTATAAGCATCTTCTTTAAAACTCAGAGAGATTGATTACAATGTTTTTCAAAAACAATAGCCACCATTCAAAGCAATTATTAGCCTCAAATTCAATATACAACATTTTGCCAAAAATGTAAATAACATATAAATATTTGGGTGGAATCACAATCATGTGTTCCACTTTTTGGGACGAAGGAAATCGGTTTTCCAAAAAAAAATCAGTTTTAGTGCCTTCGCTCGAAGTACCCTCTTTGCACGAAGGGGATGATTGGCTTCGCTCCAAGTACCTTGCGTGGGGTACTTCGTGCGAAGGGGGGTCTTTGAGCGAAGTATCCCACGCATGGTACTTCAAGCGAAGTATCCCACGCATGATACTTCGAGCAAAGCCCCCCTTCGAGCAAAATCACTTTTTCACCGGATTTTTTTTATAAATTTCTGACTTCCTATTTCATTTTCAACATTTTCTGTTTGAGATTTTGTGTACCCGGGGCTTAGAGTGAACTAGTGATGTCCACTAACATTTTTCTCATTTTTTATTGTAAATTATATGTTCTATTTTTATTTTAGTTAGTTATTTATTTTTAATAATTTTTACTTTGTAGAAATGTTAGAAAATCGTAGTTAAATTTTAGAATATGTTAGAAAATGATAGTAGAATGTTAGAATATGCTAGAAAATTGTAGTAGTACTGTTAGAAAATCATAGTAGAACTATTAGAAAATGTTAGAAAACATTAAAAAGCCGTAGTATAAATGTTAGAATATGTTAGCAAATGTTAGAAAATCGTAACTTAGTATATATTAGAAAATATTAGAAAACTGTAAATTAGTATACATTTGAAAATATTAGAAAATTGTAACTTAGTATACATTAGATAATATTAGAAAATTGTAACTTCTAGTAGGGTATGTGCATGATCATGGTATGCCAAAAAGTGGCGATGTGAAAAAAAAAAAATTCACTCGTCCAAAAGCGCACAAATGGATTTGTTGACTTTTTAGTAGGCCTAGGTGTCAGTACACCTGGCCAAGTCAAAAGCCAAAGCATAGGCCTAATCGGATATCTGATTTTTGCCAGTAATTATATATTTGCATACCCCGGTCGCGTTCAACATTTTCACTATGAAAACATTGAACGCGGCTAGGGCTTTCAGATATCTGGTTTTATCCCCTATCCGATTTTGCTTGAATCTAAGGTAAGTTCAATCTTCAAATTTTTATTGTTTTTATTGTGTTTTAATAGAAATTTATAGTTTTTTATATAAAAATTAGCCTGTTTAAATGAGTTTTTGTATTATTTTTTTAAATTTATTGTAATTATATATATTTTTTCTAATTGTAATCAGACATGGAGTCAGAAAACCCTCCTTATGATCTCGTAAACAATCTAGAACCACCTCCCAATAATCCCCCACTTTCAGAAGACGAACCAGTCTCAAACCCTCGCCGTTTAGAGGATCTCATAGGAGACAATTTAAATTAGCTTAGAGAATTTCAAACTACCTATGCCAATATCCCCACATTGCACCTCATGTTTACCACATTGAACTCCATTATTGAAAACATGGAGAAACTTACAGAGCAACATAATGTTGCACTTCTTTGGCGCGATTCCATGCACGCCTAGTTTGACGATGGACTTGACTATGATCAAGTCACGAACCTAAACATAACAAAACATGACATATGTAATCTTTTTGTGGATTTTAAAATCGGTCTAAAAGTGGACCCTAAAAAATCCAAGTTGTCAATTAAATGGTGCACAAATAGTGCAATATGTGACAACTTTTGGGACCGTTGGTGGATGGTTTTTGATAGACCACCTCACAGAAATTTGGATGTCTCATTTTATTTTATTAAAAAATTGTATGCTGAATTTGTGCTCGATCACAAGGTCAATTATTAGAGTATGAGACTGAACCAAGGTGTAGGTTTAGGCGCTCCTCAGGACAGGCCATGGGCACACCGGGTGAAATTCTGTACATATGTCCCTATTAGAATAACTGAGAGGAGGGTGAATCAGTTATCCATAGTCTCAATCACAAAATGTATATCCAAAAACAATTTACTAAAACTTCTGCAGCTCGGTAAACTAAAATAGTATTTTGTCTGTGCTTTTACCGATTACCAGTTAATAACATATAATGATTACTGATCAAATCCAATATGCAACATGCAAAGTATGATAACAAAGGATCATCACAATCAACACATAACACAAGAGATTTAACGTGGAAACCTTGTGAAGGGAAAAACCACCTGGGATCGGCAACCCAAAAATTGTTCACTCTTCTGAAGTGAGGTCAATGAAGACCCAATCCTGTTAAAGGTTATAAATACACTATGAGGTGTGACCTTGTTAGAGGATTTTAGACCAACCGTTATCATCCAACCAACATTCACTATGGGGTTGACATGATAACAAATGTACACTCTATGAATGACATTACAAGACTTTCTAGTCCACTCTGTTAAGAGATTTCTTTGTTTGCAATGGTTAAAATGTAACAACAGTTGATCTGATTACAACACAACTTCAATTGAAGATTATCAGATCTATGTTAAGCTCATTCAAATCCTCTGATCAATATATCAATTCTGTTTCTATCAATATTCAGTAACTTACTGTCGCTCGGTAATAGCTTTCTGACGCTCGGTAATCTCTGCAGTTCGGTTCTCTTTAACCAGTCTGATCAGGCATGCATGAAGCTTGTTCACATGATATCTTTGCAGTCTCCTTCTTTTGGCTTCATCATGAAATCCTAGTCTCTTAAATGGATGAGTAAACCGTTTTAATTCCATCCATCAGATTTTGCCGCTTAATCTCCTTTGTTGATTTTTTCGCTTAATCCTTCCTCAGCTGATGTGTCAGTAACACGTTTTATTTCAATCCATTAGATCTTCTCTGTATTATGTTAGCCGTTGATCTTCATAACAAACAATATCTTCATCTCTGATTTCGAGGTACTTTACAGCTCATCAACTTCCATCGGCTAAACTAGTCATTTAGTTCTTTTCTTCTGCTCGGTTAACAAAGAAATGTGTTAGTGAACACAGGTTCAGTTTGTACTGTGATCAGTATACACTACACTGCGTTGGTATATACTGAAATGGTTCTTTAATCGACAACACTGCTTTGTGCATGTTGCTCTTATCTTTCATCATAGATGAATGCAACATAATCAAGTCAATAACATAAGGTCATAGACTCACCCATAAGTTACCCAATGTGTTCCTTATCCTTATCTGTCATCTCCATCTTTCTTATGTAGATATATTATGTTCTTCATCTCTTTTCTTCTTCTTTCTACAGATGTTTGGGTATAGTAACTTACAAGATAAGTACTGTCAAAACTAGTTGACATCAATGACAACATATTACTGATTTAACCATCTTACATATATAATCAGCAACTCAGTGATCTTAAATCACAGATCTTCAAGTCATACAATGTATTCAAATTAGTTGTAGTTCATCAGTCCCCCCTCCCGAGATTTCACCACCTCCCACAGTGCAGCATCCTGACATTATTGTTGAGGTCGGCTCATAGAATATTCGAGTCATTCGCACCTTGAGTGATCTGCTGGTTACGCAAAGCACAACATTGTTGCCTCCTCGTGTTGATGCTTCTGGTCCTTCCACATCCTCCACGAGCTCACATTTTTGTGTGCCCCACACTTGCATTATGTGCAAGAATCTGTGGTTAGGTCCCCTAAATGATAGTGATGCATATAATTACATCTTCGAGGTGGACGATTCTACACAGCACACTACAGGCACTGAAGGCACCTCATGAAGATGTGCATCAGGGGCATACAGAGCCATGGACTCCTACTGTTATGGTAAGGGTAAACAATTCACTTTTTACATTGTATTTAAATTTTATCGTTCGTATTTTTAGTAGAATTTTCTTATAATAATTTTCCACTTAACATTTATGTTCAGTTGATGACAGAGGAGGAGATGGCATAGGTAGAGGGGTCCACACTTTTGGCCATATCATTTGGTCTTGACATTTCCATAGTACATATGTTTTAATGTACTCATTGGTTTTCTTAAATTATTATAATAGTATATGTACATTTTTTTCTAATTTTTACGATCATCTTATTACATACTGATGCAAGTGTCACCAGTTGCCACTAGGGGGCAATGTGAGGGGGTGCAGGTGTCAGGTGTTGACAAAGGAAAGGTAATTAAGTAATTTAGTTTGTTTATGCATACATGTATACTTGTCAGTTGTGCGTACTCATTTTTAATTTACATGGTTTTGATAGAGAGTGGCATGTGATGATGTTGTGAGACCCTATTGTCACAATAGAGTCACATGCATATCCATTCGCAGTGATAGCCCCACGATACGTATATTTCTAAAGCTATTTGTGTATTTTACTATCAAGTATATATAATATGATCAAGTTATGATAGTATGAAGTATTTGTTTGACTTTTGTAGGTCACTCCTAGTTTGAGGGAGGTAGAATGCCAAGGGTTTGTATCACTGATGAATCACCAACATTTCCTAAAGAAAGTTCAACACAGGTAAGTTTTAATGTTAATTCACTTATTTTGTAAACATATATTTGCTACCAAGTATTTAACATTAAATAGTATAACTCGTAGATCAATCTCATGTTCGCAAACATATATAGGTCAGAGTCGACATTGGTGGCATTGTTCCTGCGCTACCAAGGACATATATTAGGTCTCTTGTCCGCAGGAGGAGACAAAGAGGTGAGGTATATGAGAGGTTAATTTTAGTTTAAATTTTATTTATTATTGTTGACTATTATTCTGAATTTTAAATCTAACTTCTAGGGTTTCACTTTTGTGTTTGAATGCAGGATCTATCAGAGCCAAAGAGTACTTCAAAGATGTTGCATTTTGATGATCCACCAATAGAATAGGATGTCCTAGAAACATTTGTAGTTGAACTTCTTATTTTGAGATGTCATATGACACATTTTGAGATGGCGTGTGCCACATTGTATCTAGATATGTTGATAAGTAAGTATGTACATAATTATTGTTCATTTTGATATATATGAAACTTGATATTCGATCCAATTTGTTAATTGTGTGTTCATTTATTCATTGTTAGTATGTAAATATGCTTGTGTATATGTAATTATGTGTACGATTTATGCCTTAAGTATATTCATGTATATTCAAGTACATTCTTCATAACCTAAATTAATGGGTATGGGCTACGTGCATGACTTAAGTGAATTCATGTGGTGTGCTTTATAATATATGTGCTACATGTATGCTTCATGACTTGAGAAAATTTATGTATACACTTTATGTGCTACGTGTGTTCACATGTGTAATTCATCATTTAAGTGAATTCAAAATTTATGTGCTACATTGTATTCATGTGTATCTGATGCTCTCAACCAAGCAAATCAGATGCAGAGCCCTCTACTATCCCCTCATGGAACTCAACTCAACTTGAGGATTCTACAAGCATCTTGGAATCTACTCAAGGAGTTAGTCTCAACTCAAGGGTCAAATAGAGTGCTCTGACTTTAGAGAACCAACACATCTGACCTTTCATCCCAACTTCTCTTGGCACCAACTCCATTCTAGGCTTCTCAGTGCACCTAGAGCCTCCATCTTGTCAAAAATTGAAATAGGTCTTCCACCTTGATTGTAACACCATATGACATCTTAACATGGTCCATCTACTATGTTCCACCAATCTACCAATTTTGGTCAACTCATCTTCCACCAATCCACTCCAATAGCCCTTCTAGGCTTGTAGCCTTCACCAGTCATAAATCAACCTTTTTCTCCAGAATTCTCCAAATAACTTAAGAAACTAATGGTTGATCTAGATAACCTTTTGGATTCCTTAAATCCTCCCCAAGACTCAGCATAGACTCCTTTTAGATCCATTTAAAGGCTTAATTTGCCTCTTGACACACCAGAATGCTCGCCAACATACACAATGGTGCTTAGTAGACCTTTGGAACAATTTGGTTCGACATGTTCACGAATTTTCTATTGAATTCATGTTCCAAACGAGGTTGCCAACCAGAGCTAATGGCGTAGTCCATTCGGTGTCAGGACGAACGGTTTGGAAGAGACCCAATGGTGCAACTTTCAACTGACCCTCACTGCAAGTTTTGGCATCAAGTGAGACTAGCATGCCAAATTCAAATAAATTTGAATCTCCTAGAACAAAGATAGGCTATTGTAGGCCTCAGAAACACAGTCATGTAGCATCTCACGGTTTGCCGATACCTCTCATGGGGTCCGAGATACAAGCCTCGAAATATCGTTGCCCAATCGTGCTTAGTGCACCTTGGGGATTGTTGACACCTAAAATTTCAGGTTCTAAATATGCAAAAAAACATCAGGGAAGTATGATCTACATTTTTATTTTTTATATAATTTCCCTATGTAAAAAATTAAAATAATTAAAAAGGCTTAAAAACTCATTATTATTCAATGTTCATGATATAGGTTTTAGGTTATTTTATTTCAATAAACTTGATGCATGTACATTGTGAAATAAAATAATTATAAAAATATAATAATGAGGTAGTTAAAAAAAAAGATGGCAAGAGGGAGTTGAACCCTCGACCTCTCAAGCCAACCCTTTTTCCTACCTACCTACCCTCCTACCCTCTAACCAATTAGTCTATTTATATTCTTCGAGAGGATTTGGAGGAGAAACTAATTTATTTACATTTCCATGTGTAGGTGAAAAATCAATACAATTTCTCACACAGGGAGTATTTCTTTCCTTAAATATTTTTAATTCAATAATAAAATATTCCTTTCCTATGTATTATTTATTTTATCAATTTTAAGGAAAAAGAGGGGAGAGGGAGTTGAGCACTCAACCTCTCGACCCACCCTTTCTTCCTAACCTAACTACCCGACCTACCCAAACCGATTGTCCTATTTTGTTCCTTGAGAGTATGGGTAGCAATAAAGGTATAAATATTAGAGTGTTTTATTTCCTTATAATAATTTAGAAATAAATTATTAGGGTGATAAATGTATTGATTTTCTCTATATGTTTCAAAAGGATTTTACATACTCTCGAGATTTAGATTTTACTTATGTGATCCTTTTTTCATTTACCATAAAAACATTAAAGTGAAAAGTGTATTAACGAAAATTATGTTGGAAAAGGTTATTATGTTTATTGGTTTTTGAAATTAATTGGTTAAAATGAAATTATGTTTATTGGTTTTTGAAATTAATTGGAAGACAGGATACTTAAAATGTTGCATACTTCTCCTTGACTCCCCTTATTTTAGAATACCTTGGCTCCTAACATTAGCACAACGAATTATCAGTCTTTATGTCTCATATGGTATAAGTTTCTAAATGTCCTGGTTCTTGACAATAGCCAAGTTAATTCCATGCTTTTATCTATATATTAAGCTATTCATACGCAAATGGTTTCTTATCCTTGGGTAGTTTTCCATATCAAACATTCTTAGACAATCTTGGCCTTTACCAATTAATTTGTCATGACAATATAATTTTAATTCACACTCAACCTATTTTTTTAAAAAAAATTAGATATAAAGATTAAAGCCCATGACCTTTCGTTTTAAACTTCCAACATAAAGAATTTGGATCAATTCCTCTCTGTATAACATGAACAAACCCTCGAAATTACCCTATATTAAGCCTTGTAGGGAATTGATCTATGTAAAGGGGTCATTTAATCCTAAATCCAGAATGACGATGCCCATTAAACTCAAGGGCCCAAAGGTTCAAATTGCTTTTGACTCACCAATTTCAAGATTGAGGGTGAAAAATGTTTCTCTTTCGTCTCACAATCTAGTTATCAAGGCAATACTGAGAGTCTTAGGTAGAGAATGCATCAATAATCTGGACAAACACCCGGTTAATTCTGATATCCCCGCTCTTTTCTTAGCCTCGACCATCTTTTCTGGCACTGACAAAATCCCTTTGGGGATCCTATGCAGAAGATTGTTCAAAAATTCCTACTTGGGGGACTTAGATAAGGTTTTGGCAAACATCAGGGAGGATTTAACTATACCTAAACCATGCTTTTATGAAATCTCAATGGTAGGAGGTCAGCCTATACCAGCTTATCCAGTATTACAAGTTGACGATCTGGAACTCTACATAGCCTGGACTCCTACTATCAGAAGAAACTTAAACTTCTTATACAATTTCTTTCATGTTAAACCGCCGAAAGGAGCAGACTGGATAAATTCTTTCATTCTGGAAGATAAGGTTGGCATTTGGGAAAATGATTCAGAACTCAATATCAACATAGATATTCCATTTCCAAGAAGACATCTCAATGTAGATTACGATTCTCTATCAATGAATGAATAAAACTGTGGTTGTGTGTTCCCTCCTCTCTCCTTTCTTGTTGATAGATGTATCAGTTTTATTAAAAAGATCTATGAGGTTAAGTTAATTTCCCTCTACTTTGCAAAAGACAGAGCTGTTCCAAGGTCTGGAATAACCATGCATATGGGTACTCTCAGTTAATTTTTTCATGCACTCATTCACTCATTCATGCTCGAACACATTTATACATATATTCTAACGCAAATAGTTATAGAAAATACTTATAATTTGTATTAGCCTCTTGGCATTAAGGAAATAATAATATACTGTTAAAGCCCACTCTATGATTCAAGGAAAAGTTATATGTTTATGCGTTATGGTTAACTGTATACAGGATACTCTCTTATTATACTCAAAATATCATCTTCCTATCTCCCCCTATTGTTTTGAAATGAAAATTGAACAGTTCGAAATCAAAACAATTAGGGGAAAATTACATATTCGACCAGGTCTACGAGATGTTTTTCTTCTTAACCCTGTTAAATAAGGAATTGGATGGCCCTCAATCACAATTTTGAAATGGATTGTACCTGACTATAGGAACAATACTTCAATGAAATTGAAATAGTGTATGAAGGAATTAGGCTCGGTATAATAATGAAGATGTCCAACTATCCGAGATTTTTAGAATTATGACCAACTATACCAATCCTAAATGTAGATTGTATTAAGGATTAGTATAGTAGGCGGATATAAGCATGTTGCTAAGGTTGAGTTTATTATGAACAGAATTCTTGGTATCTAGCAAGAGATGATCTATTTGTATACTCCCTATTATATCTTCTTGCCTTACTATAATTTGGGTATTTTTAGCCATTAAATGATTAGGACTAATGGCTAATCTCAGATATGATGTTCTGTAAACTAATGTAGTCAAATTAGGAGCTTAGGCTTTGAACTATACAATTTGTTTAACTTAGAATAAAAGTTGTTTAAACTTCTTTTAGCTTTAAAATACAGGGCCGTCATAAAAGGCACAGTATAAATTTTGTAAACACCAATTTCAAATCCTAAAGAATTTTTAGCATTATAGTGTATGGAAAATCTATGTAAAATCTGCTTTAATTCAGTATCTGAGGCGCTGTTATATTAGTAATATTGAAGTTATTTGGTAAGAAGGATGTATTACTGTCCCCTCTTCTTATATCTGATTTATTATATGCTTATTTCCCCCTTTTTTTGTTTTGTAGTATGATTAAAGGAGATATCTAGACTATTAGACTTCAAAGAAAAAAAGGAAAAATTAATATAAGTTTATGCCTATAACATGGCTTCCTATGCATAGGCTCGGTATTTGATACTATGGGCCCATTGATGCATTATTTCATAATTAAAAGGAAGAAAATTAGTCAATATAAATGGTTCAATGTAGCCTATGTCTTTGTGTGTCTAGGATCATAATGCAGTTTTGAATTCAAATTATGGCTCTAAAATTCCTTGAGGTAGTGATTATGTACTAAATTCATATACAGATAATTTTCAGTAGTATATGTAGATAGTAGTTTTTAATACTTATTCAGGTGTTGAGGCTACAACATCAGCGCATTTAGCAAGTAAAAGGTAATTCAGATTGAGGTAAATACTATTTTTCTTTACATATACATACCCATTTACAAGTAAGTTATCTAAAGCTTGCTAAAAAAGTTAGAAGGTAGATCTCTGTTTTGTTTTGTCAGGAGCAAGGTTTCTGGGTGAAAGATGCTCTTGGACCGCACCAATCAGGAAGATTTTTTTAAAAAGATAGCTTTCTGACAGTAATAACAAATTATAGAGAAGCAAGTAACCAAGAAAGGGCACCTAGATAGATATCGATGTAAGAATGATGTATTTCTCTTTTCTAAACTTCAAATAGTGGGTATGCCCACTAAATAAGTATGTATCAGAATCCAGACTATGGTCCCAGGCACAGCTGGAGGTTTTCTCGACCCCGCTCTTTCCTACCAGTGCCTACACTGAGTGGGGTTCTCTTGTAAAAATTTGATTTAAATATTAATAAAATTTCTTGGCTTCGGCCTTTTACCAATCAAAAAAATAAAAATAAAAATAAAAAATATTTGTATGAATTATATTATGATTTTATTAATGTTTATTTGTTATATCAGTAATTAATAATTGAATAATTTCAAAGATCATATTAAAAACCTAAAACATTACATAATATAATAAATTTAATTTTAGATTTTATTAACTAATGTCGAGTACTTGTGTGCAGGAATTAGATTTGTGGATCATTATGCACATACCTGAAGATTGTAACAAATTAAGTTTGTTGTACGGGAAATGTTTCCCTAAAAACCATTTATATGGTTAATGTTTGTAATGTTTAGGGTTAGTTTTAGGGATTAGGTTATGTGAAAAGGTATGTCTTTTCACAAGAAACCTTTAACTAATATATTTATATTGAAACATTTCAAATAAAAAAGGATCACGACACATAATTGGGAGTCTCTTGCAACTACAGATTTGGACCTAATATTTCAATTTTTCAAATGCTAATGTTAGAGAAGTTGTTTTATACCTTTTGAGGTTATATATCTTTTATTTTCAATTAGTTTTTCAGATACTTTGGTAACACAGTGTTCTACTGTGTTATTTTCCTTGATTTATTTGTTCAAAGTTAATTTATGCAATTCGAATAGTAGCTGTATGGTCTGAGAACCTACCGTTGTTCCTTTCGGCCTCTTAATTTGGGTTAAAATAGATAGGATTAATTGTATGAATTATTTTAAATTGTGATTCAACGAAAGCCTGTAGGATGATAGCCTTTCTTTATAAGAGTGAGTTCCCTTAAAACTGTCTCTGACTATACGTAGGATTAGAAGTAATTGACTCTATACCCAAATTTTTATTAAGGCGCTGATCTCATTTCATTTGAAATAGTTATTTGGTTCTTTTTATAGTTTACATTATAATTTTGATGTCTTCTTTATAAAGCATTCAATTAGGTTATAGTGATAGTTTCAAGCTTTAGATTAGATTTCAAGCAATTTAGCTATTAGGAGATTATATTATTTTCCTCCAAGGATTGTTTACCCCTTTGGAAGGAATTGTGTTTGTTTGTGCAGCATAGGGCACTTGTGAATTTAGGCCTACCAGCCTTGGCTCAATCAAGCCAGAATTGCAGAGGCACTTGTGTGTGCTTGTCAATTGGCCTCAAAACAGTCCAACATTTTTGAGCACCAACAAATTGGTGACTCTGCTGGGAACGCTATCAGTAAAAGATACCTACAGAATCTTTGGTTACAGTTTAGTTAAACTGTACTGGAGACAGAACTCAAAATCAGTTATATGATTTTATCCTTCTTATGAAGAAGGTGGTGACTCTATTGGACACAACATTTCAATCAGTGACTCTACTGAGGGAGAAAACTCAGAAGGAGATAGGAAGATAGCCTAGAAGGGATGATAAATTTTCCTTTAATTAGTAATAGAAAATCTATTACATGATGTTTAGAATTTTGTTCAAAAGGTTTTTGATTCCTATTGACATCAAACCTTTTGATCTTAAAGAATTCAAATGCAGTTCTAATGAATGGTTTTCAAAATATTCACATAAGGTACCTAAATTCTACGAAAATTATGAAGAGTCAGCTATTGATCATTTAGATGCTCTTTATGCATTCCTTGATAAATATCGGATTTCTACAGAAAATGATGTCATGAAGATATTTGCATGGTCACTAAAGAATAATGCAAGGGAAAAATATGAATCATTCCCTGCACAATGCATTTCATCATGGATGCAGTTTGAACAATGGTTCCTTGATGTATTCCATGACAGGGATGAATCATGTATGTCTCCCTTGGATGCATTTATTACTTTAGAATGATATGATAATGAAAATATGGTGAGTTTGTTTATAAGGATGGTGGATATTTTTCATGAAATACTTTCTAATATTAGGTCAAATTTTTTAAATAAAATATACAGTTTAGGAGTAACTTGTGAGCAGGTAAAGCTTATTCTTAAAATTGTATACGATGATTTAATGGAAGAAAATGAATGCATTGTGAGATCTACAAAGAGCCCTAATGAAATTTCATACGAAGAAGAAATTTGTGAACATATTGAAGAAACATATACACCGGATCAGATTTGTGTGGAAACAAATGAAAATCATGATTATGAAGAAAATATTCTCAATACGGAATAAATTTCGGATTTGTTGGATACCAAATATCAAAAGTATGTTCAAAAGAATAAATTAAATTTTTATTATAGTCATTAGGATGGGCATGATCAAGTGGTGTTTGATGAATATAAAGAGGGAGAGATATTTCAAGGAGGAGATATTTCTATGGAAGGTTTTAAAAACTCTTCAAATTTTCTAAACAATGAGGATGAAATATTACAGTATGAATTACATATACATGAAGAACTTGGCATGAATATTATTTATGAAGATGACGAATCTCAGAAAAGTTGGTTCAACACACTTTACAATACATTTGAACATAAAGTTGAGAATGATGAAGAACTAGAGGTAAGTATTCATGGAAGTACGTTTCTAAATCCTTTTTCTGGTGAAATAGAAAATAATTTAGAAAAACAATAAAGTGTAATAGAAATGAAATCACATATAAAGAAATAAATGCATTAGTTATGCAAGATACTCTTGGAAATGATATGTACTCTAATTTTTTCTTTGAGGAAGATAAAATATATTTAGTGTATCAGGAGATTTTACAAATAGGGAAAATACAATATGATAATTGCAAAAATTTGGTGAGGTCAAATTTGCACATTATGGGTATTTCAGAAGTGACATCAATGGTAAGTTTCGTGTTGCATGACCAAAATCAGGTTTATGATAGAGGTAAAGTTTTCATTCTCTATTAAGCACCAAACAGGTACATATGTTTTATAGTTTTTAATATTTTGTGTTTCCTTTCAAATTTTAAAAAAATCATGCCGTAATGTGTCATTGAATAACATTTGACATTCATTCTTATGTACTTGTATATTTATTATTTTTTGCATTTGAAAATCAAAGTGTTGGAAAACCTAAAATATCAAGTTCATTCATTATAGTTTTGTCTTGTATATCATAAGCATTATAAGTGAGTCATTTTATATGTATTCTTTTGATTCTTGTTTGCATTGGAAATAAATTTATTCTTGTTCAAAATGAATAACGTTATTCTCTTTAGGCTATAGATTTGAAGCTATTTTTTAGCATTAAATGAGTATTTCTGCATCTAAAATGACTCCCAAGCATTTTACCATAACCAGAGGGAAATTTTGTGGCACTTCAATATATTTGTGGGATGCTAGCATGCCCAAAAACGCCCAGACATTTCTAAAAACGGCTGACAAAATTGTATTTCCGCGCATATATGTGGGGCAATTTTTCAGAGCCATATAGGTGTTGTAAATGAAGATTTTAATCATAAAATGACTGCCCCAGCCATATGCCTCAATATGGGAGACATTTTTACAATGTTCTTAATTATTTTGGAGTGCCAGAAAGTCGAGAAGCAGCCCAGATTCGCAAAAAATGTGGCCAACATGAAGAACAAAAGAATGATTTATTAATTCATTTTGAGGCCCAACGTAAATCTCAAGAACTACTCACGCAGCCTAGACACCAGCTGTGCAACGATATGTGAATGCATTGGGTGAGCAAGGTGAGGATAGGCATTGTTTTAATTACCACATGCAGCACTTTGTGCATGATAGAAACAATGCACAATAACACGCCGGGGTCCACGAACAGTCTCAAGGCACGTGCCATGAGCAAGGGGATTGGCATTGTTTGAATTGCAATGTGCAGCATGCCAATGATTACCAAACAAATAATACGTTGGGAAATAATAAGTCAGCAAAACCATTATAAGCATAGCCTGAAATGTGGTGGCCACATACAACAAACAAATCATCAGAATGCAAGGAGAGCAGTACAAAAGGGCCACGCATCATTATGGGTATCTTACACAGCAAGATAATGATATACATTATCACAAGCAAATGCAGTAGATTGGAGAATCACGTGAGCAGCCAAATAAGACTCATCAATTCACGCAAAGAGAGGATGAGTGTTATGTAAAAAATGTTCAAGCAAACTATATGCAGTCACACCATTTTACGGATAACCAACACAATAATAGAGTTGGATAGCAGAATGGAAAGATACAAACCTGCGCAGAAACATTTACACATGCGTGAAAATAAATATGGTACGGAGATGGAAGAGGAATATATGAAACAAAATATTTATGCTGAGCAATATAAAAATGGTTTTTGTGGACTACCAAATACACATAACGTGTATCATGGAGGCCATAAAATACAACAAGAAGTAATACATTTAAATAACAAGTAAGTATTGAGGTAAGTATTCTTTTTAGAATACAATTATTTTCATTCTATTTTCTCTATAAGCTTTATAGTTTATATTTTCATTAAACAAAAAATATTTATTGGATTTTATCTTAATATGCAATATGATAAATATTTTTTTTTTAATCTATGAATGTTTTGTACAAGATAGATTCATATAGCCACATGATTATATTTTATGATTTGAATATCACTATTAATGAAATGGCCCTAAATGGATAAAGAGGATATACCACATTCCGATATAATATTTTCATTTTGGAAGCAAGATGAAAATAGAGAATGCTCTTCTTGTCTATTTTGTAGTACTATTACTTTTGTTTTTTCTATTACTATAATCTATGCTTTACTAGTGGTCTACTTTTCCAGAGATAACTGGACTCTCGCTGCATCCAAACATGAATGCACGTCCCCAATAAGAGCCACTGTTGACACCTAAAATTTCAGGTTCTAAATATGAAAAAAAAATCAGGGAAGTATGATCTACATTTTCATCTTTTATATAATTTCCCTATGTAAAAAATTAAAACAATTAAAAATGCTTAAAAACTAATTATTATTCAATGTTCATGATATAGGTTTTAAGTTATTTTATTTCAATAAACTTGATGCATGTACATTGTGAAATAAAATAATTATAAAAATATTATAATGAGGTAGTTAAAAAAAAAGGTGGCAAAAGGGAGTTGAACCCTCAACCTCTCAAGCCAACTTTTTTTCCTACCTATCTACCCTCATACCCTCTAACCAATTAGTCTATTTATATTCTTCAAGAAGATTTGGAGGAAAAACTAATTTATTTACATTTCCATGTGCAAGTGAAAAATCAATACAATTTCTCACACAGGGAGTATTTATTTCCTTAAATATTTTTAATTCAATAATGAAATATTCTTTTCCTATGTATTATTTATTTTATCGATTTTAGGAAAAAAGAGTGGGGAGAGGGAGTTGAACACTCGACCTCTCGACCCACCCTTTCTTCCTAACCTAACTACCCGACCTATCCAAATCGATTGTCCTATTTTATTCCTTGAGAGTATGGGTAGCAATAAAGGTATAAATATTAAAATGTTTTATTTCCTTTTAATAATTTAGATATAAATTATTAGGGTGATAAATGTATTGATTTTCTCTTGTATGTATGTTTCAAAAGGATTTTACATATTCTTGAGATTTAAGATTTACTAATATGATCCTTTTTTCATTTACCCTAAAAACATTAAAGTGAAAAGTGTATTAAAGAAAATTATGTTGGAAAAGGTTACTATGTTTATTGGTTTTTGAAATTAATTGGCGTAAGGTTTTAAAATTTCAAATACCTAAATAGAATCCCTTCACCATATTGTAATTTTATTTTTAAAATCATAGTATTAGGGTAAATAGGGATAATTGTTTATATCTTACCTTTTTTAATTTATTTTTAACTTTTTCTTTTTTGGGAAATATTAATTAGGTGATGTAAATGCATTTTGTTTTCATCTTATTAATGTATGCATTTTTAGGGTTTTTGTTGAGAAAATGAAACTATTTTATTCCAAAGACCTAAATGCATTTTATTAAGTGGTTATAAGATTTTATTTTCACATTAATATTTCTTAAATGTTAGGGTTGTCACTTTTCTAAAAGTTTTTTATTTCACTTACCCAATGTGAGTTATTTTAATAATATTGGAAATTTAGGGTAAGTGCTCCCCTATTTTAGGGAGAGTTATAAATCTTTTTGTCCTAATGATTTAAAGAGCATTTCTATTTTGTAATTTATATTATCTTATTTTTATGAAAGGGTATTTTTAAAAATATAAATGCATTATGGTTAATATCTTATGAAAGTAAATTTAAAAATTTAAAAATTTAAAGTTAATTCCTATGCAATAATTTTAGGTGTTGATAACATTTTCATATGTTTTAATAATTAAAGTAAATATCTATGGTTAATTATTTAATTTTATTGGTATTTTATTTTATTTTATTTATAAAAAACATTTGTATGAATTATATTATGATCTTATTAATGTTTATTTGTTATATCATTAATTAATAATTGAATAATTTTAAAGATCATATTAAAAACCTAAAACATTACAGAATATAATAAATTTAATTTTAGATTTTATTACCTAATGCCAGGTATTTGTGTGCAGGAATTAGATTTGTGGATCATTATGCACATACCTGAAGATTGTAACAAATTAAGTTTGTTGTACGGGAAATGTTTCCCTAAAAACCATTTATATGGTTAATGTTTATAATGTTTAGGGTTAGTTTTAGGGATTAGGCTCTGTGAAAAGGTATGTCTTTTCACAAGAAACCTTTAACTAATATATTTATATTGAAACATTTCAAATAAAAAAGGATCACGACACACAATTGGGAAAGTCTCCAGCAACTACGGATTTGGACCTAATATTTCAATTTTTCAAATGCTAATGTCAGATAAGTTGTTTTATACCTTTTGAGGTTATATATCTTTCATTTTCATTTAGTTTTTCAAATACTCTGGTAACATGGTGTTCTACTATGTTATTTTCCTTGATTTATTTGTTCAAAGTTAATTTATGCAATTCGAATAGCAACTGTATGGTCTGAGAACCTACCGTTGTTCCTTTTGGCCTCTTAATTTGGGTTAAAATCGATAGGATTAATTGTATGAATTATTTTAAATTGTGATTCAACGGATGCCTGTAGGATGATAGTCTTGCTTTATAGGAGTGAGTTCCCTTAAAACTGTCTCTGACTATACGTAGGATTGGAAGTAATTGACTCTATACCCAAATTTGTATTAAGGCACTGATCTCATTTCATTTGAAATTGTTATTTGGTTCTTTTTGTAGCTTACATTATAATTCTGATTTCTTCTTTATAAAGCATTCAATTAGGTTATAGTGATAGTTTCAAGCTTTAGATTAGATTTCAAGCAATTTAGCTATTAGGAGATTATATTGTTTTCCTTCAAGGATTGTTTACCCCTTTGGAAGGAATTGCCTTTGTTTGTGCATGCGTTTGTGTAGCATAGGGCACTTGTGAATTCAGGCCTATCAGCCTTGGCTCAATCGAGCCAGAATTGCAAAGGCACTTGTGTGTGCCTATCAGTTGGCCTCAAAATGGTCCATCATTTTTTAGCACCAACAAGGACACTTTGGTCCGACATGGTCTGGAACGTTCTAGTGACTCAATGGTCGAAACGGGGTTGTCACTAGCATTTACCTGCCCAACCAAAGCTAATGACATAGTCCATTCAATGTCAGGATGAACGGTTTGGATGAAACCTAGTGGTGCAACTTTCAACTGACCCTCACTGCAAGTTTTGGCATCAAGTCAGACTGGTGTGCCAAATTCAAACAAATTTGAATCTCCCAGAATAAAGAGAGGTTATTGTAAGTCTCAGAAACATGGTCCTGTAGCATCTCATGGTTTGTCGATACCTCTCACGAGGTCTAAGATACGAGTCTCGAAAGATCACTGCCCAATCATGCTTAGTGCACCTTGGAGACACTTTGGTTTGGCATGGTCTGGAATGTTCTAGTGACTCAGTGGTTGAAATGGGGTTGTTGCTAGCATGTACCCACCCAACCGGAGCTAATGGAATAGTTCATTCGGTGCTGGGATGAATGGTTTAGAAGAAACTCAGTGGTGCAACTTTCAACTGACCCTCACTACAAGTTTTGGCATCAAACGCAACTGGCGTGCCAAATTCAAATGAATTTGAATCTCCCAGAATGTACAGAGGTTATTGTAGGTCTCTGAAATGTGGTTATGTAGCATCTCATGTTAGATCATCGATACCTCTCATGGGGTCTGAAATACGAGCCTCAAAAAATTGCTGCTCAGTCGTGCTTAGTGCACCTTGGGGACACTTTAGTTTGGCATGGTCCGGAATGTTCTAGTGACTCAGTGGTCAAAACGGGGTTGTCACTAGTGTTTACCCACCTAGCTGGAGCTAAGGACACAATCCATTCAGCGTCGGGATGAACAGTTTGGAAGAAATCCAGTGGTGCAACTTTCAACTGACCCTCACTGCAAGTTTTGACATCAAGCGAGACTGGTGTGCCAAATTCAAATGAATTTGAATCTCCCAAAATGGAGAGAGGTTATTGTAGGCCTCAGAAACATGCTCTGTATCATCTCACATATATCTAATACCTCTCACAAGGTTTGAGATACGAGCCTCGAAAGATCACTGCCCAATTGTGCTTAGTGCACCTTGGGGACACTTTGGTCCGGCATGGTCCAGAACGTTCTATTAACTCAGTGGTCAAAATAGGGTTGTCACTAGAATTTACCCACCCAACCGAAGCTAATGGTGCAGTCCATTCGATGCTAGGATGAATGGTTTGGAAGAAACCCAGTGGTACAACTTTCAACTAACCCTCACTACAAGTTTTGGCATCAAGCGAGACTAGTGTGCCCAATTCAACCAAATTTGAATCTCCTAGAACAAAAAGAGGTTATTGTAAGCCTCAGAAACGTGGTCCTGTAGCATCTCACAGATCATCGAAACCTCTCACGAGGTCTGAGATACGAGCCTTGAAAGATCACTGCCCAATCATGCTTAGTGCACCTTGGGGACACTTTGGTCTGTCATGGTCCGGAACGTTCTAGTGACTCAGTGGTCGAAACGGGGTTGTCACTAGCGTTTACCCACCCAACCACAGAAAATGACACAGTCCATTCAATGTCAAGATGCAATCCTTAAACACTATCCCATCACCCCAGGGAATCACCATTACTTTGGACACATTTGACCAATTTTGACTCAATGACTCCAACTATTACATCATTTGACGATACAAATGTACATGAAATTAAGACAATACAAATGTAAGGATACAAAATTAAGATGATAAAAATTATATAAGGATACAATATTCATAGTAAGGAAAAACATTTTTTTGTACTTTACATGACATTAAGATGATACAAATGTGAGCTTTTAATATTTGCAAATCAACCCCATGGGCTCTTTTATATTTCAAATTTAAAGAGATGACAACACATTTCAGATTTGGATCACTGATTATGTATATATTCTTCCATGTTATGATAACATTTCCTAACATGTACCTATGGAGATATGATAGATTCTCTATGTAGATGATTAGTGACTATTACAGGAGAAGTGATTGGAAAAATAGGTATGCTGAGATTGCAGGCATGATGAAACTCTTTCAAAAACAAATGAATGAAAGGGAAATAATCCCTTGGAGACTAGTTGATAAGTACAAGAATGACATATGTTTCATGGTAGAAACTGACAACACATGCTTTCAAGCAATGGAACCTAGAACTTCATGGTCTACCCCTATGGACTATGAAGTTGACTACACCATTTTAGAGCTTCATGTTCAAAATGTTTTATAGTCCCCTAAAGACCCCAATGTTCCTATATGGGGCACATATGAAGAAAAATACACAATAGTGAAGGAAGAACTAGTAAAGGGAAGAAGGGAGAAGAAAATTGAATCCCTTGTTGACAAAATTACAAGGCAACATGAAATATCAAAAGAAGAGATGAAGATTATCAAGAAAAAAGTAGTAGAACTTGGGGTGAAATACAATATTCCCCCTCCTCAACCCAATATTGAGGAACCTCAAGTGGTGGAGGTTGAAGAAGAAGAAAAGGACAAAGATGTCACTCCTACACCTATTAGGAGAACATCGTAGAGACAAGCTGCTAGAGAAACTACACAAGGTCAAAAACCTCCTAGAGATAGACCAAAGGCCATGGCCAGTGGACCAGGAAGGAAATGGAGAACACTTGATACTCCTCCATCTTCGCATGGGAAAGATAAACAATGAAAGCTTGCAGAAGAACAAGAATAATAAAAATAAGTTCATGCAATGGATACAAAGAAGTTCAAGGAATAAAAGAAGGAACAAGAAGATGAAAATGATAGAAAAATTCAAGAAGCCAACCTAAGGGAACTTGAAGCAGATAAGAAGAAAGAAGTGGAGGTAGAACAGAAGAAAGGCTAGGAAGCACGAAGGTATTTGTTTAAGCCCTTCTTAAAATTTATAGAAAAGAGAGCAATGAATGATGGCAATCTTTCCTCTATTGAAAAATACTTTGATAGATATGGTGAAGGAGAGAAAAATTAGATAGAATATATAGTTGTGGAGCACATGCTCACATTCAAAAAGAATCTGATTGAAATAGAAGGTCAAATTAGCAAGGACCTATTTGAGAGATTAGAAGGAAGAAAGAAGAGAGTCTTAGATGAAGACACCAAGATGAGATAGGATATTATTTTATAGAATATTCCTACAATGACAAGGAGTGAGATGGCATAATGGCTTGAAAAGTTAAGGCCAAAGCTAAGGACCAAAAATAGAATCATTAATTTGATGGCCCAAAAATATGAAGAGGTTGAAAAAGAGACACATGACAAGGTTGGACAGCTACTCCTTGAGGAGCGACCTCATCTTGGCAAATCTACAAGGACCCCAACCCTAGTAATAATCACCATAGAGCCTACAATTACCAAAATTGCAGAAGATGATGAAGTTGCAAAGGAGACAGAGGTAGTTGATACTACCTTACCTAATTTCTACATTGGCAATGTTGGGATTTCATTGGACACAAAGCAGGATACATTTGATCCATTTCAAATAACTGAAACTTTGGCCAACATTGATGAAATAGTAAAGAATCTTGAGCCTCCCAAGATCTCTCAAGAAGAATCAATTGAGAAAGAACAAAAAAAGGAGAAGACACCTACAAAAGAACAAGTATTAGAAAAAAAAAGATGAAGAAAAAGAAACAGAAAAGAAGGAACAAGAAAATGGACAACTACATATCACCCCTTTTTCTATACCTAGTTTGTTGGCAAGTGGATCCCAATCACTTCCAACCACCTTAGAGGATATGGATGTCACAAATCTTATGTAGTGGTCAGTAATTTCTTTTGCCAAAGAAAATGAGAAATAAGAGAAAAAGACTGATAATACTGCAAAGACAATCCAGCGAGAAACAACAGTATTGAGTAAGTTCTTGAATACTCCTATAGCTATTGGAGATCTTATAAGTAATCTAGATAATGTTCTAAGTACTATAGAACAAAATTTTGATACACTACAAGAAGAAACAAGAATAAAAGTGGTAGATGAATTCAAGAGGTTAAGGATGAAAGATACTCTTGATGGGATCAAGAGTGATCTTAACACATTGATTTCCACTGAAAGGGAAATCAAATCTTGTCTTAAGGATGAACAAGACCTATATAGACTTTGCATGACTTCACATAAGCATGTAAAGAGCATATCAGATATAATATCTCAGGATGAAGAGGCTTTGGAAAACCTCTCAAAGGATTTTGAAAGAAAGAAAATTCTAGACATAAACAAAGAAGTAAATAGGATCATGGATAAAATCCATACCCTACAGTTGGAAAAGGATAGAGTTCAGAGAAAATTCTCAAAATTAAGAAGCTTTTTGACTCCAAAGATTAGTGTCTTGGAGAGTACACATGAGGACCTTCAGCTTGGCCTCAAAAAATTTCAAGGATTAGTACCTATTGATGTAGAGGAAGAAGACAAGGCCACATTTGGGCTTAATGGAATGATTCAAGTTACAGAGGCAATCAAAGAAGCTTGGGATGCATACATACAGATTTTGAAGGCAAATTACAAAGATATACTGTAGAGTATTCAACTATAATTTTGTACACTCCATTTTTGTTGTTTTGGTAACTGATTATGACATTTTGGTACCCTTTTCCATTGATGTTAAAGGGGGAGAAATATAGAAGAAAAATTGTACTGAAAGAAAGAGAGAAAGTGTGTAAAATGAAAATACTGAAAACATAAATAAAGGAAAGTTTCTTCTGAAGGTTATGTGTTAAATTTTGATGTGTTGCACTTCTGACAATATATTTCCTTTTATATTTTTTCTTTGATGATGCACTTAGTCATTTTTTTACTAAGTGTTTCCATCAATGCCAAAGGGGGAGATTGTTGGCAAGTGGTCAGCACATGCACATATATGCACATGTAGGCACATGCACATATATGGAATGTTGTCATTTATGACAACACTTATTAGTTTTATTATCGCACATATTGGATATCATGAATATGTTTGAATGCAGTTGATGAGGGAAAAATGCCTAAGTCCATAGATTGTTTCAGTAACCCAATCTGAAAGAAGAGCTTAGCGAGCTTCATAGAAGTTGTATAGAGGCTTTTGATCTTAAGGACAAACTTGAAGGACACCAATGAACACATGTGTGAGGTTGCACATGTTAACATGAAAGGATTGAAGATATATATTTAGTTGATTGGATGCGAAGACAGTAAACAAAGCATAACATGTTAGCAATCATTGAGACCGACCTTGTGAATGATTGGAAAGTTATTTTTGGCTGTTTTCTTGGATCTAAGGCCGACTAAGGATTTTAATGAAGCGTGAAAGTGTGGTTTAATTAATATGATGTTTAGCTAGAGTAACGCCAATTATATTTTGTAAATATACCTCTAACAAGGTGATGAAAGGTGCTCCCCTTAATACCACACACACATAACAGAAACAGAGAAACAACAACAATATGCAAGAACAAAAAATTGGCTTCTTATTATCTCCACAAATGTGGAATTACAAACTTTCAGAATTACAATATGCAAAGCCACATGGGCATTCCCTTACAATATTCTATAGGACAAAGCCTCAAATTATTACCCAGATCTGCTACCCAGAACTATCCCGAACTGCCTAAGACAACACTACAGACCTTTCTTATATAGGCAATTTCCACTGCCCGAGAAGGTTTCAGAAATTTAGCCCTTTAGGCCGACTAAACATAGAATTATTTATTTTTCACAATTATTACAATAGGGTCGGCTCAAAAGAAATACAAAATATGATTTTAGGTAACCCAACTTCTGGAGGCCATAACTTTTTAATCGTAACTCTATTTTTCTATTGTAACCACTTTTCAGAAATGCCATGACGAGATCTACAACGCCTAGCATGCGCTAGCACCAGTCAGCCAAGCGTTGATCACAATCCGGAGCCTCTAAGACCTTCAAAATTGACCTGAAAGATTTCGTACCCAAAAACCTCAATAACTTCACCAATACTGATGATGTGGCAATGAAACTCAACTGGTAGGCTGAAATGACTGAGATGAACCTCCAATTGTGAAATCAAAACATTCTGAGATCATATGACCAACTTACTAAAAATAGTAAGTTTCCATAAATAGCAGCTCTGCACAAGATAGCCCTTATTGAATACAAAAATAGAAATATTTTTGAGTGATGCAAGATTGCTCTTACACCCTGGATGCTCCTGCATCAGACACCCCGGGTAATTTGAGAAGTGACTCTGTCACGACTCAGGTGTGTAGAAGAAAACCAAGACGGTTAACCTCCTCCTTTGTTAGCCATGATGAATCTTCAACATGTCATCATTTCCACTTGACTAGATATTCTTCATATGTCATGTTCCTTGTGCTTCTGCCAACACGACTATCCAGTATGTCTTCAATCTCCTTGATATCTGAATTGGTTGCTGGAATACTCCACTGTGCTGCTGTAACCTCATCTTCAACACCTTCTTCATGATATCCTGTCAGATCTAAAACATAAAATACTGGTGAAATATTTAGCTCAGTAGGCAATTCTACCTCATATGCATTTCTTGAATCATGCTTCTTCAATATCCTACATGGCCCAAACTTCTTCATTTTCAACTTGTTATATGTACCAACTAGAAATCTTTCCTTCCGCAAATAAACCATGACTTCATCTCCAACCTGAAATTTTTTATGCCTCCTTTTCTCATCTGCCTTAGCTTTATACTGTGCATTCATCTTGGTAATGTGCTTCCTCACCTCCTCATGGATATTCTTCAAATGTTCTACAAAATCCTCACCTTCAACACTACTTATTTCTTCTTTATCTATCTTTCTCAACTCAGATGCATTTTTTGGACTACTCCCATATACAATCTGGAATGGTGATTTACCAGTGCTCCTATTGACAGAATTATTGTATGCAAATTCTGCCCATGGTAAAATCAAATCCCATCCTGTTGGCTTATCTCCAACCAAACATCTCAGCAAATTTCTCAAACTCCTATTCACCACCTCTATCTGTCCACCAGTCTATGGATGATGTGATGAACTGAATTTCATATCTGTCTTCAACTTCTTCCACAATGTACGCTAGAAATATCCAACGAACTTAGTGTCCCGATCTGAAACTATACTCTTTGGCAAACCATGTAGTCTCACCGCTTCTCTGAAAAATAATTCTGCTACATGAAAAAACATCATTAGTCTTCTTGCAGGGAATAAAATGTGTCATCTTTGAAAATCTATCAACTAACACAAAAATTGAATTATGTCCCTGTTGTGTCCTTGGCAAATTGAGAACAAAGTCCATACTGATATCCTCCCAAGGCTTCTCTGGTACAAGTAATGGCTAATACAACTCTGTATTCTACTTCGCTCCTTTCACCATCCGACATACTCTACAACTCTATATAAACTTCTTGACATCTTGCTGCAACTATGGCTAATAATAATTCTCATTGACCAAAGCAAGGGTTTTATCACGACCAAAATGTCCAGCCAATCCTCCGCTATGCTTCTCCTTGATGAGATTATCCCTCATAGAACTTCTTGGAATGCACAACTGACTCCCTCTGAATAGCATATCATCTTGAATGATGAAATCCAGCCACTTTGTTTTGTCTAGAGTAACAGGTTCTTTACAAGCTTTCCAAGCTTCACCAAAATCAGGATCCTCTGGATACAAATTCTTGAGTTCCTTGAACCCAACCACCTCAATCTGCATCTCTATCAGCAATAGTTTCCTTTTGCTAAACACATCTGCAACCCTATTAGACTTTCCACTTCTGTGTTTCAAAACAAATGTATAACTCTGCAAAAACTCAACCCATTTCAAATGCTTTTGATTCAACTTTCCTTGACTATTCAAATATTGCAAAGCTTGATGATTAGTATACAAAACAAACTCTTTAGGAAGCAGATAGAGTCTCCACTTCTTCAATGCCTAAACTATAGCATAAAATTCATGATCATAAACAAAATATTTTCTCTTGACATCATTTAACTTCTCACTGAAATAAGCAACAGGTTTACCTTCTTGGCTTATAACAACTCCTATTGCAGTACCGCTAGCATCACAATCTACTTGAAACACCTTGTTAAAATCTGGAAGTGCTAAAACAGGTTGTTCTGTAACTTTTTGTTTCAACAATTGAAAACTCTTTTCTACCCCATTAGTCCACTTAAACTTTTTTCTATCCCCTCTCATTGTTTCAGTCAAGGGTCCACAAATACTGCTAAAATTTTTGATAAATTTTCTGTAAAAACTAGCCAGACCATGAAAAGATCTTAACTCAGTAGCACTCTTTGGAGTAGGCCATTCAAGGATAGACTGTACTTTCTCTGGATCCATTTTCAAACCTTCTGCTGAAACTACAAATTTTAAATACACTAATTCCTTCTTCACAAAACTGCACTTCTTCAAATTAATCAACAATTTCTCATCTCTTAACTTCTCAAACACCATACGAATATGCATCATATGTTCCTCCAATGTCTTGCTAAAGATTAAAATATCCTCTAAGTAAACAATGACAAACTTACCCAGAAATTTTTTCAGAACCTCGTTCATGAGCCGCATGAAAGTGCTCAGTGCATTGGTTAGCCCAAAAGGCATGACTAACCACTCATACAGTCCTTCCTTTGTCTTGAAGGCAGTCTTCCATTCATCTTTTTTTCTGATCCGAATCTAGTGATATCCACTGTTCAGATCTATCTTTGAAAAATACACAGCTCCACTCAAATAATTCATAATATCATCCATTCATGGTAATGGAAACTTATACTTGATTGTGATTTTGTTTATTGATTTAGAATCTATACACATCCTCCATTCTCCATTTTTCTTTAGCGCTAATACTGCTAGTACGACACAGGGACTCAGACTCTCTCGAATCAACCCTTTTTATAATAACTCATGTACTTGTCTGTTCAACTCTTCACTTTTTGTTGGTGTCATTCTGTGTGCTACCTTGTTTGACAAACTGGCTCCTGGAATCAAATCCATCTGATGACTGATCTTCCTTACTAGTGGTAATCTATCAAGTACATTATCAGATACAATATCCTGAAACTCATTCAACAAATCTGCAACCTCTACAAGTATATCCTCTACTTTTTCTTTACCAGCTTTTGGAATTAAAGCAAAACACACATGCTCATGCCTCATACCATCTAGAAATTTTCTTCCATCAACAAATGTTATTCTTGTATTACCACATACCTTTTCTTTGGTCTCCTTCAATGGCTTTAGCTTATGTCACACTCCATCCTTTGTCAGTGAATAGATATTCACACGACCATCGTGTACAACACATCTATCAAACTGTCATAGCCTACCCAACAACATGTGACATGCATCCATAAGTATGATATCACATAGTACCTCATCATGCTACCCGCCAATTTTGAACTTTACTAGGCACTATTCACTAACCATGACTTTGTGGTCATCCTGCACCCAGGCAATCCAATATGGATGTGGGTGTTTCTGTCTCTTGAGCTTCAACTTTGTCACCATCTCTTTTGACACCAAGTTTTTAGTGCTTCCACTATCAATAATCACATCACAACATTTTCCTTCACACTTGTATCTAGTGTGAAAGAGGCTCCTCCTTTGTTCAGGTTCATTCTCACAGCAGGACTCTTCTATTAATCAGCATTTCTCCTCTTTCAACATCTTCTGAATTTGATGATCTGACATCTTCATCTATATGTGCCACTCTTGCTTGGCCTCCATTCCTCCTATCTATCCTTCTTTGGATTTGAGGACATTCAAATGCCCTATGACCTTCTTCTCCATAGTGAAAACATGTTTCACGAAAGCCTCCTCTTCCTAAACCTTGTCCTCTTCCTCTTCCTCCCTAATCTCTATTGTTCTGATCTTGGAAAAGATTGAAATTATTTCCTCTCTGATTTTGACTACTACTGGCCTAATCCTTCTTTTTCAGATCTTCATTTCAACCTCCATATGACTGTCCAACAGATCATCCACCGCAACCTCTTCCATTTTGTCTGCTCTCGAACTTTTTGTTCAGTTTTTCCTCTACTTTTAGGGAAAAATGGTATGCCTCTTCAATACTATTCATTCGAACTAGATTCAGCTCCTCCTGAATACTTAGCCTTAACCCATTAAGGTAACAGGCAACTTTCTCCTTGTCAGCTTCTGCATAGCCTATTCTGATGAGGATTCGATAGAACTCCTCTGTATACTCCTGAACAAATCTTCCTACCTGCTTCAAACTTTGCATCTTCTTTAGTAGGTCAAGCTCATAATCAACAAGAATGAACTTCCGCTTTAATTTATCCACCATTCGATCCCATCTTGTGATTTTATCTTTCCCTCTTCTATTTCGCTCCAATTGAATCTCTTGCCACTAGATCTTCGCATGACCTTTCAATCTGGCCTTCGCAAATTTGACCCTATTAAGATCCTCAATATCTTCATACTCAAAATATTCTTCACATTCATTGATCTAGTCAATCAACTCCTCTAGGTTAAAATTTTCTAAAAATGTAGGAACCTCAATCTTAGGTCTTTTTTTTATAGTGAAAATGGCCCGAAAAAATCTTTCTTCCTCTTGCTTCACAACTTCGACTTCTCCTTCTCGATCTTCTTCTTTGGCTTCATCCTCGCTTTTGTCTCTGACATTAAGATTCATTCCTCTTTGAATCTCCTCTTGCAATGCTTACACTTGTCTCTGGAGTGCTCTAACCTCAGGTGTTACAACATCGTCTCTTCCACCACGTTCTCTTTGTGGAGGCATTTTTGCGATGTGCGCTGAAACCTTAACCACGGTCCTGGTGCAAACTACCTCACAGTCGGTGATCTTTTTACACACTCAAGAACTCCTGCTCTGATACCACTTGATGAAGGGGGTGCTCCCCTTAATACCACAAACATATAACAGAAACAGAGAAACAACAATAATATGCAAGAACAGAAAATTGGCTTCTTATTATCTCCACAAATGTGGAATTACAAACTTTCAGAATTACAATATGCAAAGTCGCATGGGCATTCCCTTACAATATTCTGTAGGACAAAGCCTCGAATCAATACTCAGATTTACTACCTAGAACTGTCCCAAACTGCCTAAGACAATATTACGGGCCTTCTTTATATAGGCATTTTCCACTGCCCGAGAAGGTTCCAAAAATTTAGCCCTTATGGCTGACCAACTTAGAATTATTTTATTTTTCAATTTATTACATCAAAGTCGGCTCAAAATAACTTTTGAAACCCAAACAGAAATTTTGAAAGAAAATTATTTTCTGCCATTTTAGGTGACCCAACTTTCGGAGACCATAAGTCATCACTAGTTGATCTGATTGACTATTATAACCCCATTTCGAAAAGGCCACTAAGTGCTCTATGGGCTTGACTCACGCAAGCGCCTATCACCCAAAATTTTGACCTCATCTGGGGCCTCTAAAGCTTTCAAAACTGAGTTCAAAGTTTCTGTACCCTGCTGCCAATACCAAAAATCTTCAATATGTTAAAAATTAGACCTGATCTAGCCATAAAAATTTACTAGTAGGCTAATATGACTGAGATGAACCTCCAAATGTAAAATCAAAACATTCCAAGATTTATGACCAACTTACTAAAAATAGAAAGTTTCCATAAATAGCAACTCTGCACAAGATAGCCATTATTGAATACAAAAATAGAAATATTTTTGGGTGATGCAAGATTGCTCTTACAACCTGGATGCTCTTACACCCTGGATGCTCCTACATCATTGATTCATGTAGCACAATCCTTATCAGAAGAAGAAAAATAAAAATTTACAACATTCTTAATAGAAAAGAAGATCAACTTTGCATAGAAATATTCAGATATGCCAGGGTTGGATCCTAATCTTATAATGCACCATTTATCTATAGCTCCAAATGTCAAACCTGTTAAGCAGAAATTGAGAAAGATGCATCCACATGTTGCACTCTTGGTCAAAGCTGAATTAGAAAAACTACTAAAAGTTGGATTCATCTGTGTTATTGACTATGCTGAATGGATCTTTAACATTGTACCTATTTCTAAACTAGACAAATCTATAAGAGTGTGCATAAATTTCAGAGATGTAAACAAAGCATGCCCTAAGGATGATTTTCCATTACCTAATATTAATATGATAGTGGATATGACTGCGGGTTTTGAGATGTATTCTTTAATGGATGATTTTTTTGGATATAATCAAATCAAAATTGCTCCAGAAGATCAAGAGAAAACTACTTTCACATGTGCGTGGGGTACCTTCTATTGGAATGTCATGCCATTTAGGCTTAAGAATGCTGGTGCTACATATTAGAGAGCTATGACGTCTATTTTTCATGACATGATGCATTGAACTATGGAGGATTATGTTGATGATACTTTAGCAAAATCTATGATAAGATCTAAACACCTAAATGATTTAAGAAAAATACTAGACTGCATGGAGAAGTTTAGTCTTAGATTAAACTCTAAGAAGTGTGCTTTTGGTGTCACTTCTGGAAAGCTCTTAGGCTACATTGTTTAAAAGAAAGGTATTGAAGTAGATCTAGCTAAGGTTAAAGCTATCATGGAGATGCAACCTCCCAAGAATATCAATCAAATCAGAACATTACAAGGGAGACTTTAATTTATTAGACACTTCATATCTCAGCTAGCAAACATATCACAGCCTTTCACAAAGACATTACATAAAGGTGTGACCTTTGCATGGAATGAGGAATGTGAAAATAATTTTAATCATATCAAGAAATATATATCAAATCCTCCCATCTTGATGCCTCCTATTCAAGGGAAGTCGTTGATCTTATATGTCTCCGCTACAAATACATCACTGGGGGCATTGCTTGCATAGCATGATGAGAACAAGAAGGAAAGAGCTATATACTATATCAGTAGGACATTGGTGGCATACGAAAAGAATTATTCTATGATTGAAAAGGCTTGTCTAGCTGTGATCTTAGCATCACAGAAAGTAAGACATTATATGTTGGCTCATACCATGCATTTAGTAGCTAAGATTGATCCACTAAAGTACCTACTAAGAAAATTTTCCCTCACAGGTAGACTAGCCAAATGGGTCATGCTCTTAAGTGAATTTGACATCGAATATGTTGAAAGAAAAGCTATTAAAGGCCAAGTTATTGCTGATCAATTAGTAGATGCACATTTGTTTGATGACACACCAATGCAAATGGAATTTTCAAATTCTTCTATAATGAATCTTGCTTCTAGAGAATGGCAATTGTTCTTTGATGTCTCCTATGCATAGAATGGATCTGGAGCAGGCATCTTGTTTATCACTCCTCAAGGATACTCCATTCATAAGGCATTTAGAATCAAATTTTCTTGTACAAATAATATTGTTGAATATGAAGCCCTTTTAAATGGTATGAAAATAGCAATTGAGTGGAGAGTAACAGAATTACACATTCATGGAGACTCACAACTTGTAATCCATCAAGTCAATGATGTGTATCAAATGAAAGATGAAAAGCTCATTCCATACAAGAGAATGGTAGATGATCTAAAGAAATATTTCATATCTATCACCTTTGAGCAAATACCTGGAACAAAGAATAAGGCTATTGATGCAATGGCAACGTTATCTACTTTATTACAGCAGCCTGAACATGAGCTGAGCTATGAGTTCTTGGTGGAAGCATTATCTTATCCTGCATATGATTCTCTTGATACTTGTATGATCTACACTGTTGTAGGTCATGATTCATCCCGCTATAAAAACCTATTCTCCTATCTCAAAGACCAAATCATTCCCAATACCTTTAACCACCATGAAAAGAGATAACTTATCCATAATGCATCCCGATATGTCATCATTGGTCACGATCTATACAAACGAGGTCTAGATGGTATGCTACTTAGATGTTTAGAACGGGAAGAGTCTCAACGTACGTTAGAGGGGGTTCATGATGGAATTTGTGGGTCACACTCGAACGGTTTAACACTAGCCCAAAAACTTATTAGGGATGGATACTATTGACCGAAAATGGAGAAAGAGGCTATCAAGTTTTTTAAGAACTATCAAAAGTGCCAAGTACATGGCAACTTAATTCATGCTCCAGGGAGAGATCTAATTCCCTTCACTACTCAATGGCCTTTTCACCAATGGGCATTTGATCTTATAGGATCCATACATCCTCATTCTTCTAATGGACATACTCACATCATAATAGCTACAGATTATTTCATGAAATGGGTAGAAGCAGTCCCTTTAACACAAGCAACTAGTAAGAAAATATCTATGTTCATCTTGAACTACATCCTATGTCGGTATGGTATTCCACATTCTATAGTCACAGATAATGGTGGACAATTCAAGAACAAAGACTTAGATGATCTATGTGCCAAATTCAAGATTACACAACATTGGTCATCTATCTACTATCCTCAAGGGAATGGATAAGCAGAGGCTTCTAATAAGAATCTATTAAAAATTTTGCACCATACAGTTAATAAAATAGGAAGAGACTGGCATCTCATGATCAATCCAACTCGCTAGACCTACAAAACAAGTATCAGAACACCCACTGGGGCTACACCATTTGCTTTAGTTTATGGGTCTGAAGCGGTACTACCTATTGAGGTTGAAATCCCATCCCTAAGAATCAGAATGCATGGTCTAGTAACTGATGATGAATACAGAGTGTCTAGGTTGCAAGAACTTGAACTACTAGATGAGCGCAGAAAAAAAATGTATGATCATCTCAGAGTATATCGGAAGAGAATGTCTAGAGGTTACAACAAAAAAGTCAGACATAAAGAATTTCAGGTTGGCGATATAGTCTTGAGAGAGAATCCTAAAAATCAATCACATAGAGAACGCAAGGGGAAGTTTAAACCCAACTGGCTTGGTCCCTTTGTTATCACTGTTACCTTTGGCTCTAGAGCCTATCAACTCTCAACGACTAAAGGAGAAAAACTCCAAGAACCAATCAACGTTCTGCATCTGAAGAAATTATACGTCTAAGGCATTCAATCTATGGTAATATGTCTTGAAAAAATCTTAAAATATGAAAACGTCCTAAAAAAATGAACATCTTGGTGAAAACCTAGCAATAGGCGCCTTGATGATTCACAAAAAAATAAAAAAATATCAAAAGTACAAAAAAAATTTGAAAAAATGAAAAATACAAAAAAATGAGAAAAAAAGAAAGTGTATAAATTGGTGAAAACCTGAAAACAGGCACCGTTGTAGCAAAAGTAGAATCTCTACCAAGATGGTGAAAACCTGGCAAACAGGCACCACTTATTTCAAAATGCTCCATCTATCAGCGCAATCTTGGTCTTTCCCAGCTTTTAGTCTTGCTTTAGTTTGTACATATCTCCTGGTTTGTTTTTGCATTCCTGTTTTCAATAAAGTTAGTCTGTACACCAATCGGCTCAAACGTCTGTATCCTATCAATGTTCAAAACTTGGGGGCAATCAAATGTCATATCCTATAGCCTCCAATGTATCTTAGACGAGTCATATCCAATCAAGGTCCTTTGAAGCTACATCTGAGTCAGTCAATCAGTCTCCTCTCCAAAAATGATTTTGCATCTACAACAATGCAATCAAACATCAACACAAATGAACTACAACAACAAACATCAAACTGAAAACAATCTATGTTTTTACATGTTTTTATCTCCTTGTATGCTTACTGATTCACATTGAGATTTTTGCATATTGTGTCTTTTCAAGCTCTTAGATGATGTCTTTTATAGGATTTAGAGAGTGATGACTGGGGGCATAATATTTTCTTTATTTTCTGCTTATATGTGATAATCTAACAACTTTAGAAATTATGGATTGAAATGGTGTCCATCTGTAAGAGCCTCTATCTCAAATTGGATGGCCATGAGTACCTCAACCATTGATACCCAGAAAATTCAAGGAAGTTTGATCTAACTATTATCTTTTTGAGTGAGTTCTTTCTCCTACTGTGAAACACGATCTTACCTAAAGATGTGGATGATAAAGGGTCACTACGGGTAATTCACATTGGATTTAGGATGATCTCTTGACTGTTTGGTGTGTTTGTTATGCAAGGCATATTTAGGTCATCATGACGTCTATGTTTTGATGCTTATACAAATTGCTATATCAAAATAGACATGATATTCAACTCATCCTAGCGTTTGTGCCTTGGTGCTTATATCTAATCTGACATTTTAAAAATAAAATCAATATTCATATGTCCATGGTTGTCTCACCACTAGGTGTTGTATTGATTCTTGCGCATATAAATCAATATTCATATGTCTATAGTTTCATAACTAGTGGATGTTGTATTGATTTATTCGGTTACCTAAAAAAGTTCAATGATGATAACAAATCAACACATGATCAGTGACTAGGTCCTAGGTCTTAGGTTTGCATTTCATTTTGCATGTCATTTTGTACTTCGCATGATTGCATGGTCTCACAAATTGCTTGAACACTTAAATGATTCTTCAAAAATAAAAATGCTACACATGACACAAGGACTGAGCATTGTATGAAGGTCCCTCCAACAAAACAACAAGTAGAATCTATTTTTGGGATCAAAATCAAAATCTGAGATCATTTATATTGCCTACTGCTTGCATAATCAACCTTCAATCATCAAAGAAATCTATTTTCAACTTAACTGATTATCTTACATCAAACTATCAAAATTTCAACTTGGTCACCCGTGGTCAACTCAAGGTCAAACCTAGTCAAACTTGGTCTCCAGGACCTCCAAATGATGCAGAACACATTCTTGAACATGTATAACCACTTCTCAAATCAATTAACATGCTTCTAAACCATTTAACGCTAACTTTTCTTGTCAGATTTTGATTTTCATACCGAAGGGGGCATGGTATTGCACATCATTCAAAGTGTGTAACTCAATTCTGTCAATCAAATCTTTCTTTCAGTAATCAAGACAACAACCATGTCTAGTTGCTGATTCATCTAAAGTCCTCGTCGCTTGGGGCAAACCTATTGATTCTTGGGGCATATCAAATTCATCGAGATCCATATCAATCTGGTATCCTAAATCTATCTTGTAAACTGTATCAACTTTTTTTAACTATCGGTTCATTAGTGTTATTTTCCTTGGTTCTTCGTAACTGATGGGTTCAAGATGTGATACCAATATGATTCTTCTAAGGACAATCAAGTCTGGAATCGGTCACTCACTTCTTCACAATCATAAGATTCAGAATCAGGTGTTTTGATACTTTTTCGTAATCACCAATTCAGTGTTGCTATAGTTAACATCATTTTTGGTCAGTCAGGACCTAACATCTTCAAATCTTTCAATCGATTTCTATCTCAGAATCAGTTAATCTTTCAAATCAGTTTCATACACCAAAAATAGACTAATCTTTGAACCACTACGCTTCGCACAGTGATTCAAAGAGGGGCAAAATGTAATACCCCAAAAATGGGCTATAGGTTCATTAACCTCCTACATCTTCAATTCGAACGAAATTGACATCAAAGTCCTAACCTAAGGCACATTTGCACATTATCGAATCCTAATTGATCATCCTAAATTTTGCATTGGAGAATATTCCTAGCAACATTCTTATTTATCCTAATTATCTTTAATTTAATTATTATTTGGTGATAAATTATATCTATCCTAAAGTTTGATTAATTAAATATTTTGAATATTTAATTAATCAGATTTAATACTGCCACTTAATTATTTAATTAAATTTTATTGAATTATTCTTAAATTATATTATTTAATCATTGACAATAAATCTAAAATCTCATGAGTAATTGATTAAATTTTTATTTAATTAATTAATGTCAATTGTCAATTTTTAATAATATAGTTTTTGAACAAAGTTTGATTTATCAGTTAAGTTGAGAATAAATCACTTTATTTATTAAATTAATTTATGATTAAATCATGCACAATCAGAAAAGTAGGCAACTAGAAATTAACAATCAATTTTAAAATTGAAACTCAACATCTGATGATGAGTTGAAATTTCATTTAAATTATATTTTGAGTTAAACACTACTTTTGCATGATTTTTGTGAGTTAATTATCTTTGATTTCTTGATAACTCAAAAATCAACCTGAGTTTATCAAGAGTGATTTAGGGCTTTTCTCTTGCATCTTCAAAGTCCTAGATTTCTATAAAATCAAGGTTCAACTCTTCATAATTATCAACACTCGAATTTGCACAATTACTCTAGCGAAATTACATATGAAGAATCAAGCTTTTGCAACAGGTGATTTGTGAGATCTTTCATAGTTGATCATAGTTTTTGCATAATTTCATATCATAGTTTTCATATCATTCATAGCATTCTTAGATTAAATCTGCATTCAATCTCAATTTCATTCTTTTAGCTTAGATTCATACAGTTTTTCATATTATTGCACAAAAAATATAAAAATCTAAAATAATCTGCATTCATATAGTCTTTCATTCTTTTGCATTCAAATATTTCGTTTAGGTGTTGCATTGTCACTAATCTCGATTCCAATCTGAGAACATCATACTCGCACCTACTAGAAGGCAGTAAATCACCTAGTTAGCTTAGTTTCAATTATTTGCAATATTTTAATTTTTGCTAACCTCTAATATTTTACTGAAGTGTTGTGTCTACAACTAGGTACCAAATTCACACACACGTGTATCATTTAATGATAAAAAGAACTAATCTAAAAGAATTAAATTCACACTCAAGTATATCATGCAAAATGTCATAGTATCGATTTTGAGACTCTCGAGGATGCAAGTCCTTTCTAGATGAAATATTAGTCACCTGAAGGACTACACTTATCCTAAAATCATAAGTTTTCTTTGTGTCATCCAATTTTTTGATGCGAAATTTATGACCATTGCAAAACATAGCCTTGTGTTTTGATGTCAAACATGTATAAATTATTGCATCAAGAGTTCATAAATGTACGAGTGATTAACAAGTTTATACGTACCTGAAAATCTCTTAAACCATGTGCTAAATCTATTTTCCTTTGCGTAACATTTGGATCTCTATTACAATGAGCTTCATTAACCAATGAAGACACAACTTCCCATGTTAATGTGTGACCTAAATGATGACATCATTCAATTCATACCATCATCCAATCTTGATTGTTTGCAATATACAAATGTATTGTATCTCACTCTTGAGAAGCTGTACAAAAAATAAATAGACGACTTACAACTGATTAATTTTGAAGATTAAGAATTAATTAACAGCTACAATAACATCTTATAATTTATTACCTCTCACTTTCCTCATTCTACCTTTCTCCACCAAGTACTCCCCTTTAAATTTTCTAATGGTGTCGAGATCCCAAATGCAATCTATATGTATCTTTGTTGCAAGTTTAAGAAGATATTCAGTAACGTACACCAAAGTCTGGTATACCATATATCCCTCCACAATAGAACCCTCAGGATGGACTCTTTGCCGAACCAAAGCCTTAAAAAAATTTAGGTGCCTCTCAACCATCCACATTGACCGAGTGTGTATGGGTCCACACAATTCAATCTCCTCAACTTGGTGTATGAGGTAGTGTTCTTGTACATTGAAAAAAGTTGAAGGTAGACACTTTTGCATTTCACACATTAGATGAAAAATTCTTCTCTTTCAGTATTTTATATCTATTTTATGAATTTTTTTAGATGACAACTACCTACAAAACATTCAAGATACAAAAATATATAAACACGAGACTTTACAATATATACAACAAATTGAACATATATCATTGCTTACCTCATGTATTTTCCAAGATCATATATCACTCATTTGATGTTATTGTCAAAGTTCTTTGGGAGAGATAGGGGTAGCACATACTGCAACAATTATAAAAATAATCATGTCATTCTTTTCTCACATAATACAATGAGAACTACATGCAAGTTACAAATATATTGTAAATACAAAAGAACATGACTTACCTTGATGAAGGCATGTCAATCATGCGTTTTCAACCTTGGCCCAAATTTATTTTTCTTTGATATGGTATTGCTTATGTTTGCAGCAAATCCTATGGGAAATCAAATTTTTTGTATGACTTCTTTTATGACATCACTTTTCTCCTCTGTTAATAACCAAGGGCACTTATATTAATTCCTTCTCCATTTCTATTTGATTTAATGAAATTTTTTATTGGCATGATTGGATTCATGAATGTCGCTACAAATTTTGACAATTTTTTCTTTGTCACGCCTTCCATCCAATATCTTCCACAATGTCTCTGTTACATTCTTTCCAATATGCATAGTATCAAATAAATACACAATTTGCAGCTGTTCGTAATAGGGAAATTTATTAAATTATCTGGGATAACTTTTTAGTCCCTTTAGAAGGTGCTCAGTAGTATTGCCTTGACTACATTCACGATCATTAATCACATAATCAGCAAACAAAACACAATATAAATATACAAATTCTAAACATAAGCCATTAGATAGAATGGTAGTACCTTGACAATTAATTCTATTATATTTCAACTTCCATAGGCAAGGTGTCATTCTCCGTGGCTTAGATGTAGTCTCTTCTTTCCCATTCAAAAGATATTTTTCAGTAATTCACTAGTTATGATTTTTGTGGAGAAAGTGTCTATGCTTATCAAACACCTGCTTTCCTAAACTTTTTGAATGACGAGATTTCATCTTTGGACCACAAACTAGACATGAAAATTTTCTCTTTGTTTGAATACATACAAGATAATGATACAATTGGATTAAATATGTTAATTTTTATATTTAAAATTATCATGTGCAACTTGAATTCACCATAACATACCAGAAAAATGTGTTAGCCCTGGGGTATCATGTATTGTCCATATAAGCATTGCATGGAATTGAAATTATCTATCTCCTATTGGTCTAGAGATGTCATATATAGTGACACCATTCCATAACTCCACCAACTCGTCGATAAGAGGCTCAATATATATATTCATATCTTTAACTTGGTATCTACCTAGTTGAATGAACAACAACATTACATAATTATTGTGACCATTTTACTACAAGATTTATAATTACATGCAAATAAAAATTAAATGATCAAATACTTGGAACAATCATTGCCAACATAATGTGCTCCCTCTTTATTGACATCTATGGAAGAATGTTATTGTTGATGACAAAAACAAGCCAAATAGAGTAAACTGATATTAGCTCTCCAAATGGATTGACACCGTCTGTTATCACTGAAACTTTGAGATTTTGAGGTTCTTCGATAAAGTGCAGCCACTTTTCCTTTATGTCCTTAATTACAAAACCATCCACAGGAATTTGAATAATGTCATCTCGACTCCTATTGTGTGCATGGTAATCCATAAATTGTGCCAAGCTACTACACCTGAATAATCTTTACAAGCATGGTATAATAGAGATGTAATGAAGAACCTTGTGAGACACCTTTTTTGTTATTTGATATATTTGATATCTACTTGTATGACATTCAGGGCATTCTGTTGCAAATTCATGTTATTTATGATAAATAATATGATCATTGGGACAAGCATCTATTGCTTGATACTCTATTCTAATATCTTTCATAGTGGCACATAATTTTTGGTATGAGCGAGGGAGAATATTCAATGGTGGTAACAAAAACTCCCCTATCAATCTATAGAAAAAATTATAAGTTGTTAATATTAACAATATTTATGGTACATGTTTCACCCTTTAATTTCTATAATGACATATATGACATACCTTAGCATACGTGACATTGTTATGTTGGATAAACTATTCATAACCTTCAAGTTTAACAATAACAATACAGCAGAGAGAAGAGTTGTTTGGGAGCCTTCGTAAAGGGTTGTGGCTTCCTTCTCAAGTAGAGGTATATCATGGATGACATCAATATCATCCTGATCATCATCATCAGTTGCGCCAGTACCAAATGTGTCATGAATTAATGTATTAGTACCATCATCTACAAATGTGTTATCTGGCGCATGATCATCATCTTCCATGGGATCATAATCTTTAGCTTCAATATTCACACCTCCATGATCCTCCATTTTCAAAGTCATATTCTCCATATTTGCACCTCCATGGTCCATATCACGTACTCCCCTAGGGAGGTTGACCTATATAAAAATGATGAACACAAATAAACCATGATAATGATCTCATCATCGAGTTTATACATATATATATATATATATATATATATATATATATATATATATATATATATATATATGTATGTATGTATGTATGTATGTATGTATGTATGTATGTATGTATGTATGTATGTATGTATGTATCAATTGTTAAATAAATATAATGAAAAACTTATCATTTCATGATAATCAAACCCTCCTTCAATGTGACCATTATCCCTACAATGTCTCTTAGCTATTTTGATTAGCAATCTTCTAGTGTTTAAGCCCTTACAAATATTGCAGGGACAATAACATTTTCTATCGCTTTTTCTTTTCAAGTTAAACCACAATCTATTGATTGTATCCCCATTACCTTCTTCACTTGGATTGTCTAACATGATCCTCTTCACTTATATTATCTATAACCTAATTATATATAGAAATTGAAAAGTTAGTTATGAAATGATGTTGTAGTATAGTATACCAAATACCGACACTTTTGTTATTGTAGTCTTCCACCTCAAACTCTTTCCTATTGTGGCAAGAAAGAAAGATATTCAAATAATATAGTAGTTTGTAAATCAAAATAAAATATCATATATATTATACACAATATATTAGAAGTGCATCAAATTTGACCAAGCACTACTAGGAGCTAGACCTAACAACAAATAGATTTGTGATGCTTTTCACAATAATACATTTATTGCAGGGTATAAGGTCCCAGTAGTGCTTAGGCAAATCTACATGGTGAAGGTTGTCTATGTTGTATATGTTGTGTGTGTGTGCGCACATAAAAAAGGGGGCCTTTATCTTTGATCTTAAAATGACAAATATGCCTATCTAATGCTTTTTGAGGGTGCAGGGAACAACAAATGGAGGCAACTTGAGACCACAAATGGAGGCAAGTTGTTGATTGAGGGTGCAGGGAACAGCACCTGTAAGTAATTTTATCAAATTGTAAATTTCAATTATGAACCATTCTGTGAATATAGAACATGGATGTAATCTCATAAAATAACAAAATGTAGACATGACAAATTACTTATTTTGTTATTATACATTACTTACTATTTGAGAGCATGCTCCACCTACAACTTGATCAAGTCTTGTTTGATGCTTCAATTTTGTGTTGATTATCTTGTAGAAGTACATAGTTTTGTATTTTCCCAATATGTTATTCAAAAAACAATAATAGAATAAAATACTTGTTGAGAAAGATCATCATAGGAGTATCAAAAACTCGAGATCCAAAGGTAACTCAACATTATAAGACTCTTATATTCAACCTTCATCTCATGCACCTAATAGATAGGAGATAAAATACATGAAATTGAAAAATTACATTACAAAACAATGAGCTAAAACTACCTACAAAAGTAGTACCCAATTTATATACAAAACATTTAACTAATGAATTGTGTTTTTCTTCTCATCTTCACTACCAAAATAATCACCCCTTTAATCTAACTGCACTATGCAAGTCCAGTTTAGCGACCATGTGTCTGTCATCCTCAATCAAGACTAAGGAACACTATAGGAAAATACATTGTCTAAATTGTCTACATTAAAAGCAATTATACTGCAAGCTTCTATGAATAAGAAAATAAAATCTAAAATTCATTACTTGCAACTACAACATTAGAGAAAAGTTGAATTTTATTTATGCCTTGATGAATATCTATATCGTGTCATAAATATCCCATTTTGACATAAGATAAGAGCATAGTGATAGAAGATAGATCCATTTTGTGCATAACTTGAAGTCATCGTATTCCATGAGAGTGCATCTTTTGAGAATTTTTCTTTTACATTTCAAGGGACCAATAGTTCTACAATTAAATCATCATAACTTTCCCATTACTTAATAATCACACATGGCACAGACTCTCTTCAAACTCACAATATGTTGCATGTGTAGTGCAAAACTCGTGAGATTCTAAAGAAGGCATCACTCTTAATCAGCCAAATCTTCCTTGTACCACAAAAAAAACTATGTGATAACTATGTCTACTCCAACCTTCATTGTTTAAGAATTCATCATATCAGATAAAGTATGTTTAAGAATTGTTGGGACTAGTCCTTTGGCGTGTATTAAACAGAATACAATTTTTAGCATATTATTATCACTCTATTTCTTTGTTGTAAACATACCATTGATTCAGTTTTGTAAAAAAATTGTGTTAAGTGCATTTAAAATTATCTTCATTGTCTTTTGATTGTCTAAATGCTTCTTTATTTTTCAGCCAATTAATAAATGCTAGTATATAAAGAAGACAATCAGAAGACAATGAATATTTGTTTGACAAAAATGAATACACTAAACTGAACCAATGGCATGTTTACAACAATTATCATAACTCGCAAGAAAGAATGAAACAATGGCATGTTTATAACTGATTAAGAGTGAGGCCTTCTTTAGAATCTCATGAGTTTTGTACTACACATGCAACGTATTGTGAGTTTGAAGAGAGTTCATGCCACGTGTTATAGAACCTACTTTATATAATATGGTGCATTGTTAAACAAATTATGGGTACAGTAGTTATTACTTAGTTTTTTGTGAGGGACAATGAAGATTTGTCTGACAAATAGCAAGTCTTCTTTAGTATTTCATGAATTTTTACCACATACTGTTTCAAGCCTTTGAGTCCTGGAGACAAGTGGAAATAGGAGTTGCTTTATTGAGTGAGGGCTAATTAGGCCTAGGAGAAGAACATTTGGGGATGGAAGTATTCACCAGTCAAAGGATGGAAGACTGAGATTGAGATGGGGTTAGTAACTCTTAAAAGGGTATTGGAAAAGGTAAGTACTTTGCCAGGTTGTTTGGAGACTTTGGGTGTAATTTGCTAAATTTTGTGTGTGTAGGACTACTAGATAGGCCTAGAAGGGCTGTAGAAGAAGAATGGTGTAAGTTGAATAGATCAGAGTGAATGTGGTGTTGAAACATGGTGAATAGACCATGATGAGATGATACTTGATGTTAGGATCAAGGTGAAAAGCCTAGTTGAGGTTTTGACATGGTCCATTTCTGCAAGGGTTGCTTAGGATTTTCTCATGTTATCTCTTTTCTTTTCCTTGTGTATGCCAGAGGAATGGAGACAAGGTTAATGATCGATCAAAGATCATATGAAACTATGTAAACCACTTTTAGTAATAAAAAATGTAAATTTCATGTATATTGTCAGTCTCTGCCGTAGGGGTACAGTCAAAGGGTTCATTGACAAAATGATCCTTTGAATGGTTACTATGAATATGAATGATTTGATATAGCATATTGCTCATTTTACTTGAAGTTTGGAATAGCTTGTGCAAGGGTGAAAGTACTTTTGATCATTTTGGTCGTGACTGTTTCTATACACAGTCAGGAAATGTAACTATCTAATGATTATATGTAATGTTGAATGGATTAAATGTTTTATTCTTGGTAGAAGTGAATGGAAGGAATAGTGTTGGTGTTAGGTTTCATTTATTATTGAATTCAATGGTTTCCAAGATGTGTTGAGGAGTTTGCTCCTTGTTTAATGTGAAATGTTTCTGCACAATCCACTCATACAACTGTGAAATGCTATGTGTGGAAGGGATGATTGATAGTGTTCCTTGAGGGAAGGGGGATTGTGAAAGACTTGTTATCATTGACTTGTAGGTGAAATTCCTTTTCTAGTTTTACCTTTTCAATAAAATATTAACCAATTTATTTGTAGGTATTAGTTGAGGGAATCAACTCACTAGGTTTCTCATTGTTGTAAGAAAGAATAGGATCTTTCCTCATTGCGTTATTTGACATTACAAAGGTGCATCATAATGAGTGCACTTTTATATTATATAAAAATGTGTAACAAATGTTTTAGCCAAGTCTAAATGTGGGGATCGTGTTATTTGGTAAATGTAGAAACCACTCAAGTATCTATCCACCTAAGCTTTGTACAAATAATCTAATCATTAAAAGTGACTTCTTGGATAAAAATGCAAAATTTCTTAACATTCAGTCAAGGATTCCCTGTTCCCTCATATTTATCAAAGTTTGGAATCTCAAAAAGTGGAGGGAAAGGTATGTATGTTATAGATCTATCTAATGGACATGATCAATTCTTCAAACAAGTACACTTTGCATTGAGTATGGCTTACCATTTGCAAATCGCTTATTGTGTATTTTGTCTCTTTCCATTCTTGACCAAATGGGTTGTTAGTAGGTTGCTTTTATTTATTTTCAGTATTTTTATTGTGTACATACTATAAGTATTTTGAATTTTTGGGTTTGGCTTGGTTCTTTTGATGATTTAGATTGTAATGATTTGGTTTGGTTGAATTTTTATGATTTCTTTGACAAGTATCTGATTGTTTTTTTTTTTGGTTATTTGGATTGAATTACTTTTGTTAAGGATTCTAATTGTTGGGATTAAATTGGTATAGTGAATTATGTTTTTTTGGTTATTTGGATTGAATTAATTTTGTTAAGGATTCTAATTGTTGGGATTAAATTGGTATAGTGAATTAGGTTGTGACAGAAAATATAAATGATAGGGTTTTTGTTTTTTTGCAATGTTTTTTATTGTAGTCTCAAGAATCATAAATTGTGTATTTCCAATATGTTTGGATGTAGGGCAAACCAGGAGAATGAAGGATCACTCACTGATTGCATGATAACCCAGTTTTGAAGGGTCACTGGTTGAGGGGACCGTCAAGGTCTGGATGATTAGGCCATTGGAGGACCCTATTTCTTTGCATTAATTGCTATTCAAATTGGATGCATGGATTTCTTGTGAATTATTGGCTGCTATGTATCCTGCAACTGCATTCGTAAATCTGCATATACTTCTCTAGGGTTGTAAGCCACTTAGGGATCAAAATAGAAAAAATTAATCAAAATCATTCTTTGTCCTATTTCCTTTTAACAAAGTCTCAACTATCAATGATACAATACATTTGATGCCCTAAGCTATAAATATAAATGGTGCCTAGCTAGAAGCTCACGAGCTATCCATTTAATAACCACAGTCAACATTTCAAAAAAAATTGATAACCAATAACATCAAATAATGGAGTTAAAGCATGGGCTAGGGCACGACACCAGTAGAATGCGGTCATTTTAGTGAACATCTCAACAATATACACTGGTGTCATTATCAACGTGCCAGTAATATCAACAAACATGAATCCAAACATTTCAAAATAGTGAATCGATATCCTTGAGCACAAGCACCAATAACATCAAATAATAAAGATAAAGCACTGGCTAGGGCACGATGCCAGTAGAATGCGATCATTTCAGAGAGCATTCATGATAAAATAAAATAAAATGCATTTGAAATTTGCAGTCGAATATCATGCCAGAGGCTCAAAAGATGAAGAAATCACATACCGTCTCTCACGCTCAACTTTCACTCATTTTCTCCTGCTCCTTTTCTATATGCAATCGAAATAAAAATTATTTGGCCATTCACTTTTTTTTTTCATCTATACCCCGAAACTGTCAGAATTTTGATGGTCTATTTAGAACCCATCGGAATACTGACACCATTAGGACCTATTACAAAAAAAACACCAAATTCATAAAAAAATCATCTGTCAGAAGTTTCTGTCAAAATTTGGCCCCAAATGTAGTAGTGTGCATTGGTGGGGGTGAGTTGGGTTCAGGTTTTTGTGTTTCTCCTTTGTCATCCTTCGTTGGGGAAGGGAGTAAATTGGTTACGATCGCCAATCATGCCTCATAGATAATCTCAAGTGATCTTGACAATGCACTCAACACCATTGTGGTGTGATGAGGTCTTTCAAAGATTCATTTGCCCCTAGGGTTTGAATATCATGGTTCAACAACAAGATGACGTCTTGGTTTCTCTGTGCTAGCAAAGTATGCTCTACGGAAGGAACTCCCTCTAGAATAAATTGCAAACATAGGATCTCCCTAGCCCTATAGAAACCTGGCTTAACTTGAGCCTAGGTCACCTCATTCATTTTCCTATAGTTAGTGATGAGTTATTTCATTTTGGGCTAACTTTTGATCTTTATCTGGTTGGCTACAACATTCCATGGCAACCACAAGTGGGAAAATTCAGTCAAGGCGTACCCATTCATAGATTTGGACCAGTTCTGACTTAGGAGCATCCTGTAAGTCTCGGGGATTTCCACCACTTGGATTTTAATGACACTTGAGATGCGGGGATCCGAAGTGAGATAGATTTGGATTTTTTTAGCTCACCAATCATCTTGGCCTTGGTCTCGTCAAGTTGGACCACCACACCATTTTCTTTGATGAGAGTTAATCCAAGTTTCTTGCATATAGATAGGTGCATGATATTTCTTGATGCCCTAGAATCTACCAGACAGTTGTGCAGATTCTTCCCATAGATTTTCAAAATGAGAAGGAAGGGAGGGTCATCAGCATTACCCCAGCAGACCTCCGTGTTAGCGTCATCAAATGTGACAGTTTCTATCTCATTGAGGCGGGGTTCAAACTTTTCAAGGTAATTGAGATTGCCTCTTTCTACTTGGGATAACTACGTAACACTTTCATGAGGGACATGGTAGTGGTGGTGTCCTCAATCACTTTGGTGACATCAAATTTCCCCTTAGGGCTCTAGGTCATCTTTTCATGGTCAATTTGCGATGAGAAAAATAATGGTCCAATAGGTGGGGGAGGTTTGTTGTTGGCATTGGGATCTAGAGGGACTTGGGCACCCTTCGACAAGATTGATGTAGTGAAGGAACCCCTATTCTAACTTTGGGTATTATATGGAGCCCTTGTAGCTTCGAAGGATTGAGCATTGTATTCACGGGGAGGACTTTGGAATAACTCTCCCAAATCTATTTCATCCTCATCATCCTCTTCCTTTGTGAAGAAGAGGGTTTTATAGGATAAGGATGAGCTAATGTTCTCCAAAGGTGGATATGATGTCTGATCAAGAGTTGGGGTCCTATGTAATTGGGAAATCCTAATCATCTTCTCCATCATGACATACTTCACCTCAGAGTGTGATGTCGTATCATGAAGCTTAAACCAATTGGTAAGGGGGTGAAAATCCACAATATTAACAGTATGAGTGGGATTAGAACTCCCCAAGGTCTCTGTCGGGATGGAACTCACCCCACTAATGTCAGAGGTCATATTCCATTGATGGTTTTTATACAGAGCTTGGTTTTTGTGGTTATTGTAGCATTGCCCAGGGTTTTGGTAATTCCTCTACCCTTGGTAGTTGTCTTATGGCCAGGAGGGGCCGGTGTTCTAAGAAACCGAGGGCCCAAGCTTCATATGGTTCAACTCATATGTGACCTAGATCAAGATCCTTTTTAGGGAATCCATCTCCGCAGTTAGATGGTTCGCTTGGACAGGAGGCGACGAAGGTGGAACTCTATTGGAAAATGTAGTGTGGGTCATGATGGTCGGGCTACTATCCAGCTAGGGGACCTGGTTAGAAGAAATAAGTTCTATAAATTTGGGGATTTTCAAGTGTGTTCTTCTATGATGGGTACTCAGGTTGCATCGATGTCAGTTGTGCTAAGTGATTATGCGCATATTGGGGCATTAGGTTCATCATTGGGGCACCCACCATGGTGTTTGGGTTATACCCAGTCATCTAAGGATAGCTTATGGGTTGCATGTTGAAGGGAAGGAAATTGATAATACCTCTTTGGGTTCGATTCATCTCTTAGTTGATTTGAAAAGATAAGGCATAAACCTTGGAAAGGTTATCCTAGTCACCAACTTCTTTTGTTTGAGTTAACATGATCATGATCAAGGGATCAAGAGTGTTTAAGTAGGTCTGCATGACAACAGGTTGTACTGCGATGGAGGGGGCAGTAATTATCCATTTGTAGGCTCATCGGAACCTATAGTTGAAGATGGTTAAGGACTCATTGGGTTCCTTCCGCAAGGAAGATAATTGGTTGTATAGGTTTGTTGGGTCTACATAGAACCAAAAGTGTAATAGGAAAGTGTCCTCTATCTCCTGCCAACTGTGGATTAAGCTGGAGGACATAGACAGCTGCCAATTCAGCTTGTTTTCCCCTAAGTAATAGGGGAAAAGCCTAAAAACTACATCCTTGTGTTTATTGTTTCATAACCTTACACAAGAATCACGTCGATAGAAGATGGCGCTAGAAGGATGGTCTAAAAGAGGGACCTGGGAAAAAGGGTTCCCCTTCCTCCCAAGCACCTAGTTATTAGGTCACCACAGTGTTGAACAAGCTAAGTTGGACACATGATTGTTTGTTCAAGGGTCTTGCTGGTTTGGTTAGGTTCCAACATGCATAAGGTATCATGCAAGAAAAATTCAGGACAAGCTTGAAAAGAAAATGAAAAAGATAAGATAGGGTGAGAATAAATAAATCTAACTATAACCACTTTATAAGCAATATTATAAACTCTACTCAAGAAAAAATGGTAAAACTACTTAAACATACATGATCAACAACTAGAATATGCAAACACGGAGAGATTCATTCCATTAACACAACTTCCATCTAGATATAAGTACTTAAGAACTCTTGAGAAAGGTATATAACAGAAAATAAATGATACAATTTTAACAACAACCGAGATGAAAACATGAAAGTGGTATGCAGATCACGAGTTCTTCATTCAATTATCAACGTAACCATCCAACAATCACTAGTTCAAGCTTACAAATATCCAAGGGAGCATGAACTAAAACTTAACAAAATAGTACAAAGTGGTTTGATGAACTATCTAACTCTATCATTATGGCCTTCAAAATCATCAATTTTTCAAACCCTAAAACTCATCTAAAGCTTCATATTTATAGCAAAACTAGAATGTACATCCTAATCTTCACAATTTTTTACATAATTTACAGTATTTTACAATATTTGCATTTATGTACAAGTATCTACATGCATATACATCGTGACATTATTTACAAATTTGAAGGGGAAAGAAGGAAAAAGAAGGGAAGATCAAGATTCAAATTCCTGAGGGGAAAGTCCATCTACACACAAGTCCAATTGTCTTATGTCTATATTCTATGTTCAAGACTTGTGCAATCAATGTTGGTTTAGTAGGCGACTTGAATCTCAACTACCTATACTTGATCTTTGAATATAAGATCAACATCCTGAATGTGGGGGATGATGTCTACATAATACCCATCACATCTGTCACTTCTTTGTCAAACTGCACATGTCAACCTTTTGGCCTTGTGCTAACCATTACTGTCTAAGTGGTGGTCAGACGACTCCAAGGAGGTGAGCATCAACACAAATCTCCACAATGAATGAATGAATAATGAATAAAGAGGAAAAAATTCCTTTGAATTGTACACTCTCTAGGATGCAAGGCTCTAGGATCTCATAAACTCTAATGAATAAAAGAATAGAGGTCGTAGGGATGCAGAAGTTGGCTATCCTAAAGTCAATCCATTTTTATAACTTTTAAACCTCTCTTTGTACTCATTGATGATATCTTCATCAAGCTCCTTCATGCATCAAATTAGGACTTTGGACTTTGTAAGTTTCTCCCAAGCCTCATTTGATTTCTCCCACATACAAGCTCCAGTCTTCTGAGCCTCGTGTGTATCTATTTTGAGCTCGGTGTACTCGTCCATTATCTTCTTGTCGAATTCTCAGGAGGCGTTGAACTTCTTCTATGCCTTCTCATGAAAACTATTGAGAAAAGAATCTAAGGGTGTGAACCCATTAACATTTTTAGGATCTAAGCTTGTGAGAGCATTGAGGAAGTCTGCATACTTGATGACATGCCTCTATATTGTCGTGGGGGAATGGGTTAAGGACTTGCACACCATATCCAAAAGTTCAAGCTTGTGGTAGAAAAGCCCCAAGAACTCTGAGCTCTCGTCACCGAGGATGTCGATCTTGTTCAACTTCTCTTTGCCCAATATGATGATCTCCCTTATTATGTTTCTCTATTTTGTGTGCAAGGGGATTTCAAATACCCAAGCACCAAGTATTTTCTTAACATCAAAATGCATTCTTATATATTTCAAAAACTCTATAATGGACTTGGTAAGAAACCCTCAGACTCTCCCCACTTGCTTGGAGATCCAATCATCTGCAACTATTTCTTTCTTCTTTATCATCCTTAAAGAACTCATCTCAACCCGTGGAATTACTTCTGAAGTGGATGCTTCGAGCATCTATGTAGAGATAGGAGAAGCCAACTCATGTATTATTCCTTTTTAAATGGCGACCATGGCTTGAGCCTCGTTCTTGTTATGATATTATTTAATAAACCTCTTAGTTACTTAGTCATTCACATTATTCACATTTCCAATCTTACTCCACTTATTATGTCTTCTAAGGTTAACCTCGTGCACTTGATAGTACTTGGGAGTAAGTGCAATCTCCATTATCGTTTCTCTGCAGGTGTTCCTCTCATTAGAAAAAATGGAACACACCCACTTTGCTTTCTTCTCGAGCAGGGTCATGATTTCAGCCATTATTTCTTGTAGTGAGGGTGCGGTGTCGAAATCGTCTAGTTGCTTCCTTTTATGAGTCTCTATCAACCACTTTGGTAGATCTTGAACGTCAAACTTAGTATATGTGGTGTCCTGAAGAGAAGACACCTTAGAGCTCTATTGTGTTGATACTTCTTGTGTCTTCTCTTTGGGAGGAGGATTCCCAAGATTTATTGATGTTGTTTCCTCTCATGTTTATTTTCTTGTTGAGAATCCCACCCAGGGTTCTCCTATGGATCAACTATGGATTTGGCAATGGATTTTGTGGCAGATCTAGTTGTGTGTTTAGTTGAGGATTAGGCTAAGGATTTCCTTGAAAAATGTTGGATGGTGCGGTTATTATTAGTCCCATAGGTCCGACTTCCCCTTGTGTTTTCACCTACTCCTCCACCCTTTTATTTTCTTCTTTCTTTTGGGCATCCTCCTCTCTTTTTCTTTTCTCTACGGATTTAGTGGCTTTGCGGAGAGAATCTTAAAGTGCTTGCATTTGTGATGTTTTCCCGTCCACCTTCTTTTATTCCTCCTCTTTCTGTTTATTTTCTTCTTCGACCTCTTTCTTTTTATGGGCCTCTTCTTTCACCCAAAGCCTAGCTTCCTCTTGGCAGGTGTGCTCATTGGCTTCATGTTTCTTTTTAGCCTCTTCTTCTTTGGTGCACATCTTCTCTTCTTCTAATTTGTGAAGTCATTATTCCTTCGCTTTCGCCTCACTCTTTCTCTATGTTCACCTCCTATTCTTTTTGTATCCTCTTCTCTTCCTCTTTTTATTTCCTTTCTACTTCAACTAAAATGAAGAGGAAATGAAACTTTTTTCAAATATGTCTCCCGTTGCTCCCACAGTAGCCACTTCTGCAGTCAGCCCTAGGGCTCCCATTGATGCCTTGACCACAGCTAATGTTGGTTTCGTTCCTATTGTCCGTTCTCGAGCTCCCTTAGCCGATGTTGATGTAGGTGGGACCTCACAGATGCCTGTTGCAGCGGCCTCTATTCTGATTTTTGCAGCCTCCAAGGCTGCCCTCATTCCTACTGCTTCAGCTTCAGCTTCAGCTGTTGCTACGGCCACGAAGGATCCTCCTACTGCCTCCGTCTCTGCTCCGGTCATCCCTGGGTCTGGAGTGGGGATCCCATTAGGTTTTCCTTACTTGGCTTCCTTGGGATGGGGCCCTTCAGATGCAGGTCATCTGCCATTTGTAGTTCCTTCCTTGTTGCCAAAAACATTGTTGTGGAGTTGGAGGAGACAATATCAGAGATTGATGCTACTGCCTTTGATACTGGCCATGATTTCCTAACTTGCATTTGTGGATCTCCAAGCATTGGGATCCAATTACCACTAGTACAATTCACATATTCCTCATGGCTAAGGGTTTCTTTGTAGCTAAATTTGAAAATGAGGTGGATAGAAAAATGATTTTGTGTGAAAATTACTTCAGTTGGGATGGCCATTTCATGCTAATGATGAAACCCTAGCATCCTGACTTCTCCCCTTCTTCTGAATCCTTTACTAAGATGCCCATCTGGGTTAGGCTACCTAATCTCCCCCTACATCTTTGGGTTGATTCTCTTCTCAAAATGGTGGGGGAGGCTCTTGGGGATTTTATTTTGGTTGATGAGAAATCATTGGATTTTCTTCATTCCACGTATGCCCGCATTCTGGTGGATTTGGATACTTCTAATGGACTACTTGCAATGATCAAAATCTCTACCCCTAATGGTAGAAACTGGATCCAACATTTGGATTATGAAGGCCTCCCCTTTCGATGTCAAGATGCTTCAAGACTAGTCATGTTTTTGGTCTTTGTGATCTTCAAAAATTTAATAAGTCTACCTCATGGTGGCAGGGTGTTTCTTCTTAGGATGCCTCTTCTCAGCGCTATACGATGGAGAAGTCCTCTCCCTGAAGCTTTTTGTCGGTGTTTGGACAAGTCCCTACCCCTTCTCCTCTTCCTAGCCCCATTCTTGATTCTGGAGCCACTGTGGCTGCGTCGGAATGTGTTGTGATTCTTTCGGTTCTGTCTGGGGAGACCCCCCTTTCAGCTAGTGTCAGGCCTCTTTCTGGCTCTCTTGCAGGGTTACCTACTGGTTTTGCCCCTGTTGGTTCTTTTGATGGATCTATCCCTCTCTTTGGCTCTTGATCTCAGAGAGTTGCTTTATGTCCCAGTGTTGTTCCCTCTCGGAGGTCTTCTTCTGGTATCTTGGACTTGCTAGATTGGCAAAATGTTGTTGCTTTGGTAGAAGATGGTTGGTCCAAGGTTAAAGGAAAATAGTCCAAACGTTTGCTTCCATCTTTTGAAATGTCCCTTCAGTCCCATCAGAAGGGTGCCAAAGGAAAATCCTAATTCTTGGCTTTCTATTGGTTGGGTTTAGCTTGACGCTCTACTTAAATTTTATCTATTATGGGTAGTGAGTGACTCTTGTTTCACCCTAGCTTTGGTTTAGACCTGTTCCATCTTGTGAGCTTTCATTGTCTATTTGTAGGTTTTTCATGTAAAGGGTTTCAAACCCCTTCAAAACCTATTTTCCATAATCAAAAACTAAAATGAAGAGGTCCTAATCCTCTAGAATCAATACTTCGTTTAGATTCTCAATAAGAACTTCAGTGGAGGAATTATTTAGTTCCATGAAATCTAGGACCCACTAGATCTCAGGTTCTCCAATGAATACTTTTGTTTTGAGAATCTGAGCATCTTCAAAAATTTGGACATTTCAAAGACATTGCATATATGTCCTAACATTGGTGTCAACATATTCTCTTATTTTGACAGTCACTGGTTTGTTCAGTGAAGTGTTTGGATTGGTTTGGCTAACTGTATTGAGTATAAGATGTTGTGCACTTGTAGATATGTTTTTGGATGTATGTACTTGATCTTGTTCAAGTGTCAAAGGTTCACATCATGATTTGAGTGAGTTATGGGTGATCTATTAGAGGATAGTTTCTCTAGTTGTTGAGGAAGTGACAAAGTTGCAGTTATTAGATCAGTATGGATCGGTTATGCAATATTTTTGGTTGTTAACCCAGTGGTGATTTTAGGACATAGATGTGTGTCCTCAAGTCAAATGGTTCATGATTTCGATGCTAGCAAGCTATTTTTCTAGAGTGAATGATTGTTGTTTGGTGATCCTGATGAATAATGCAGAGACAATTGTTACTTATGAGGTAGAGATATTTATGTTGTTGATGTGGTATTTCATGATTGATTGGTTATGTTTCTAGATCGTTTCATATTCATTTTGTTGGATGGAATTGGGTTGTGTGATCGGATTCAGTGATTTTCCCAAGGCATGTTTAGTGTTCTTGGCCAACTTGGTGAGCTAGCGTGTTGCAAAGATTTGTGGCGAGATTTATGGATCGTAGCATGTTCATGGATGGTGATTTGGTTCCTAGCTATGTCTTTTCTGACATGTCTTGGATTGCATTAATGATTGTGTATAGCTTTACGTAATATCTTGTAATTAGGTTCATGGTCGTCCTTGTTGCAAAACATTGATGTAATGTATTTAAGGATATAATCATTTGTATGTGTGAAGGATATGGAGAGGAAGCATGGTGTATGAATGAGATATATCAGTAGGATGTACAAAGAGGTATGAGTGGAATTTGAGATTGTGTTAGAGCAGTGTTGTACTTCATTGGAACTCTATTGGCATATAGAAGATGCTATCAATTAGTTCATAATTTAGTGGATTGTTGGAACCATTTGATTTGAGGACATGCATCCATACCCTAAACTCAACACCAAGTTAGCAACCAAAAATATTGCATGATCGATCCATACTAATCCAATAACTGCAACTTTGTCACTTCCTTAAAAACTAGAAAAATAGTCCTCTGATAGATCACTTGTAACTCACTCAAATCATGATGCAAACCTCTGACACTTGAAAAAGATCAAGTACAGACATCCCAAAACACATCTGCAAGTGCACAACATATGATACTCAATACAATTAGCCAAACCGATCCAAACACTACTAAACAAACCAAGAACATTGTTAAAATACGAGAATATGTTTACATCAATGGTAGTACATATATGCAATATATCTTTGAAATCTCCAATAATCTCCCCATTAGGCATTGATGGCAACATATGATGTGAAAGACCAAATCAATGCACAAAGAAACCATATCAGAAATATTACCAACAATATCCACAATATATCTCTCCCTCAAATCTTCTGCAATAAAGAACAATCTCTCCCTAAGATCCACATTGTTTTCCACATGGTTATCTCTCCCCCTTTGACATCAATGACAAAGGCACATATATGCACTAAGTCACAAAGGCCCAAAACAAATGAATATCTCAAAAACAACATACCTCACAAGATTAACTACTCCCCATGAGTAGCAGCCACCAAAACATTAGTCCAGGTAAATGATAATCTCTGTGAAAGTATTGGACCGATGCAACCCCATGCATCTCTAGCTCTAATCAAGAGGGGTCATCATCCTAAACTTACCTCAAAGATACTCAAAAGTATCCTTTGGCATGGGCTTCATAAGGATATATGCAATCAGCTCTTTAGTAGGCACATATTTCTCTGACTTCCCTTTCACTCAAATAGAGTGGGTGAAACAAATATACTAAGAGGGCAAGGAGATCCAGGTGTTTGTTACAAACTACCAAATGTCACAATCAATATTCAAGTCTTCCTCAAGAATGGAGTTGTTGAAGGTAAATACTATATTTAATTTATTTATTTAATTTTAATAAATTTTATATCATGTTCATTTATCAATTTGTATATAAATTTTCTTAATATTTATTATTTTTCAATGTTTATTTACATATTGATATTGTTATTAATTTAGGTTGCTAAGATCCATTTTACCTCTCATACTATTGTTATGAGATGACTTCTCAAGGTGCAAGAGGCATTGGATCAAATGGTTATTTACAACCAATGGGGTGTGTGGAAGGCTTCACATTCAAAAAGAGCCCAAAAGGTCAAGTCATTGATCTTGGATGAAAATTGGCGGGCTTGTGTGGAATATGTATTCGATTTCATCAAGCCTCCAATGACTATGCTCTAATTTATTGATACAAATGCACTTTGTATGAGGGATGTCTATGATGGCATGGACACAATGGTAGAGAAAGTAAAATTGGCAATACAAAAATAAGAGAATGACCTCGTAGAATGTGAACCCTTATGCAATAAGTTGGAATCAATCATTCATCATCGTTGGGAAAAGATGACCACCACATTGCACCTCCTTGCATATGTATTATCTCCAAGGTACTATAGAAAGGAAGTATTTTCTATGCTAGAGAGACTAAAACCATATAGAGATGAAGAAGTTGGTAATGGGTACAAGCAGACATTTACTAGACTCTTCTCAAATGAAGTGTGAAAAGAAATTAGGAAAGAATATAATGTATTTTCTTTAGGAAGAAGTCATACTACAACAACTATTAATGACCAATACAACATGGAAGCTATCACATAGTGGTACCTCGATGGTAAAAAACTTGGGTACCTCCAACCTCTTACAATCAAGATCCTCTCACAAGTAAGAATTTTTTTTAACCACTTGTATTCTACAATTTAGTACTTAACATTCTTTAATTTACTTTGCAATTTTATTTTTAATTTTGTGAAAACTATCCAACTTGTAAGTTCTCTTGCAACTAAGCAGAATTGGAGTATATACTCCTTTATCCACTCAATGAAGCATAATTGATTGGGTTCTAAAAAAGCTAAATACTTGGTTTATATTCATTCCAACTTACGTATTGCATCACGTAAGGAGGCAACGAAGCTTTGGGATGTACCTTGACTATGCCAACCTGGATGTAACTGTTATCTCTCAAAAATTGCACCTTGTGCTAAGTTGTTGAACTTAGCTTCCAAAAGAAACATGGAAACACTCCTAGCTAGTGGGCCACCTAAAACTTGGAGTGAATCTCTCAAGAAATTCGGCTCCTATGTGGTACTTCACTTACACGAGACTTTGCTAGAAAAATGGCTAGAAACACATAGGAAACTGAAATCTAACCTACAAGGTGATGCACTAAAGTCTTGATGAAGATTATGGAAACCAGAACTAAAACATTTGACCCCAAAATGATAAAAACTAAATCTGCACAACTCCTCATAGCATGCCTCGGCATAAATATTTCACTAGAAGGTCACCATGCATTAACTTGTAAAAGGAATAACTTCACAGGTAAAGAGCCATATGCATTTTAGACATTGTTAACAACCTGCAAAAACACATTTTTCTGTAGAAAAGGTATAAGAATGAGACAAAGCTACTAGAAAATAAGGCATACTTCACAAGTAACTTGATCAATCATCTAATAATACACAATAATGCAAGAAAGAGAAGGCAAAAAACTCTCAATCATTGGTATCAAAGGCTTCTTTGTATTCCATATATCCAAAGAGTTGCAAAAATATGTTGAAACTATCAAAGGACCCAAAAGATCACTAAGCACTGAGATGCATAATGAGAACTAACTCCAACAAATTCCAGTTTACAATATTTATGCTTTTCTAAGAAGCAGTTGCATGAAAGTAGGCCATAAACCTCTTTGGTCTGATTTTACAATAAGGCCTATTTTTAAGCCTCCTAAAAGACTCTAAAAATGTTCAACAATGGAGAAACCATAGTTCCCAGACTTGGACTCGACAAGGCTAACTCGACTCATGACTCGGCTATGACTCGACAACGACTCCACAAAATGAAAAAACCCTTGAAATTTAGAGATTTTTTACGATTTAAAACTTGTTTCATGCACCCATTATTGAAAAAAGCTTAAAGACACTATATCATCATCAAATAGAAGCTAATTTGATCACATGCATAAACTATTAAACATACATCCATCACATAAGTACAAACATAAATTGTAGTGAAGGAAATAGAAAACATAGATATATAGAATTATAAATATTGTCAAATGTATCTAAAATCCATGAAATCCATGACATCAAATGTTCCCAAACATATGTGTAAACAAAAACAAGTCTATGGCTCACGTTCTAGCTCAGCCTCAGCCTCAACCTTAGAGTAGTATGTTTGCCTCCTACAAAGGCATGTAAGGTAGGTCATGGATGACTAAGTAGCCATAATCTACGCATGTGAGGTGCCACAATGATCTACATTAGTTGTGTTTGTGTTGGATCGTGCTCTATCCTCCTCCTTTGTATAGCCACAGCCTCAACCTCTTTGTTTGTTTGGTCAACTCACTCATTGTCCTTCTTAGTGAAGATAGGATCGGTAGACTCAATGAGCCACTCGGACTCTAGACCAATCTCTACTAGAGTGATCGGAGAGGAGTCAGTGTCCAAAATTTGTTTGGTCCTAAGACAGAGGTTGTAATAAACAAAGACAAGATCATTAAACCTCTTCACAGACAATCTATTACGCCTCTTTGAGTGGATGTGCTCGAACATGAACCAATTGCACTCACATCTAGAAGTGTTGCATGGCTAACTCAAAATACGGATTGCAAGTTGTTGAATATTTGGGGTTGTAGGCCCAAACATTTGCCACAATCTATCTAAAATAAGGAAAACAAAAAAAAATCAGTCTCATTTCCACCTTTAAGGCTAGATTATAAAATCAAAATGCATAAGCCATAAACTTAAAATTAAGAATCTTAAGTTTAACATATATTTCTACCTAGCTGCAATGTTGTCTGAGAGTCTTTGCACATCTTGCTTGCAAAAATCACCCATTTTTCATTATTATATGCATCTATATCGTGCACTGTAGTTGTCCCATCACTAGACATCTTTTGTAGCACTGTATATAGGCCACCAAGAACCTCATCTTCTACCTTAAAGTCATTGCGAAAATGAAATGTCGAATTAAGGAAATAAATTGCTGCATGGATGGGCATGTGACGCTGGTTTTGCCATATCCTATCAAGTATCTCCCAAATGGGGGCATCCTTATCCTCACTCCTCCATATACGGATCTAATGGCCTCCTTGGCTCTATCCATGCCCTCATATATGTAGCCCATAAACAGCTTCTCCCCATCAACAATTCATAGGAGAACTACTAGGGGCTTAGTGACCTACAGATAATGTTAAACAAAAACAATTAAGTCACAAGTGTGCATGAAAATAAGAAAAATTACAAAGTTGCAAACAAAAAAATAATATGCATATAAATCAAAATTAAATACTAAATGTTAAATTGTAATAAATTTACAAGCACGATCTCTACAGAAGGGGTCCAAAAACCTAGCTCATAAAAAATGCAATCTGCTACATCCCTCCCTGCAATGGGTGTAGCATCGGATGAGGAAGTCCACTCCTCACCAACAAACATGCGCCTCAAAGCTGCCTTTTATTTCACCAAGGATTTTAGTGTGAGGAAATTTGAGGCAAATCTCGTGATACCAAGACGAGCCAACTCATTTTGCCCCATGTATTGCCTCATAATGCTAAGGACCAATGCCTGATAGTAGACAAATTTGCAAATATTTTTAGCCCTTTCAACGCATGTTTTCACCCATTCAAGCTTACCAATATCCTTCAACATGAGGTCAAGGCAATGGGACGCACATGCAGACCAACAAAAATTTGGGTGCCTATCCATCAAAAGTTTACCTACAACAATTTTAAATTAATTATAAATTTAGATGTGTTAAGAAAATCTTAAATAAATTCATAGATGTCTCTCCATCAAAACTTAAAAAGTTAAAAGTTTACCTCCAGCAACATAACTTCTTGCATTATCTGTCACCACTTGCACCACATTTTCTTCGCCCACTTCGTGTATGACTTCCTCAATAGCCTCATATAAGTATGTGGCATTTTTTACATGTGAGGAAGCATCAATGGACTTCAAGAACATGGTGGCTCTTGAAAATAAAGAAAAATAATTATCAATTATCATGGATCAATCAACAAATCAAAATTTCAATTATTCAATGCATTTAGGAAAGTAAAATGATCAATCACCTCCGCTGGAAATAAGAAAATTTAAAAGTGTTATATTCCTCCTAGAGGATATGGAAAAACCAGCTATCATGTCCTAGAGGATATGGCAAAACCAACTATCATGTCCTAAAGGACATGAAAGATGAAAATAGATGAGTGTTCTATTCCTCCTATCCAAGACCATCAATGGTCCTCTAGCTCAATTTTCATATCATCAACCATTTCTAACAAGAGGGGGCCACTTAACTCATGATCGGTAGGGGCTTTAAACCCCGACCCACAAATGGTTACAGAATCTACCATGCCTTGCCAGTAAGGAGACCTGCCACAAATAGATTATGATTAGAAGAGTTCAACTTCAAAGTTTCAAACTTTCAAACTATAAATTTTAAAATTTACTTTTAAACTTAAAGAAATCAAATAAAAAATAATTACCTGACTACAATAAATGGAATGTTGCAAAAGTACCAAAACTTGCAAATTTGTTTTATTGCAACCTCATGAACTTCCTTTTTCCAACTCATGCTCTCAAGCGAAAGTTGTGTCCCAGAAGTAGTGTGTGGCACAAAAAACTATCCAACTTGGATTGCTAGACTCTAGAGCCAAAGGTAACAGTGTCAGTAGGAGGAGCATAAGCGAAAGTACTAGCACTAGAAGAAGCACTAGGATGAAAGGGAGGCATGGTAGAACCATCTCCAACACAACCTGCAAATGTGGATGCAGATGCGGAAGAATGGGAGCCAATAGCACTTAACTCATTCAATTGCCTCTTCCTAGTTTCCTTTTCTTGTTCATGTGTTTCTAACTAGACATAACAAAAATATTTTGCCTCGACAATTTGTTTTTTACATATCTCAAAATCATGGCCAAGTATGGTAGTAATATGGTATTTAAATCTATTGATGCCACCAAAATTAATTTCTTTACAAAAATTATATTTTGTTTGATTTTTTCTCTACCATGAAACTCTTCAGTATATTTCCAACCCTCATCCTTTTTAGGCATTGTGAAAAATGAATATTTCTAAAACGTGAAGGCTACTACATTAAGATAATTTTATGAAGTTATAAACTAAAAAAAAAAATCAGCAAACCCTACATTTTTTAAAGAAAAGATTGTAAATACATGTTTACAATTTATTTATTTATAAATGTAAGGTTTATACTTTGCTACTATTCTACTTCTCTCATTGAAGTACGTGATTTATATTTTAATAGAAAATATTCAAGATTTGGAAAGTTAAACTAAGAAAGTTTAACAAACAAATGAAAAATCCATTAACATACCAAAAAAACTAACAAAATCTACAAAATTTAACACTTACCTCTTTCAAATGAGTTGAGAAGTCTTGCTATGGACTCCTTGATGCTCTCAATGCTATGGCCTCCCGATTGTGATTTGTAGTCTCCTTGATGCTCTTCTTCCCTGTTGGTTGCAAACCTATGCCCTCTTGTTTCCCTTCATCTCTCACTTTTCCTCTCTTCTTCTCATAACAAGAAAATAGAATGCCTTTTAGGGTTAAATGAAAAAAATATGCAGAAAAAGAAGGGAAAAACTTCTTTTTTTTTAATGTTTTTGCTTGGCCAAAATGTTGGTCACCACGTGTGAGTCAATAAGGCACGGACTCGGCGAGTCATGCCATGACTCGTTGACTCAGCAAGTCATGCAAATCATGAGCCATGACTCGATGAGTCATGGCACCGAGTCATCAAGACTCGTTCACCTCTCCTCAGCTCGCCGACTCGGAGAACTTGCCCAACTCGCAGCAAGTTCAGAAACACTGGGAGAAACAATCAACCCATGACCCATTCCACCATTAAGATTCCTCAAAATGCTCCAACTCCCCCTAAAAGAACTCAAGAATGCCTAGATTCTCTCCTCATGTGTTGGCATTAAGGGATGGTAACCAATAAGCTTGCTACGGATACATGGCAATTAGGTATTGTCATTGATTGGAAAAAGAGGAAAGAAGTGCTGACATCTCAATCTAAGGACACTTGTGTTGGATCTGTGAAGCAAAACCATTATCAGTTAACTGACAACATTCTGTGTATAGAGAGACTGGTTTGGCAACCGGTGACACTGTACAGTGAGCAAGAGACTTTTTCTATTCATTAGAAGCAACCAGTCACCAAGGGAAAAGCAACCAATAACCGGTAACGAAGACCGAGAAAAAGGATGCAACCGGTATAGACAGAGGAAGGAAAGGTGACAGGTCAAGGCTCTTACATGTGCACAACCTAAGGATCTTTACCGATCAAGTAAAGACTTTGTTAGGATAAGATGAACCGGGGAAGTCATAGTCAACTATCTGTTATCTAACTCCTTGACCAGGATTTACTGCACTAAATCTGGTAGACTTTGAGTTATCAAGATGATCGGTACAAGGCGCGATTGAAGGTTTTAATGCCAGAGTTTGTGGCATTAAAGCATGTAGTTATCTCTTGTGAAGGAAAGTTTTTTGACACGCATCTGTTGTTTTCTATGAAGATAAAGCATAGCATGCATCGGATGTTTTCCTCAGTGAACTAATACTCAACTGGGTGATGGATCTGAAGGTGATATGTAAACAGGTCATGCATGAGAAAAGCAACTAGGGCAAGAAGTCTATATATTCCTCTACCTGACAAGAATATAGTTTTCCCTCATTCTACTAAAGTAAAGAGTGAACCTGTATGCTGAAGAAGCTAAGGTGAAGAGAAAGGAGAAGAGAGAAGAGTGTGCAGAGAAGCACAACATGAAAGGAGAACATACCAGCAGTGACCAGTGATGTTTCTCAATTGAATATAACAGAGATCTTACCAGGCTAAGAAAAGTCATTTCTAAGGTCAAGTACTCTATTACTCTCTAACAATTACAATAGCTAAATCTCAGTATTTTGGGTGGACATTAATAGGTCCCTTATACTAAATCCCTTAACCGGGTGACATCTATTCAGGTGTTCTACGTCCTCTAACCAAGCAGACACTAACAGGTCTTATTGTATCAAATCCCTTAACCAAGTCGCATCTAACAGTGTGTTGTAATCCTTTAATAGGGAAGGCTCCAAATAGGGCACACTTCAGAAGACTATAGGATTTGTGAGGTTTCCTCACACCATGGTTTTCACCCGATTTGGGTTTCCACATGATAAATCTGGTGTTTCTTTTCGTTGATTGTTTGTTGCTATTCTTATGCTAGAACCTGTTTTGCTTACAATTGTAGTATTCTACATCAGATTTGTTTTAAAGTTTTATAGGTGCTGATTCACCCCTCCCCTCTCAGCACTGGTTGGAACCGTCATCATGTCGATGAGTTGTTCAAACCTAGTCAAAATCCTCTCCACAATCCTTGGAAGCTCATAATTTCTCTCATAATGACCCCTATGACTCACAAAAGCACATGTTCTTATAATTTGCATTTTAAGTTTAATAATTACTAGGTGATTTATAAGAGGCGCCATCACCTAGTAAATATTAATTACATTTTTTGAATAAATGCAATTTAAGGAAAAGAAAAGATTATAATAATATTTATTAAGTAACAATTTTTAAATTACTTAATACATATTATTGAAAATCGTTTCACATTGATATAAGGCATAAAATGCCTATCACGTTCCTCAATCTCATTAATTTGAGGGAATTATAAAATAATCAAGGCAAAAAATGTGTTTTTGGGTGGTCACTTAGGCATTCAAAAGAAACCCTAAAGGCACGCAACCATTTCTTTTCATTCATTTTCACCACTGTTGTTGCGTCACCATCATTTTTGAAGGAGTTTTCAAGAGCTTTTGGAAATATTCTGCAGGTCCATGAAATATGAACAGGCCGAATCTAGTAAGTTTTAATCACCTCGAGCTCCATTTTTGTAATCCATGGTTTAATATTTCTCTACCTTTGCACTCTTTAATATCTCCATTATAGGATTGTCGAAGGTTTGAATGTAAGTCATGCTTCTTTTATGCATTCTTTCCATATGCCAGCCAAGCAATGTAGCCAAGGGTGTGTCATATTTCTTGCATCTTACATGAATGTCATTGTTTCCTAAAGGGAATTGAGGGTTTCATCCCTTCTACATGTCGTGCATCTACCAGTGATTGTATGTTCTGAATTTGTTGATACCCTTGTCATATTTTGTACTTGAACTTTGAAAAAACTACCCATCTTGGCAATCTTATGTTGGACACAACTCTTGTATTATCTGCAACTTTTACTTTTCTACATTCAATGGCGTCATGGTTGTAAAAATTGAAACCCCAAAACTTTGTCCTCGAAGGACACATACTTAGGTCATGGCTTTACCTTGCAAAGATTATTATGAGGGTTTCTATCATTTGATTTATATGAAGACAAAAGGTTTGTTATTTGAAACCCTCATTATTGTATGATGTGTTATACAAGGACAAATAATGTTTGATCACTTTGTGGAAATGATTGTTCTAGCTCCCTTTAATTTATATCCAGCTCTTATGAGATGGATTTGAAACATTGATTCCCATTGGTCTGAAAGAGTACCTCTTGATCATTACTTCTATATGTTTAAATCTCTGCTAAATGCTTGCATACCTCACTCACGAGGAACCGACATATTTATGTTTATGACAATGATTTCTTCTTAGTATTTAAGCTATATCATTGTATTTTGTTTAAGATCATTATGCGGATGGATTGGATTCGTCATTCTTGGCCCTTTCCTTTCCAATGGTGACTATCACTGTTATAATATCATTGCTTATCACTTGCTTATAGATTTGGTCATTGCCCTGTCATAAAGCAAACAACATTTCTTCAAGACAGTGAACATCATAGTCTCCCTTTTCTATCCTATCTTCATTGAATGACTGGTGGAAATTACTTTTGCACTGTCAATTTTAGGAATATGAAAATCATCAGCTCCCATAGTATCATAACTAAAGACATCAAAAGCATCATTGTCACCATCACTATATTACCTCTTTTGTAATTGAAAAACACCTTTCACTTATAATAACAATGAACTTTACAAATATATTTGTGACTATCCCTGGCATTGTTGTCAGCTTCTCACTGTGCTAAAACATCCATTGTATTCACTTTCTTCTCAAGGTTTTCTTCATTGCTACTCTTGGCAATCCTATAGCTCCATACTCCTATCATTTATAACTTTGATTGTATCATATGACCACTACTAATGAACAATTACTTATTTTGCAATGAATAACATTACTATTCAGATTTATCACTGTACTTGTATGTCAATGGAGCTTTTGCATTTTGTCCATTGTCAACCTTGAAGGACACCATTTCTTTCATGAGTTTTCATGTTTAACTCGTGCAAGATGATAGTTGTTAATCCTTTGTTCTATTCATGGGATTGCTTACACATTGATGATTCAACTATCATGATGGAGGTTAAGTTCAATGATAGTTCTGTAACTTTTCAGCATCCTTCCATCACCTTGAAATTTATACCATGATTGACTTCATGGGATAATCAGCAATCACCCAAAGTTGTCCTGCTCTTTTGCAATTCAACTTTGCTTGATCACTGTGTACTGTTAGATATTTGAAGCATTGTCTTGTGATCCTTTACAACATGTTTGCTATTTGCATATGAAGATGTTTGTTGCAATTGGAAATTATGTAAATAAGAATGTCACTATTACACACTTTATTATTATTGCTCTTTTAATCCTGTAGCTAGTTGTTCACAGCTATGTTTCATTGATTGTCCAAACTCATTTGTAGCAGCATGTTGATCTTACATGATTATCATGTCACATCATTTTGACAATGATTGCACTATCATGTAACCTTTAAGTTCATTGTGATCATGTTGTAATGTCCCCATTTTTCAGACTTCAGGATTAGTTTGGTTTGGCGACCCTCGCAAGCTAATCGGGTGTTCAGAGGGGATCAGATTGTGGAGCCAGCGTTGGGATTCCATTCTGGAGATCCAAATTATCAGTTCTGCTCTTCGTTCGAGTCATTTTGGCCAACTTACTATTTTTAGGAAGTGGGGTTTTTGGTATGGCCAGGATTGGCAGGGTGTTTGCACAGAGCGTCAGACATCTCAGGATTGTGTTTCAATGAATTTTCAGTTTGTATGACTTACTATTTTTAGTAAGCCTATTTTTAGCAGTGTTATTTCTGGCATGGTAGTATCTATTTTTGGCTGGGCAGTTGGTCCTAGCGCTTTGTCAGAAGTTTGATGATTGCAGTCAGACGGTTCAGTGGCTTTTATTTTAAAGGTGTTATTAAATTAAATTATATTGATTTAATTTAATAACTAATGACTTTATAATATTATATTATAAAGTGGGAGTATTTAATAAAGCCAATTAAGTGAAATATTAAAAAAAAGTGCTTTTTAAAAAAGCTATATATTTTCCTCAAAAAAGCACTTTCTTTCATTCATTATGCAATCATTATTTTGAAGTTGTGAAGTATTGCCCTGGTTAGGGTTTCGAGGACGGATTCCTTTTTCTGGTGATTTGAGCCATTGCCTGTAATGGTGAATTTCACACTGGTTAATTCTGAATATCAATTCAATGCTGATGTATATTGAATTGAAGGAAGTTTCATTCCTGGAGTTGAAATTCTACACATGAAGTTGTAAATTGAATGGTTGAAGTGTTTCAATTTTGAAGTTCGAGTTTTGCTGATGAAACTATATTGGTGAGTTCAACCAATCCAAAGTTCTGGAATATTTATTCAAAGTCTGGTTATCTATTATTATTCATCAAAAGCATTGTGCAGCTATTGGATTATCGATTTTCATTGGTATTGGTGAATGTTTTGCTGCGATTCTTATTTTTATTGGGAGACGTGTGTATTGGTGGCGAAATTCCTTAATTTTTGCCCACGTCAACATAGTAGACTGGCATGTGAATGCTTGTGGCACCTGGTAGCAGTTTTGGGGCCACGTTTTATCTCTAGCAGAAGTCGTGAGACATGTTTTGGGGCAGCCTTCATTCTCAGATTGAACCGCACTACTAAGTGCAGTCACGGGTGAAGCAAGGAAAGGCATGACTCCATTTTGGGTGACGTGAGAGACACAACAGATCCGTTTTGGCCTCCTTCTGAACCCAGATTCATTTGGAACATATGTGTACTATTCTGGACAGTCACATGATAGGATTACAAAGAACGTGACAACACAAGGGAGATTTTTAGATGGTACAAGTGCCATTGGAATTTTGTAGAACATGTTGTTTATGAACTTTTATTAAATAGAATAAGTTTTGATAGTAGTTAATGTTAAGAGAATGCCTAATATGAATGGAATAAATTAAGTTTGGAGAATCTGTTTTCAGTATTCATTGCTTGTGAGTTAATTTTAAGTTGTAGTTGTATTCTTTTCAAAATTACCAATAACTTTTCAAGAAGAGCAATTAAGGGTTCTTCATAGTGGTATCAGAGCTCCGATCTTGCCATCTTATGGGGACTGGTTACTTTTTTTTTTATGAAGTTATTATAAGAGTGATCATCACTCCTATTTCCCAGCTATGGATAGATACAGGAGATCTAGTTCAGGGAGTCGACATAGCAGTAGGGGGAAAAGAACTGATTTAGATGCTTTGGTTGAAAGCATTGAGAGATTGAGACTACATTAGCAGAGACTAGCAAAGAGGTTGTCAGATCTTGCTACAGTGGACAAGGCAGCAAGATATATGGTCTCTGCCTTTAGTAGGCCGACATCAAGTTTGCAGGGGAGAAGGTTAGAGTTTTCTCCTATAGTTGATCGTGATGCTGATGTACCTTCATCTAGTTCAGCACCTGATATTTCCATTCGCAGTGTTGATGATACAGTTATTGCACCGGACAGAGTGGATGTTTCAGTGCCATTGGTTGACAACATCGCTGAGGATCACCAGGTTGAGGCTCCCAGAGCAGTCACTATGGATTGTACAGAGACAGCTGATGTTGTAGTCAACTTTGAGTGTTCAAATTCTTCCGTGGAGGGAGTTGTCATTGGAGATGTTTATGTCAGCTACAGTAATGTTGCTCCAGTTCAGGAGGCAGTTGCTTCCTCAGATAGGCATGAGGCTTGTATGGAGTCTCCCAGTGATGTAGTTGGTGATCAGGGCACTACAGCGAGGTCAGTTGATGATAGTTCAAGCTCCGGCATTGTTGGTGCATAGCTTGATGATGAGTCATGTGTGCAGAGACCCGTGTCCGCAGATGAGATTCCAGCAGGTGATGTGAGAGTTGACAGTATAGACATATCTGAGGACACTTTTGAGGATGCTATGAGTTGCATTGGTGACGACCCCCCCTGTATGTTGTTGGGTGACGACTGCAAGGAGAGTTTGAGCTCTGACAGTTCAGAGATTTATGATGGCAGTCGCAGTATGGGATCAGTACAGGAGACAGTGGTCTTTTCCTGTGCTGAGGATGTGAGCATGGAGCTTTCTAGTGACAACACTCAGGATGGGAGTGTTGTAGATGATTTGGCAGACGTATTTCCATGCTACAGTATAGTCTATCCACAAGTCAACATTGAGTTGTGTACGTGGCCAGAGTTAGTAGAGGAGATGCAGTTAGAGGATGTGTACACTAGCATTGCAGATATCTCCGATGTTGTGAGCGAGGATGATGAGTGTTGTAGTATTTATGGCTTTCTATATCTGACTTTGGGCGTAGATTCAGCGTTGTCGTATGGTGGAGATGGGTTCCATGATTCTGTGTTACCGAGACCCACAGATGAGGACAGGGAAGCTTTCAAGTGGTAGGAGTTTGTTACAGCCAAGCCTTCCATATCTAGAGAGAGGGTTACTCCGTCAATGACTCATGAGGATGTGTCTCAAGATCTGGATTGTCAAATGATTGCAGAGGACAAGGTAGCTGGAGATTGTGTTGAGCCAGATTCAGCAACAGCTTCCTCGGGGTTAGATGAGGACATGTCTAATGCCTGTACTCAGAGTGTAGAGGTGTACACAGATGTAAGTACATAGAGAGAGTGTGATTTTGACGGAAGTTTGTTGGATACAACTTCCTCTCATAGTATGGATAGCGCATTTGAGGTTGTTCATAGGAGGCCCATTGTGCAGAGTCATCATGTGACTAGCCAGTTGCGAGTGGGTGAGAGAGATATTACTTCTACACTTGAGCATTTCAATGCCGCTCGTCAATTGTTGGTTGTTAATAGTTGGGGTGCTCCTATCACAGATGAGTCCAGCGGTGGTTACCTTTCATTGACAGAGATTCATGCTTTGCGTGAAGCTGTCAGGATGTTGAGACAAGATTACTTACAGATGGTAGCCGACCGAGATCACCTAGTTGAGTGGGGGAGTACAGCCTATGAGGCACTGTTGGATCGGGAGGAGGAGGTGAGTGAGCTTACTTAGGAGCTCACAGCGACTACTGAGGCTTTGGAGGACACTCAGCGAAATCTTCAGGAGTTGCAGATTCAGTTAGAGGAGGTGACCGTGGAGTTGGAGCATTTGTGGTCCACACCGGCCCCAAACCCAATTCATTTGCATATTGAGGTGGTTGGTGGTGAGTTTGCTCCTACAGTTGGTATAGAGGAACATGATGTTGTGGCAGACACACATGTTCAGGATATGGGAGCACTGGATATGGATGAGGTTGGAGTACCAGTGGAGTCGAGTACTCAGGTTGATCTTTCTCACAGAGCTGACAGCATGGTGCAGTTGGATGTGCCACATTTACAGAGGGATCAACTGTGGATTGCGGAGGAGTATGTTGACGCTTCCACATAATTTCTACTGCACTGAATCTTTTATGGAGTATTTGCTGGAGAGTGCAGATGTACGATAGGACTCTTATGGAGTGTCTGAGGGTATCCTCATCCGAGGCTCTTGTGCTATTTGGAGGTTGGCTAGGAAGATTGTAGACACTCTTTCTACTATGCTTCCCCATAGAGATTTCGAGGTTGGGTTTGTTGAGAGGATTGCACAGGGTCCTACCCAGCCTATAGTCATGCGGAGTCAGAGATGGGAGCCATCTTCTAATTCCCAGTTCGGTAATGGTGAGCCAGTGACAGAGATTGGGGTTTCTGACCGGCATTTCACGGTGGGGTATGCTCGTCATTTTTCTTTTGACCCTCAGGTACGAGATTTGTTCTCACACAGGGGTAAGCTGGCTCCGGTATCCTACCATCCATCATGGGATGGATTAGCACCATCATTTGCAGATGGTTTTGGCAGTTGCAAGTTAGATTACTTGTAGTGTCCACACACTCAGGACTGCTTATCAGGTACCAGAGTTGATAACAATGATCCTGGCACATTTGGTCACTGTTGTTTCCTTAGTGCAGTTGGGTGTGAGTACTGGATTGACAGGGACTCAGATTTTGATGGAGTTGTTATTGTAGATGGGTTGTTTTCAGTATCAGCATCTACAGTTGGTTTACAGCTATTGCTTTCAGTGGTGTGTGTTTGGTTGATGTCGGTTCTTTCTTCACAGGAGTTTAGTGCGGATCGGGACATTACCTGTGACCATCCTTGGGATCCGGGTGGATTGTGATGTTTGTTTTTCCTGATTGCTTGAGGACAAGCAATCTTGGGAAGGGAGGACTGTAATGTCCCCGTTTTTCAAACTTCAAGATTAATTTGGTTTGGCGACCCTCGCAAGCTAATCGGGTGTTCAGAGGGGGTCAGATTGTGGAGCCAGCGTTGGGATTCCATTCTGGAGATTAAGATTATCAATTCTGCTCTTCGTTCGGGTCATTTTGGCCAACTTACTATTTTTAGTAAGTGCGGTTTCTAGTATGGCCACGATTGGCAAGGTGTCTGCACGGAGCGTCAGACATCTCAGGATTGTGTTTCAATGAATTTCCAGTTTGTGTGACTTACTATTTTTAGTAAGTCTATTTTTAGCAGTGCTATTTCTGGCAGGGCAGTATCTATTTTTGGCTGGGCAGTTGGCCCTGGTGCTTTGTCAGAAGTTTGATGATTGCAATCAGATGGTTCAGTGGCTTTTATTTTAAAGGTGTTATTAAATTAAATTATATTGATTTAATTTAATAACTAATGACTTTATAATATTATATTATAAAGTGGGAGTATTTAATAAAGCCAATTAAGTGAAATATTAAAAAAAAAGTGCTTTTTCAAAAAAGCTATATATTTTGCTCGAAAAAGCGCTTTCTTTCATTCATTATACAATCATTATTTTGAAGTTGTGAAGTATTGCCCTGGCTAGGGTTTCGAGGACGGATTCCTCTTTCTGGTGATTTGAGCCATTGCCTGTAATGGTGAATTTCACACTGGTTAATTCTGAATATCAATTCAATGCTGATGTATATTGAATTGAAGGAAGTTTCATTCCTGGAGTTGAAATTCTACACATGAAGTTGTAAATTGAATGGTTGAAGTGTTTCAATTCTGAAGTTCGAGTTTTGCTGATGAAACTATATTGGTGAGTTCAACCAATCCAAAGTTCTGGAATATTTATTCAAAGTCTGGTTATCTATTATTATTCATCAAAAGCATTGTGCAGCTATTGGATTATCGATTTTCATTGGTATTGGTGAATGTTTTGCTGCAATTCTTATTTTTATTGGGAGACGTGTGTATTGGTGGCGAAATTCCTTAATTTTTGCCCACGTCAACACAGTAGACTGGCACGTGAATGCTTGTGGCACCTGGTAGCAGTTTTGGGGCCACGTTTTATCTCCAGCAGAAGCCGTGAGACATGTTTTGGGGCAGCCTTCATTCTCAGATTGAACCGCACTGCTAAGTGCAGTCACGGGTGAAGCAAGGAAAGGCGTGACTCCATTTTGGGTGACGTGGGAGACATAGCAGATCCATTTTGGCCTCCTTCTGAACCCAAATTCATTTGGAACATATGTGCACTATTCTGGACAGTCACATGATAGGATTACAGGGAACGTGACAGCACAAGGGAGATTTTCAGATGATACAGGTGCCATTGGAACTTTGTAGAACATGTTGTTTATGAACTTTTATTAAATAGAATAAGATTTGATAGTAGTTAATGTTAAGAGGATGCCTAATATGAATGGAATAAATTAAGTTTCGAGAATCTGTTTCCAGTATTCATTTCTGGTGAGTTAATTTTGAGATGTAGTTGTGTTCTTTTCAAAATTACCAATAACTTTTCAAGAAGAGCAATTAAGGGTTCTTCACACATGTTCATAACATTATCATGTAATAATGAAAGCATCACTTTCTTGTTATCAGGTTGTTATCTCTATCTAAATTCTCTTATGAGTGCATTTATATGGCACTATTCTATATCCATTGATTAATGCTTCAGCATACATGTATTCAGATCCAACCACTTTTGCTCAATGTTACTCCATGGGTTCACTATATTTTGGCATTGATCTTTGAACTAGTATGAATGTTTCTAGCATTGATTCTTACACTCTTAACAATCATTGTTTGCTCTTTCCATTGAATATTTATTCTCTTGGACGTTGTTAAATATATCATTATGTGATGCAACTGAATACGACATTAGAGCTGTGTGCTTATTATTTGTTGATATGCTGGGCTCAACCCTTGTGGGAGCCCATTTGACCCCACATGCCGACAAATAATAGATACACTCGTCTTTGCACATGAAACAAACTTGTCAGATAAAAATGAGCATATGAATCTGTGTTGATAATTCCAATTTTCTCAGACATCTATGATGCTAGCTATTATTATGCATGTGAAAATCAAATTGTATGTTTGCAAATGCAGGTATATGGAGTGTGTAATGGCCCGACATTGCTTAGATCATTGATCTAATGTCATTCTTATCTCTCAAATGCAAGGACCATGACCAACAAGGAAGCAAAGGTTGAGCGCAAGGCAAGCAGAAGGACTGAAGATGATGCAAAGCAATTCGAACCGGACTCGTCATTCAGACAATGACGAATCACCCTTCACTACCTATGCCTTTATATCTCATAGCATCTTCAAATGTATGACATGCTTTTCATTTGCATCATAATGGTTAGTCTCACGGCTTGTGTGAGACATTCATTTGCATCATTAATGAAGATTACGGTTGAGCGCAAGGCAAGCAAAAGGACTGAAGATGATGCGGAGCAATTCAAACCGGACTCATCATTCAAACAATGACGAGTCACCCTTCACTACCTATGTCGTTGTATCTCATAGCATCTTCAAATGTATGACATGCTTTTCATTTGCATCATAATGGTTAGTCTCACGGCTTGTGTAAGACATTATTCATTTGCATCATTAATGAAGATTAATTTTCCAAATTTCTTGTACTCTCTCCTTTGTCATATGCATTTGCCTAATGCAATGTAACATTGTGATCTTTTGTTCTTTTCTTCATGCATATGAATATGATTCAACAGGACTAAAATGTACCTTAGTTCATTTTAAAACATAAAAAGCTCTACCTAATTGAGCTTAGTAGCGAGAATCGGTAACAACGACCATTAAGGATATTACTGGACTCAGTGCAGCTATGGTGATGATGATTACATCTCTACACATGATGCATCTAGTGCGAGTGGAACCACTTTGGATTCAAATGACCCTGAACTTGCAACAGCTGAAGATGAAAATCCAATAGAAGATGAATTTTTTTATAATCATTTTGATGATTGATGAATCATGAACTACATTTTGCAATTGTAATGATTTTCTGATTTTTATTGGAATTGTGAACAGACATATATGATATGGCTTATTTGAATATTTGTTAACTGCCAATTGGCATTTAATATTTATCTTTGGCATTTGGCATTGATCAATGATGAAGTATCATACTATCAAATGATTTAATTTTGTATATTTCTTTAATTTTTTTGTATGCTCGCGCACATACCCAAACGCATCCAAAACCCTCAAAAACAAATCCATGTTTCCACGTAGCGGGCTCTTGCACCCGCATCTGCAGTGGATTCGAACTAGTAACTTAGCTTCTGCCAACCATATACCATATTTAAATACATTATTCCCATTGAAATTAGAGTATACCAACACAAGGATGGTGATTTAGATCACCATAAGAGAAAGTAAGAAGAAAGAAAATATTTTAATATTCATAAGGTTAAATATGGAACAGTCAGCATTGCCATCTTTGACTTTTGCAATTCAACCCTTTTTCTATTCAAAATGATGATAATAATGATAAGAGATTTAGATCTCGTCTCCTTTTACATCTTAAATGTCCATGTTTTCTATGTTAACTTCTTTTTAAGGGACTAGTCTAAGAACCTCTAGCATAAAGCCCTTGTACAGAGACATATCATAAATGCAAGCCTTCTTACTGTAAATGCCTGTTTGTTTCCAAAATTGTGGAGCCCAAGATAAAAGATGACAACAATTTTGTCTTAAGTTTGAGACCACGTTGCCAAATAAATTGTACAGCTCTAGTATATTCACACATTCAACAGTAGGATCACGTTCATAATGTCAACTCAGCTGTAGGATCTAATAGTGAACAAAAAGAATCTTAACTCAATTTGCTGTCCACAAACCACTATGACATGTCGATGTAGGTAGAGTGCAACAGGGATTGCGTTAAGCGAATTATTATGAATTAGCTGCCTTCAGAACACATAAATGGTGCACAGCACATTGAAATATCTATGCCTGCAACCTCCATAGCATTACAGACCCACTCTGGAACATCACCTCTTGGAAACTGCAAAACATATTTTAAAAGATTGTTTTATGGCAATATTAACTAAATAAACTTGGTAATGAGGGATGATGACAGCCTCATGAAAATGCAAAGCATTCTAATTTTATATTTATAACTAATGCATTCCACAAACAGTCACAAAATCAAAATAGCAAAAGCCCATTCTAGTATTGGGAAAGTACAAGCCTGCTAACATAGATAATGCAATAAATACAAAGTCACTTTTCCTTTTAAAATATTAACCGTGATGCCAGCAATTTGAGGTCAGAAAATTGTATGGATTAGATGCACATGAAATCACATATATTGTAATCATTCTGTTTGGCATATTTGTAAAAGTTTAGCCACGTGTAATTTGTAGAAAAAACCATAACAATCCAATTGAAATGCTGGATCTATGCTGTGTACCTGAATCTGGAGAAATCCTTGTACGAATCTACAAAAATCAATTGAATTCACCATAAGTAACACAATTCTTCAAGAATGTCTTGTATCAGATGATTAAAAGGAATTTGTCATCATTCAATCATCCATTTATAACAAAACACCATTGCATAATTTCAAACTGGTCAAACATGTTTAGGAAAAACAATTTCATGAATTGGAAATATTTTAGCACGGGAAATGACTAAGAGAACAGACATACTCAGGAAAACAGCCTTCGAGAATTGAGGAATGCAAGTCCTTGCTAAGCTGCAAATTAAAACATGGATCACATTCTAGCTCATGCCTTGTTTTAACATTGTACCAAGCTGAATAACTAGAAGTAGAAAATTAAAAAGAAAGCTCACCTTCATCATATAAGCCAAATTGTGATATGAAAGTAATTGAGAGCCCATTGCATCCTTTGTTACAATGCTATGAATATACGCCCTTGAATAACATTTGCAAACCTGCGTAACACAGCCTATATTTTATTGAATGGAGGAAGAAATAAAACGCAAATATAAGTTCTGCCAAACTCCATTTCCAAAACAAATTTTCTCCATCTTACACAGAATAATGTCCTTGTAAAGATGAAACATACCATGCAAGAACATGTGGGGTCTATTGGTCGGCAGTCAGATGCCATCGCTGCATGTTTCAACTTGAGAACCCCCTATAAATAGTAACAGGAACAAGAATTACAGAACAATTAACTTTTTTGCTAAACTTTGTAAAATTCACCCACCATTTTGTTAAATATCAAGCCATATTGTCTAGAAAGTTAATGCAAATTTATAAGATAAATTTTGATACACACATTATGGTCAATAATATATTTCAACTCATTATGTGCTTGGATATCAGCTGAATCTTGGAAAATATACCCTGATTTGCACATCACTCTGGAGGAAAACAGCAACGTGAAAAATGATGCAGTACTTCAGCAGTTGCCCATATGGTATGCAATTGAATATTGAAGCAATTTCTTTTCTTTTTTTCTCAAATTCAAGGTACAAGATTTTATTGAAGCATATATTCCTTTTTTTCGGAGGAAAAACCAAGACATTCTAAAAATTGATCAGCCTCAGACCAGAGACCAGACTTGCCATTAATCTTTTTGTCACTACATGACTAATAAAGTCTTCTGTTTGATTGTCCACCAGCATGTTTTGCAAATGCCATAGGCTATCTTTGGTTCTATGTAATGTCCCCTTCTCGGCACTAGGCTATTTAGATGCCTGATTAGTCTATCTATCCATCCGGATGGACTAATGGCTATTTTTCGGAGGATGTCAGCCAGTCACATTGTTGCATGGGCGAATATTTTTATTCGGGGCTCAGTTTCTATAGTCAGAATCACTTTATTTAATAAAGTGTGTTATAAAGTCACTTTATGACTTATTATAAAGTCACTTTAAGTTATAAAAATGACTTAAGTGAGCTTTTATCCCACATGGCCTAACTTTTTGTACTTGCACTCACTTCGAGGTTATAAAAAAGAATAGTACACCTCGGAAAAAGCACCATGAAATATTAAAAGAAAATAAGGATATTAAATCTGGTTACTTACGTGACTGGTTCATTTCCAAGGACACAAAACCATTGGAAATTTGGAGGTTGGACGCAAACCTAGCCTTCCTTGAGTGGAATCACCCAGGTTTCACCATTGGATTCAATGCAGTGGTAAGTAGAAGTTTTCATACACAGCACGGCTCATCAAAAATCGATTATTCAGTAACGTCAAGTAATATATACAGCAGGAAATACATTTCATAGCATGGTATCATGTTATCTCAGGTGGGAACAGGGAAGTAGATATCGGGTGGACTGACTGGTCTTAGCTTCTTCCACCAGTCGAGACTGGAATTCACTATCTCCTCGGAGCTTCTTAACGGCACTCACAGACAGGACACAGGAACCACATTGACAGTGGTGTGAAGGTGACCACGGGTGCACAGACCTTCCGCACTCCTGTTGGCAGTTGAAAGCATGTGTTACCCCTTACGCGCGAGACGGGGAGTTGAGCAAGGTGACGGGTCTCAGTGTGCTGGGTAGACAGTACACTCCCACGGTAGGAGTCAATCTTCAGTGATGGCCACCTTACGGGAGAATCATCACACGATACCTGGAGTATTGCATATAGCAACTGTGTGACAGTTCAGTTGCGTTAGAGTGGGACGGTACCATTGTTGCCTGGAGATTGGGACGGGAAGTATTACCGTCACACACAGCCGCCTGGCCAGACTACCATTAATCCTCCGTAAGCTTGAAGACCGGTTTCATCCCTCACGGGTTGGTGCGTCATCAGTCCAGTACACGGGTATCCAAACAGTTGGTATCCGAACGACCCTCTCTAGCCTGTTGTTTTACGCACTAGGAATAAACAAATCATTGTAATTTTCTGCTCATTGTTGAAATATCAGAGTCCAGAATTCATACTAGTTTGAATAGTCCAAACAGTGCTGTGAATTGTAAGTGTTTTTGAATATGTTGATAATCGATTTGATAGAAGTAATGTTATGATGAAATCCATAAGTACATAACAGAAACAGTATGTGTCAAGAGGAATTTCCTGGCCTACTTTGGTGATAATTGAACAGTGACATTATAAAAATCTTGGTACCAAATCTAATCAGTTTAACCAGTTCAGAAAATTTACCTCAAAAATTGGCTTAGGAACATTTCATTCTATGGACGTTAACAGTATTATATATGTCCAGACCTGTGTGCTTAAAAGCTGATTGTACCAATTTACTTGAATACAAAAACAATAAATCGCCATGTTATATTGGCAGTATATCTATTCACAAATATACCACCCAGACATATTTTACTTCCATCACATCAGTATTTATTGGTGGTTAAATGATTTACATTGATCTACATCCCAAGGGGTCTCGGGGCAATCCTATCTTTAATGAAAAATAGAATTTAAACTATGCAAAGGACAATACAAACACAATTAACCATTAAAAATTCAAATGCATGAAAGAATTCTAGCAATAATGTACTACTTATAATCAAGACAAATGATAGGTTTCAATGGCTATTACAGATAGCAAGGCCGATAATCAGAATCCTCGTGACCAGAAAGGGTTAAACCATAAAATTGGTTCACCTAGACTATTCTCTCTCCATCCTTCTCCATGAAGGATAAAAGCATGTGGCAAAAAAAATATTTACATTCCATAATAAGCACCACTTGACCTTCCAACTATCAACAATTGGGTTTCAGTCATTTGGTGTTCCATGTTTGGGTCTTGCATTTGAAACATGTGCAATTGCCATATAGGCAAGATTGTTGTCCACCAAGTAGCAAATGAAGAACTACAAAATCATGCTATGTGGTGTGTGATGCCGCAAGAGGTTGCATGGTAGCACTAAGTGCCAAAGGAACCTACATGTTGCTCTTTGATCATTTGCCCTTTCTACAGAAGGAATGACCCTATCACATGTTTCATGCAATATAGAAATTAAACACAAAATAGTTGAATATTGTGCCATTTTGCTTGATTTGCATATCATGCTATCTTAACCAGTTTGGACTAGTGGTGAGTGCCTTGGCGAGCGTGAATAGTGGTTATCTATACGATTTCATCTTGAGCAATCGTGTGTTAATGTCTTAATTTGTCTTTTACAAGACAACACAAATAGATCACTATGTGAGGTCAAACCTATCTTCAAATTGGTAGGGAAGATCCCTTGTAACTAAAACTAACCACAAACACTAGACTATGGACAAAATCTACAAGTACTCGAACTATCCACAACGATTGTCTAGGGGGTTTCAATGCATAGTGAAATAAACTAAACCAAACCTGCCCTACCATTTTGGCCTCAAATAAAAGCACAAGAATAATCTCAGCTCCTCTAACAAATGAGACATTATGTTTTATGACTCTCAAAAGTTTTTAAAAATAAAGCTAACCTAACATGAAAATAAAACTAGATTTAGGAAATTAATAACTAGAGCTGCATACTAAGGTACAACTTAGATGAACACTAATGAAAATGCACATTTTGACACCATACTTACAAGGCTGATCATGTACTTTGGCAAAGTTGCTAAATCTTGAAAGGAGGCACCTGAAATAAGCCCTGTAGAAGCTGGAAGTTTCAATGAGATTTTGTGGGACACACCAAAACTCAAGGTCAAATTTGTGTATAATAACCCTTAATTTTTTCTTCTTAAAAATGATTTTCTTCACCTTGAAAAGTCAGAAAAACACAAATAGCCTAATTACTGCTCTATGGGTTTAAAACTTGCATGTTTTAAAGGGTTTGGACTTTAAACTCTGGAGCTTGCTTGAAAGTGTTGTGAAAAATAGCACATGCCATGAAGATCTATGTTTCTTGAAGGCCTCAATTTGGGCGTTATAGCAGGGTATTCACCTCTCAATGTCACTAGGGGCATTGTCCCTAGACCCTTGAGGGATTCAATTTTAGAAAGCAAAAAATAAAAAATCAATTTCTGCGATGCTGGATGGAAAAGTAACATTTTCATATTCTCTAGAATTTTCCCCTATTGAATTCCCAATAATTGAACTATTTTTTTACTTTCCATTTGCCATGTCAATCTCAGTCTTGAGTAATGCTAATATGGTTGCAGAAACACAAACTCATTTGACATACAAGCGTAGAACTCCACATAAAGCTAATGATTTTGGGCCAAGAGATACATATTACAAGTCCCTCTCTACAATAGTTCATGACTCTTATAATGTCCCTTTCTTAGAAATAACACCTATAATGTTCAATTTTCTAGAACAATTGGTTTTGTAAACAATTAGCCTACTTTCCTAATTTTCTTGTAGGCTGATTAATGAGCAAGGGAGAACTCCAAAGCTCTTGGAGAGCACATGATTAGTCTAGCACTAGTTCATGGCAGTAAGTTCAGTTGGTCTTGGTGAGCCTCTTGATGTTTTCGGGATTGATTTCCAACATTTTGGGAGTTCTCCAAACTTTTTAGATAAGTATGCTATGTTTAGATAGTTAGTTAGTTGCTTCATTTCACCATCCTAAGACTTCAGTGACATATTCTTGTGGTCAAAATTTCATATTTGTGTCACTTTGATACTTTCCACAGCTTGGGCAATTTATTGAATTATTAAATAATTAAATTATGTTGTCTTAAGGTGAAAATATTAAAAAGACAATTAAGAGTAATCATTTATCAAAAGTTAGCTATTAGTTGTTCCTCGAAGAAGATGCCCAAGCATAAAGGGGGGTCTTTTTACACGAGGCATTATTATTTTGAAAGAAAAAAAGAGTTTATGCAGTGAAAAAGGGAAATTGATATTTCATTATTACTATTTTCTCTCCATGAAGTTATAAAAGAAGATGAAGACTCATTTGAGAGGTTAGACATGATTTGATATTTTCTTATGTGCTGATAGAACCTATGTTCTTATTTTTTCTGATCAAGCATGTCCTCCATCTGCTGCTGTCCTCTTGCTAGGGTTTTACTGAGCTGTTGCTCAATTCTTGTTAACTCCCTCAGAAAGGCTATTATATCCACATGTGCATTTCTCATTCAATCACTCTAATGTGACGGCAGGAATTACTCCCTGTACAGCAGGGCTGTCTGTGTTAATATTTTAGACTTTCAAAGGAAATAACAAACTATAGATGATCTTCAAAAACTAAGATTTAGGTCCTATGCAAAAGATAAATAAAAGAATAGCTAATACACGGTTATGAAGTTTGCAGTAGAGTTTCCTTGATAATGCCTTCAAGCTCCTATTATTCAATTTTTATGTCTGCTCCAAATCTGCTATATTTCATCCTCTCTGCTATAATTCGTCCTCTCGAGTCTGCTATATTTCGCTTCTCAAGTCTGAAATAATTCGCTTCTCCAAGTCTGTTATGATTCGCTTCAAGTCTGCTATACTCCCTCAAGAAATAATTGTGACTTTAGGGCGAATTGTGACTGCTATGGATCAGATTTAAGGAGTCTGATAGTCTTCTTGTTATGGTGCGAATTAGGCAGGCATGTTATGTTTTTGATACTTTCTTAATTCACAACACAACCCTTCATATATATGCAATGAGAGGTGCGACTCTTCACAAGGTAAGGTAGCCGACTTGCATATGCAAGTCGGCATTTAATAGATATGTTTATAAACAGGTCATCCCTCCTTGTTAATATAATATTCACCAAAACAAGTCATCCCTCATTGTTAATTATAATATACACCAAACAAGTCGTGCCTATTTAATATGCAAGATGTCCAATAATAAGTCATCCCTTTAGGACAATACAGGGATGTATTTTAGAGTTTAATCCAATAATTATGAGATCTATTATTTGTTATTTATTTTAGGATATTGATCTTTCCGAAAAGACCACAAATACTAACAGTCTGTACGAGCCCCTCCACACACATACGGCAACCTCCTTCACACTCATAGGGTAAATAGCCCAACCCCTTCACACTCGTATAATAAATAGCCATACAGATTCTATAGTTCACACTCGTATGGCAAATTATATCCGATCTCTCACTAATATTAATGTTGAGAGATGTAGTGCCGACTCACATTAATCAATGTCTGACAGCAGATCAACACTTAATTGCATCTGACAATTCCAATTGTTATCACTGGCAATACAATGCGACAAATAAAAGACTAAAGTATAATGCTCTCAAATGATAATCATAGCTCGTATCATCTATTCGCCTTGAGACACAATAATCGCTTGTGTTTCCTTGATTCAGATCTTCGATTATGTTCTTCAGACTATTAATGCACGGAGTGTCATGTCCAATGAATACTCGACGGATGTGTTAATCAACCTTCAGATCTATATCACAGCAAGGAACTATTGAGTTCGTAGCAGTTTGCATTAGACTTATGATCTGATATAACAATGAATCCACAAATGAAGTTTCAAGAACACAATTTTGTCTCCAACAGAGACTTCACAAGATTGTACAAATGAGCAAACTAGGGTGGCTGCTAACTACCGAAACTAAGATTACAGACTAGGGAGGGTCTTCCACTTGTGAAACTGCAAACAAGGACTCCAATCCCCAATTCCACCTGGAATCATAAATACAAGAGAATAAATGACTGATCGATGATCACCACGATGCCCAGCCACCCCCTTATAAAGGCCTCCAAGAAATGTCTAGAAAGTTACAATGGATCATAAGCTGACATCATTTTATTATTTTGGCCCTTTTATTTAATAATTTAATTAATTAATTAATTATGTCCTTGTGATATTATTTAAGTTTTTGAACCACTTAATTAAGTTAATTTCAAATAATTGGGGACATTACAAAATATCAACAAGCACTGCGTTGGCTTTCATACCATACTAGGAAATCAATATAGTTAATGTATTTAATATCTTCCACACACTATTGTTAGCTTAATAAATGTTAAAGAAACTATAATGTCCCCTTTCTAGCATTTACAGCACAATGTTGTCGTTAGCCTATTTTCCCTTGGTTAGCCTATGTTGTTGTTAGAAGGGAATTAAAGGCCATTTGTCCTAGGCAGTTTTGGTTGCAGTTCATTCTAAGGTGTTCTGAGGTCGTTTTGGGGGCACTTGCTATTTATAGTAAGTCATTATGGGCATGTTGGACTTCCAGTTGCAGTGGCATGTCGGTGGTAAATTATTAATATCGACAAGACCATTTATTTATCATTGATATAATTTATTATGTGTTAATAAAATGCTTTTATAAAGTTAAATTTAATTATTGAACTTTATTAATGCATAGTCTATAGTATGTGGGAAATATTTAATTAAATGGTCCCCTTTATTCTATAATACATTGAAAGTATGAATAATCATTATTGGGAACTTAAGTGAAGGAAAATAATATACAAAGCATGGGAGATATAAAAGAAAAAGCAATCACAAGAAAATAGGGGCAAAAAAAAAAAATCTCGAAATAATACGAAAAGGGAAAAAGGTGATTTTGTTTATCCCACATTGATAGGGTGAGTGAAAAAGCTTTCAGAAAACGCTATAAAAGAGATGGAAATGCCCTCTTTCAACATGCTTGGATATTTTTGAATTTGGTAATATTGTGGAGATTTCCATCTAGGGCTTGGAGGACACAACCCCTCTTGGCTAATGATATTGATGTTGTTGAAAGATACAGTCTTGAGATCCAAATCAGTGTTTATAGGTATATCTGAAGATTGTTTTGTGTTGCCAGGCAGATTCAATTTGGTAGAATAAGCTATTATTTTAAGTGAGTACTTTCAGTCTTCTTGGCACTCATTTCCTAGCTACTGTTGGAGGTGTGAAGCAAGGGTTTGAAGCAAAGTAACAAGAATTGGAATCGGCAAGGCCGAATCGAATCGCGAATTAGTGGTGAATCGCCAGTGAATCGGCTACGAATCGGCAAAGTGAAAAAACCCTTGAAATTTAGAGATTTTAATGATTTAAAACTTATTTCATGCACCATTTATTGAATATGACTTAATAAGCACACTTTTACATCATCAAATAGAAGCTAAAGCCTAACATACATAAATAAGGTTCATCCATGATCCATCACATACGTAAAACGTAAATTGTAGCTGAAGTAGATAGAAAACATAGGATTTCAATGACATAGCTGATGTAAATGTAACTCTATGATAAAGCATAAATGATAATCATAAAACCAATGACATCAAATCATATATGTATGTCAAGATGAAGATCCATGAAAGTTATACTTATGAAGTTATGAAACATATGTTTGTAAACAAAATAAAAAAACAAGTCTATCTGCCAAGTGCCTCAATCTGAATCATCATCCTCTAGCTCGGCCGCAGCCTCAGAGTAATCTATATTTTGCCTCCTAGCAAGGCATCTAAGGTAGGTCCTAGAGCTCTGAGTAGCCATAGCCCCTGCAGGTAACACAGACTCCTGAACAACAGCAGCAATGGTTGAAACTGTAGAGTCTCTACGTGTGCGTGTGCGTCTACCAGTGCTTGAACGTGATCTAAGCTCCTCCTCTGCTATGGCCACTGCCTCGGCCTCTCTATCTGCCTGGTTAACCCAGTCATGGTCTTCCTCCGTGAAGACAGGATCGGTAGCCTTAGTCGGCCCCTCTGACTCTGGATCAACCTCATCTAGAGTGATCGGAGAGCTATCAGGGTCCAAAATCTGTCTGGTCCTAAGCCGGAGGTTGTAATGAACAAATACAAGATCATTCAACCTCTGCACAGACAACCTATTTCGCCTCTTTGAGTGGATATGCTCAAACATGGACCAATTACGCTCACATCCAGAGGCACTACTTGGCTGACTCAAAATTCGAATGGCAATTTTTTGAAGAGTTGGGACAAAGGACCCAAACGTCTCCCACCATCTATCTGAAATAAATGAAAGAAAAAATAATTAGTCTCATAAATGATAAAGGTTACCGTTAAACCGTTAAAAACTTAAAAGATATATAACTTAAGGTTATATTATTTTTATGGTTACCTGGCTGTATTGATGACCGACCTTCTATGGCCATTGAACTAGAGAAGACGACTCCTTCCTTATAATTAAATTTGTCTAGCTCTATAGTTCTGGTTGTAGCTGGGACATTGCCACCCATCTTCTGCAACACTGTAAATAGGCCACTGTAAACCTCGTCATCCGCCTTGAAGTCAGGACGGAAACGAAATGCAGGATTTAGGTAATAAGCTACTGCATGAATGGGCCTATGGAGCTAATTCTGCCATCTCCTATCAATAATCTCCCAAATGGGCTCATACTTCTCCTGTACTCCTGCATACTGGCTTCTAATGGCTTCCTTGACCCTATCCATGCCCTCATAGATGTAGCCCATAGAGGGCTTCTCGCCATCAGCAATTCATAAGAGAGATACAAGGGGCTCACAAACATGCATATAATCATAATGTAAGTTGTAAGTTACATTGTAAAGCAAACAATTAAGTCAAGTATTAAATTATAATAATATATTAAAGTTTTAAACTAAAAATAAAACAAAATTATATAATTGTGAAAATTTTACCTTGCATATTTCAACCGCAAGTAGCCAAAAACCATTCTCATCAAACATTGTGTTCACAACATCTATCCCTGCAGTGGTGGTGGCAAAGGAAGAGGCTGTCCACTCAGGCCCAACAAACATGGACCTCAATTCTACCCTTACTTTCAAGATGGACTGCAATGTGATGAAATTCGAGGCAAACCTCGTGATGCCTGGACGAGCTAACTCCCTTTGCTTTGTGTATTTCCTCATTGTGCTGAGGACAAGTGCATGGTTGTAGATGAACTTGCACACATTTTTGGCCTTATCAACGCATGCTTTGACCCACTCAAGTTTACCAATGTCCTCCAACATGAGGTCAAGGCAATGGACCACACAAGGAGACCAAAATATTGTGGGGTGCCTCTCCATCAAGAGTTTACCTACAAAAATTTTAAATTAATTAGAATTTAGAATTCAGAAATTAAGTTAAATCAAAGAAGTTAAAAAACTTAAAAGTTTACCTGCAGCAACATAATTTGCTGCATTGTCTGTGACCACTTGCACCACATTTGCTTCCCCCACCTCTGCTATAACCTCCTCAATAAGCTCACATAAGTATGTGGCATTTTTTACATGATCGGAAGCATCAACAAATTTGATGAACATGGTGGTTCCTACACAAAATAAATAGAACAAAACAATTAATTATCATGAATCATTATTAAATTAGCATTCAATTATTCAACAAATCAGAATTTAAATTATTTAATCACCTCCACAAGACACAAGAAAGTTGAGGAGTGCTCTATTTCTCATATCAGTCCACCCATCAATCATGATGGTGCATCCCCTTTTGACCCATTCTAGTCGGTGTTCCTCTAGCTCAACCTTCATGTCCTCAACCATTTCATCTAAAAGATCTCCACTCAACTCAGCCTCAATAGGGGCTTTGAACCCCGCACCACAAATAGTTACGGCATCTATCATGCCCTGCCAATAAGGAGACCTGTCACAAATAGATTATGAATAAAATTTAGAATCTTAAAATCTTAAAATTTAATTAAGGAAAACCAAATAAAGTAAATTAAATTTTAATTACCTGGCTGCAATAAATGGAATATTGCAAAAGTACCAAAATTTGCAAATTTGTTTTCTTGCAGCATCATGAATGTCCTTGTTCCAAGACATGCTCTCAAGCGAGGGTTGTGAGCCAAGTGTAGTGCGTTGTACAAAATAACTGTCCAGTCACGACTTCCGCACTCTAGGTCCAATGGTAATACTAGCAGACTAAGTAGCAGAAGTAGAAGCTGAAGGAATAGCAGTGGTGGCAGCCCTAGAACTAGCACTAGGACGAAATGGTGGCCTAGAAGAACCCTCTCCAACACAACCTACAGAAGCGGATGCGGATGCGGATGGGGATGGGGAACCAATAGCTTGCAACTGTTCAAGTTTCTTTTTCTTCTCTAACTTTTCTCTTTCAAAGTTCTCTATTTGCATATATACCTCACGTTGTGCCTCAAGAGTTTTAGTGCAAACTGTGATATCATGTCCAGGTATACTAGCAATATGGAACTTGAATCGATAAATGCCACTGGAATTTATTTCTTTGCAAAAAATATATTTTGTTTGATATTTTGTCCTTCCCGAAAATTCTTCGGTATACTTCCAAGCAGGGTCTTTTCCCATTGTGGAAATTTGGAAAATGAAAGTTAAAACTTAAGGTTGCTGCAATAAGAAAATTAAATTAAAAATTAAAAACATGTCTTAAATGGCTATTAAACAGTCTTAAACTAATAAAAAACCCTAAATCCTACATTTTTTTTTGTGAAATTTGTAAAGTTATGTTTGCAAATTGGTTGTAAACACGTTGTAGGGTTTGCAAGATCACACTTTACAATTTATTCAAAAAAACATTCAAGTTCTAAATTTTAAAGCTAAAACTAAACAAATTTTGCAAAAAAATGAAAAATACACTAACATGGAAAAAAAAATCAACACTTACCTCTTGGAAATGAATTTGAGGAGTGTTGCTATTGGCTCCTTGATGCTCCCAATGCAAACTTCAAGCCTCCCCAAACAGATTTATGCTCTCCTTGATGCTCTTCTTTCTTCCTGTTCCTAAACCTATGTTTTCTCTTTTCTATTCCTCTCTCACTTTCCCTCACTTTAACTCATACAAGTGAAATAGAAGCCCTTTTAGGGTTATAACCAAGCAAAACGACCTAAAAAAAAATGCAAAAATATTAAGATTTTTTTAATTTTTTAACTTCAACTTGTTAACTACCATGGCCGATTCACAGGCTCGAGAATCGGCGATTTTTGGAGAAATCGCCTAGAAATCGCGATTCAGGCGATTTTTGGCCAAGAAATCGGCTGATTCCGATTTTGGTTCATAAAAAATTGCCCAGGGGTGATCGGATCGCAGAATCGCCGGAATCGCCTGAATCGCGGCGATTCTCGTTACTCTGGTTTGAAGCATGTTATGGAATTGTAGCTCTGTGCATTGAACTGGAATGATTTCCTTGCTGGCCATCTAAATCTAAAAGTACCAGGGCTTCCGTACAGGTTCACAGTCTGCTATACACCATAAAATTTAACGTCTAGGGTGCCGTTCAGACTTAAGTAACAGTTGGGAAGGATTATATCAGGCTGTAACGCATTGCAGCCACTTGGAAGTGAGATGTGGGGGTTTGGAAGAAAAACTACTGTCTTCAGCATTAAGGAAGGACATCTAGCTGAAAAATCTGGATAGTACTGAGACATTTCCCAGCACCCAATACACTGAGCTATATTTGTAGAAGGTCCTCAGCTCACGTCTAGGTATAAGGAGACATTTTTCATATCATACGAACTTCTGGAAGCCAGGTTTGCAACATTATTCTCCTTGTTTTGTAATAAATAAAGTTCTGAAATAAATCTGAGATTGCTTATTTGTCATCAGCATTTGATCTCCTAAATGTAATGCATTTATTTGCCATGTATTGTTCAACCTGATGAAGCTTAATTCCATTTAGCAACAACAGTAAACATATTACATTAGCATGTCAAAAACCAAATAGAACTCAGCATACAGCTTACAAGCAAACTGTTTGACAAAATTACAGTTATTGAAAAAAACAAAAAAAATCAGTGAAAACAGCCAAACATTTACAGAAACATAATTAAATAAATTAAAATTCACCCAATATTACAATAAATTAAAAACTCAATAAGAATTACGCTTTACACAAGAATTTACATGAGAAAATAGTAATGGTAACAAACCCACAAATAAACATAGTATAATATTTAGAAAACTTATTTTATTGTCTCTACAATATATAGGCCTACTTAAGAATAATCCTTTTCCTATCTTCCGAATAACCTTCCAAAATCTTCTTGTTCAAGGTGAGTATTCCACCAATCCTACATAATATTTTCAATAGAAATTTCCCTTAAATATAGAGAAACAACTACTTAATATCTAATAAATATTTCCATATTTATTTACAATGCTACAAAGCATTTCTATAATATAAGGTGTCAATGCCTTATTTTTAAAGCTTTTATTAATGTTTAAGGGTACTAGGCTTCTAGTAATATCATGCTCTAACACTTCAATGCTCCTAAAACAGTGTCTTGTTCCCCTAAAGTAACTATGACGAATTTTGGCAAAGAGTGTTAGCATATCATTTTACAATTCGACAGCAAGGAATGTAAGGTTGCATCTTGTAAGTATAAATTGCATAAATGGTGAGCAAGAGCATATATTACATGAAGTGTTACACATCATCTATAATTTCAGGAGACAATGTTCCCAAAAAAATGCAAAGAGATTTTTCAGAATTGATGTTTCAGCCTGTATTCTATAAATTTAGCTTCTTTTACAAGATAACAATCAGTTGACTTCATGGTCACAAGAACTCTTTTATCTGGCAATGTATTGTATCTAATAGCTGCATCATTCTCTTCAAATAGCTTCTCAAATGCCTACAATAATCTCAATATTGTGGACGACTAGGTTCAGGTCCTTCTAATTAAAGAGATGGTGTAGCTACAAAATAATAGGAGAACCATTGTATTCTGAGTGATATATTTAGCCATCATAAGATTGTAATTTTTTCTTTCAATCTACAACACTACATAATACTCACATAGTAGGTGTTAAAAAAACAATATCATTAATTCAATTAAAGAAATTATAGTGTTTTCATAACTAAAACATCGCAGGCAATTATGAGAATTTCTGGAAAAGCCTGTTGAATCACAAATGGCATGTACCAAAATGCACATTTAAGCAAAATAGCTTCAGTTTTAAGTTCATGTTCACGTACTGACCTCAGGAACAAGAGCTGTGCCAAAACGCGCAGTACGTGTTGGATAAACACAATCATACATATCAGCACCTAAAGCACTGCAAACAACAATATCAAGTGGATAACCTACACCCTGTCAAAACAAATAGTTAGTACAATCCGGATTAAGGAAATTAAATTCATGTTCTCATAGCTCAGAATTCATTGCTCTCAAATAGCTTAATTCACAGAGCCAAATATAAAAAGTTCAAATCAAATGACAGTGACATATATAAAGAAATAATACCATTACATAACGTGGCTTGTCCTCTGGTAGGCCAGCTGTGCATTGTGCAACAACACGCCAAAATGAATCCTTATCTTCCCCTCCTGAGAGCCCACCAATAGCATATCTGTGCCAGAAACCAGTAAGCTCTAGATCAGCAAAGGAAATGTTCTAAGAATCCAATTCCATAAAATCACTCAAAATGATTATGAAATGAAATTCCCTTAATAATGATCACTCAAAACAATTCCATCTAATTACATTATTACACTATAGAGAAATGATGATCAATATTTAGAATGTCCATTAATCTCTTTTCCAATGCATGTGTTGAGGATTGGCTTTCAAAAAATAATGATTAATATTTACCATGACAACAAATTGTTATGTCTACTCCTTATTCAGCTATGACAACGTTCTAAGAATCCAATTCCATAAAATCACTCAAAATGATTGTCTAATGAAATTCGCATAATAATGATCACTCAAAACAATTCCATCTAATTACTGTAATGTCCCCTTTCTGCTATTTATGGGACACCACGGGATTTCCACAATCTTTATCTAAACTGCAGACTTATAATGAAATAAATGATGTAATTAACTTAATTGTATAATTGCACAAAGTGCATACACAAGTTATAATGCCAATGAATGATAGAATCAAATGCTGAATTACTAGTAATTCCAAATGCATACACAGAACTATAGATGACTGGTAATTCCAAATGCAAATGCTCACTGTTCTAGAAATATATATAATTCCAAATGCATACACTTCAAGAAAGCTATATATATAAAGAATATAAAGGTTGTGTCTGATGTAACAATGTGAAATATGCTCTTAAACATGATTAGTTGTCTCTCATATATATTGTGTAGTTTACGCTGTATGTACAGGCTGACAAATAATCTCACTAGCAGAGATAGGTTGTATCCGATGTTCTTGACTTCAGTATGCTCTGATTCTCTGATGAGGGAAGCCGTCTCGTATCAATAATTAAACATGCTTCTGAAGATGGTGATGTTGTCTCTGATATGTAACATGAAATACTTGCACCATTGGTTGTGATGGCAACCTGCTATGCTCTTATCGAGCGCTCCACAAGGGAAATATATATTTGTTTATCAATTCATATATTCTATATTCAATGATGTGAATCTGAATGCCTTCTTATATGTTGCAAATAGAATGATAAGTTATGTCTCTTCATCATCACCTCCCTTCCTTATAATGATCGCATGTAATGTCCCACATATGACCGAAACTACCCGTACGGAATGTGTGCCTTTGAAATTAGTCTCTGTGGCTCAAAAAGCCTTGCATTCGATTCAAGAGTCACCGTACGGTCACTTTAGAGGGCATACAGTCTTCTAAGAATCCTGTACGGACTTGTGGGGTCTCCTCCGTCAGCCACATACGATCAAGGATTTATGCCCAGTGGAATTGGTTCTCCCCACACTATACAGTGGTTACGCAGCAACTTGGGCACTGTACGGTAATGTCGGGCCAACCGTACTGAGGTCTTAGGCCGTACGGCTTGTATCCTACGTATAGAAGCAAGGTAGCCTCCCTTCACCTTGACACTTTGTCGCAGCGCCGTACCAGTTGGGAATAGCGCAATGAGATGGAAGATCCACAAAAAGATGTTCAGGGTAAATCGCCAAAAACAGGAAAAATACATATTCTTGACAACACATGATCCTCAAGAAGAAATTAATGATAGCATTTCAGATTTTATTGAATAGATCTTCAATACAAACAATTTTGGACCAAGAGCCAAATACAGATTTGTGTTGAATACAGATTTATCTTCGAATGAAGACTTTCACAAACTTGACACACAATGTGAAATATCTGAATCATATTTCCAATGGCAAACTAGGGTGGCTGCTAACCACCGAAACTACGATCACAGAATAGGGAGGATCTTCCACCTTTGAAACTGCGCACACATCACCTTCAGCCTCCAACCTTTGGAAATACAAAGAAGAGTCAAATACAATCCATGATCCATCACAATGTCTAGCCATCTCCATATAAAGGCCTCCAAGAGGCGTCTAGAGATTTACAACAGGCCGACATTATTTTATTATTTTATTAATTGGGCCCCTTTTGTTAAATAATTAATTGAAGGTCCTTTATAATATTATTTTAATTATGGGACCACTTAATTAATTAATTTAATTAAGTTGCTTATTAAAATTGGGGACGTTACATCGCACCACTTAGATTATTATTGATTAACTTTGTGCCTCTTCATAAACATATCCACATGATCATTCTTAAGCATCATTACTTAATATTAGTCCCTCTCTATTCATTGAGTGAATATGCTTAAGGAATGCCAATTATTAGCAACTATAGAAGTTGTTGTTGCTGTTTACTAACCCATTCCTTAACTTGTCTTCAGATTCATTAACGATATCCATTACTATGATGATTATTAGTTAATCAACTGTCATGTAGATCGGTATAGACTTTATGGATGTTATCTTTCTCATACTTAGTCGATACATCGCACCACTTAGATTATTATTGATTAACTTTGTGCCTATTCATAAACATATCCACACGATCATTCTTAAGCATCATTACTAAATATTAGTCCATCTCTATTCATTGAGTGAATATGCTCTAAGGAATGCCAATTATTAGCAACTATAGAAGTTGTTGCTCTTTAGTAACCCATTCCTTAACTTGTCTTTAGATTGATCAACGATATCAGTTACTATGATGATTATTAGTTAATCACCTGTCGTGTAGATCGGTATAGACTTTATGGATGTTATCTTTCTCATACTTAGTCGATATTCTGATATTTGCATTTGACTCTCATTCCTTGGTAGTGATCGATAGTTTCTTAATCATTATTGACATCTAACATCCTTTGTTGTCAATGTCGCTCATCCTTATTATAATGGCTTTGATCAACTATCTTCTTTGATGGACAATGAGCCAATTACTGGTATTCACTTATTGATATTCAAGACAAATCATTGAATAGTCTATAATACTCTTCGCACTAATACCTAACAACTGATAATTATATATTCATTGTTGACATACTTTACGTGTTTTTACTCACGTATGATGCACACCAGTAGATATCCTTGTATCTGGAGCTATTGTTCCTTGTTCTAAGTTTCTACCATGCTTCTCATAATAATTGGAATTTAAGAGCAAGCCCAGTTCTTGTAAAGTGTGCGGACATAGTCTTTTGTAGCAACAGAAATGCCTGGGATGGATATTGTCATCCTTTCTATACTTATAAGTTTAAATCTTTAATTTAAACTTATTAAATCATTTATTGCTTAATAATCTCTAGGTTTAGAATGGGTATATCACTATTACACAATAGAGAAATGATAAATGAGCCTGTTTTCAATATTTAGAATGCCCATTAGTCTCTTTTCCAATGCACGTGTTGAGGATTGGCTTTCAAAAAATAATGATTAATATTTACCATGACAACAAATTGTGTTGTCTACTCTTTATTGAGCTATGATTTTCTACAACCAAACAATGATCCTAGTCTAAGTTACCAGTACGGATATGGGCATGAGTATCCAGTATGTGGATATGGGCAAAAAAATATTTGAGGTTTGGGTACATGGGTTCCGATGCGTGTGTGTATATATATATATGTATATATATATACACACAAAAAAAAAAAAGAAACATACAGAATTAAATCATTTGATAGTATACTTCATCATTGATCAATGCCATATGCCAAAGATAAATATTAAATGCCAATTGATAGATCAAAAATATTCAAATAAGCCATATCATATATGTCTACGTTCACGATTCCGATGAAAGTCTTTACAATTACAAAATGTAGTTCATGATTCATCAATCATCAAAAGGATTATCAAAAAAATCATCATCTATTGCATTTCCATTTTGAGTTGCTGCAAGTTCAAGATCATTTGAACCCAAGGAGGTTCCAGTCGCACTAGACGCACCAGGTGTAGGCATGTCATCATCATAATCAGTCATAGTGAGTCTAGTAAGATCCTTAATGGTTGTGTCCAAGTTGGCACACTCATGGGCTACTGTCCCAAAGCTTCGCTACCCCATCCTTGTAGTGGGGATCCTTACGTGACATAAGACGCAAGTTAAAATGAATATAAAACAAGTCGATTTTTGTTTATAAACAATATTATTTTTTAAGTGAAAAAATGTCACATGGCGCAGATGCTCCCGAATGTGCCTAGGATGCACATCCACACCTGTGGATGCACATCTAGAGAGCATCCAACAACGTATCTGTAATTGAGAGCATCCACATTTGGTGCGGAGCCTACTAGTGCAAATCCGGTATCATAATTCCTAATGTATGTTTAGCAGATAAAGATTTCAAAAAGGGAAAATATAGTTCCCGAAACACCTTGTATAAGCTCTACAACTATGTTGTTCCTTTTGAACAGATAAAACTTGATGCGGACACAAGATAAAGAAAACACTTGCCCATATTCAACAAAATTATAAAATAAACATAAATAACATATAAAATGGTGCAGGCAAGATTGAGATTCCTTGCCAAGTAGCCCAGCCAAAGAGCTCTACAAACTGAAGAGCACATAGGCAGTACTGAGGGGAGGGAGGAGGTGGGTGAATTAGTATTGCAGATTTAAACCCCTTTGTAAAACTTAAAAATACATAAAACATGAAATGAGCAGCCACAAAGATATAGACACCTGATTTCTCATGGAAAACCCTTTTGTTAGCCGGAAAGATTACTTTATGTTATGTCGTGTATTAGTTATGTTGTCCCAACGGTAATTAGTTATTACCAAAGGGCAGTTGGGTTGGGTGGCGACGTTTGGTCACACCTATTTGGGTAGATAAATATGTACCACCTACGGGTGAAAGGGGAGCAATCATATGCAAATGTACTTGCAAGTTATGAATGATTAATAGAAGCATCTAGTGTTCTCTGATATCTTCGGTATTGATTACATTTCTTGTACTATGTCTATGCACTATTAAGTTTACCCCAAAGGGCAAACATCTGGCATCGTTGCCGAGGACGGTCAATATGAATTTATGTCGAATGCCATACGGTCTTTGCGGCTTTGTTTTGTGTATGTCATACAATACTTTTGAACTGCAAATGGGTGTTTGGCAACCCTTAAGCCATATGGCCTTGACTGTATGGTCGTATGAATGAAATTTCTAGTGCGTGCAAGGTTAAAAGTTACTTGTACGGTGTTGTTTGAGGATGAAGAAGCAAACCGTACGGCAGCAGCAAAAACAACGCAAAAAGAGATACCGTACGGCCTTCCACAGAAGTTCTCTTGTGACTGTACGGCATCCAAGAAGAGGACAGTACTGGGGTTAAAAGAGACCGTACAGCAGCAGCAAGCAAAAACAGAAACACAACACGCAAGGCAAGAAAAGATAGTTTGTACGGCCACATGAGAGTTGGGGGTGACATTAAATACATACGTTCGTACAGCTCAAGGCAAGGAATAAGTCAGGCAAATCCGTACGGTTGAGAGAAAACAAAGAGAAGTGTACGACATTAGAAAGGAAGAATACAGTTATTGACGACATCACATCCAAAAAGAAACGGTTATGGATTCAGCTGGCAAATGAAGTTGGAGAAAACAGTTGCAGAACATGGACAAGAAAGCTAAGGTGCTACCTTTGGGAGTGAAGGTAGCAAGCGCCATGGATGCTGGGAGTTCAAAGAAGAAAGCAACAGACCCAAAGGAGACAATGACTGCACAAAACATCACATTTGAGGGCTTGAATGGCCTGGAATGCAGAAAATGGTGGCAGGAGTGCCTGACGATGACGTGGTAAAGGACAATCTTAGACACGTGGGGGTTCATTGGGCCAAGCTAATGCCCTTGTTTTGTATAAAAGATTTCGAGCCCCAGCTTTTGCTACCTGGGACACAATATTACAGTTTCATTCCACACTGCCGATTTCAGCCAAGTTTTTGGAATACCAAGAAAGAAGGGGCAAAAGATTGACACCAAACCCAGCAAACTGATGCAGGAGCACAAAGAAATGTGTATGCGGAGGGTTGCAGGAAATCTCACGCCTGATGAAGTAAAAGCTTTGGCGAAAACAACAGCAGGGAGGGAATTAAAGAGGTCTGAAATCGCCAAAGGAAACTGCCGATGCATTATGGATGTAATTAAAAGTTGGCTCACCGGTGCCAGCAGAGCCTCCGACATCACTATAACATAGATTCCATTGATGTGTGGTATTTTGAATGGCACAGTATATGACTGGGCAACGCTTCTTGCTCACAAGATATATGACTTCCTAACCCTACAACACTGTACTTTCTATATGCCACATCATGCCATCGGGCTATTTTTGGAAGCCACACGGATGCAAATTCCAGAAGAGAAGCTAGTGCTAAGACCGAAGAGTATCATATCTCCAGGCGAACCCCTGATTTTCTTATGGAGGTACTTGGATATCGGGGAGGTACCCGCAAGACCGAAGAGGAAACATCAGCAGGAAACAGAGTCAGAAGATATCGATAGTGGCCGAGAGCCAACGTCGTCTAGCGATAACAGTTCCTCCCAGACTAGTAGCCACAGCCGTATGGAGTTGGCGATGGAGCCCGCACCAAGGCCTGTATTGTTCACTCCACCACAGCTTGGGGCTATTCAGTTTACACCGCCCCCGGCCACTTCCATACCTATTGCGGTTCCCATTCTGATATTTGGGAAACCGAGGGCACCAGTAGTTTTGAGTCCAGTTGTACCACCGGTCAGGCGAGATGGGGATATAGCAGTGGTTGTAGCAGAGGCTATCCCTACAGCAGAAGGAATGGATTTGCCAGATTTACCTATGATAGAAATAGCAGTACCTGGCCAGCTAGGAGAGGTCGGAGATAGCATGGAGTCGTCTGATCAAGTGGCAACGAAGGTTGACCAGCTGGAGCCCCCAGAGGAGAGGGTGGCGCAAATTGTAGAATGACAGTTAGAGGAGGCCGATAATAGTATCGCACGACAGGCTACAATGAAGGAGTGGCTTACTATGTTTGACATGACACCAGTGGAGGAACCCGTGAGGTTCTTCCCTCATCCAGAGGAGGTAGTTCTGGCAGAGGATGTCGATCCCACGAAGGGGAGCCTACTTGAGGTACGATCGGAGGTATCGATCATACTGTCTTTTGAGGAACGACAGGAGGAGACTGGAGATAGTGAGGATAGGGAGGCGGGGCCAAAGATTGCAGCTATTCGTCAGCCACGGCGAAGGGACGACATGGAGGCTTTCTGGACAGAGGTAGTGACACGAGGTTGGGAGATGTTAGCTAGCGCGTAGTGGCAAGCACTCGAGCATGTAGCCACAGACTTGCAGCACCTCCTCAACTTCGTGCAAGAGGAGTGTCCTATCCAGTTTCCTTCATGCTTCAAAGGGGATTGGCCTAGTTCTGAGACGTTGGCTATGTTGGATGCTTGGCAGGCTACAGAACCTGTCGTAGTCAATCAGGTACAGGCCTTGGTGACCGATTTGGAGAGGGCTTTCCGAAGTCAGTATTATGCATTACGGCAGATGGAGCACTCATATGAGATTGAGCATAAGGTGGCATCGGAAGCTTAGCAGGTGTTGTACACTCGCATTGCTAGTTTGGAGCAGTCCCTGAATGAGCAGCGTACAGAATGGACCACCAGGATGGTTGCTTGGGATAGGTAGAGAGCCGCCATGGATGCGTATTTGAAGACTCGGTGGAGGGAGAAGGTTGAGAGAGAGATATAGCTGCAGCAAAGCAGGCTTCCCTTACTCAGCACCTCTCCTCAGTTATAGAGGAACAAGACCGTGTGGTTCAGGAGAGGAATCTAGCACAGGCTTCGACAAACGCCAAACAGCAGGAACTTCTAAAGGCAGTGGCTATGGTAAAGTCCTCCTTGGAACATGAGCTGAGGATTGAGAGCCAACTGAAGGCTAGGACAGAGCAGGTGTAAGCCCTCTGAGAGCAGTTAGCACTGTTAGCAGGATCAGCTTCTTTAGGGACACCCTCTCAGCCCCCTCCGAGTTCTTAGTCATTCATTTTGGTCTTGTTATTGTATATAGTTATGATTCCTGTTTTGTTGTTGTTGTCAAGAGACGACTTTCTTTTTTGGGGGGGATGATGTTAGCCGGAAAGATTACTTTATGTTATGTCGTGTATTAGTTATGTTGTCCCGATGGTAATTAGTTATTACCGAAGGGCAGTTGGGTTGGGTGGCGACGTTTGGTCACACCCCTTCGAGTAGATAAATATGTACCACCTACGGGTGAAGAGGGAGCAATCATTATGTGAATGTACTTGCAAGTTATATATGATTAATGGAAGCATCTAGTGTTCTCTGATATATTTTGTATTGATTACATTTCTTGTACTATGTCTATGCACTATTAAGTTTACCCCAGTGGGCAAACACCTTTTAGGTAAAAAACCACAGCATACAAAGCTTTAATTATAAAAAATGGGCACCAACCCAGATTACAAATGAGAGCACTGACCAACCCTCTTCAAGCACCAACTTCAAGCAACCGAAGCACCCACTCCAGTTAGAGCACCAACTCACAAATACTGAGATTTATTAACACTTTCCTAAATACACACGATACTTCAAAATATAGACCCAAAGATATCATCAATCTTCAGAAATGATGCATCACACTCACTTCAGCAATATCCACATTTTATTTCATTTTACTCTAGAGCAGAACTTCACACAAGCACCCACTCTTTTCTTACATTCATTCCCACCAGCTTAACACATAATACCCTTGTCTCCTACCAATGAAGATTTTTCATTATTAGAAAATGCTGCCAGGCACTTAAACAAGCATCAATGGCACTCAATAAAATCAGGCATAGACTTCTCTTCCACACAGCAGAAAAAACATTCCCTTTTTAAGAACAGCTTCACATATCATTACCACAGCCCAGTCAAAACTTCTACTTATTTTTTAAAGAAAAACTCCAGTCATTACAACAGCACAAAAAATATTAACAGCATTTGAATCTGAATAAATATTGTTGTTTTCTTTTCTAAAAGGTAACGCTCCAGATTTTAGAAAGAACACCGTCCAGCATCCACCAAAGAAATGCAGAGCCAGAAGTTAGAACCAATAATATCGCCACCATTAAGGCACGGCCATAAAAAAAGGACGCCCAGCAATAGAGTAATGGATATTAAACTCTCAATATTTTCAAGCAGCCCGTGTCTTGTATGCAGTTTTTAAAAAATATCTATCCACTCACCAAATGTCCCCAGCCTGTCTTTCTTTTTGTATATATTCCTCCAATAAATAACGCATCTGTTGGACTGGGCTGCCAAATGCAAAAGAAAAAACTCGGACTAGAATAGCAGAAATACTCTGCAATATAAAATTAGCTTTATACATACACAGCCTCAGTTACGTTTTCAATCTTCACAACCTTTGCAAAGTGTTACACATGCAGCTGCCATGACAAGAACAGATGTCAAATATGGTCAAATATATCCACATGGCATTGGTTTCCAAGATGGTCAAGTGTTACATGGCATACAAGTCTTCAGCCATCAAAGTTTAGGAGTCTTCATTAAAACAAATAAGTCACGACACCTAGCAGATATTAGGTTACAATATACAAAGTAGCTTTAAATCAACATGGCATATAGACCAACTTGGCAGAGAATATAATCTGACTTGGCAAATAAATCTGACATGGCACACAAGTAACTCAAGCTGGTCAAGCAGGTCAAGCTCGTCACGCTCATAAAGCACCTCAAGCACGTCAACCAACCAAGCAAGCAGCTTAACCAAAAATTCTAATACACTAAGTGATCCTCTGAAATTGATACGAACCTGATCATTAACCTTTGACATCAATGACAATGATAAATATATTCAACACAAACAATAGTTACAAAATTCCCACAGTAGCAACAATTCAAATTCGTTATCGTCTTGCAGCATTACAGGAGTGCAATTACAAATTTTGTTTTCACGTGGCCTTCAGCCGTCTTCGCTCTATTTTGACCCTTTTTCTCTCCAATTCACCAAACACAAATTGTTAATTTTCTACTCTGTATGATTTGGTGTGTGGCCGTTCAACCATTCAATGAGTTCAACAGCTTTCAGGCACAGTTCAATTACATCTTGTTGTGTGTCACCATGTGACTGGCCATCCACTTGTTTTGCTCCCTTTCTTGTTGAGGTTTTTGTAATTTTCTGACTTATCTATATTAGGTTCAGGCCTGTGATGAGCACACAAACCATTGTCGGAAGTTCCTTTGTCACTAGGAACTCAAACTTCTTATCGAGGTTCAAGACTCCTTCAAATTCCTTCTTCTTGAGGTTTTAGAGGCCCTTAGGTACTCTTACATTCTTCCTTTGTTGCAATCTCAACCCTTGGGGTTTCAATCTTCGACACGAACCCTTGCTTCTCAACCTCGTCAGGGTTTCAACCCTTCGGGGTTTTAGTCCTTAGGACTTCTCACTTCATCGAGGTATCACCACTACATGGTTTCAGCCTTCAATATGAACACTTAATTCATAATCTTGTTGGGGTTTCAATTTTTCAGCTTCTTAGGGTTTCCACCTTTCGAACAAACACTTGATTCCCAACTTTATCGAGGGTTCCAAAGGAATTGGGAACTCTGCGTCAGGGGTTCCGAAGGAACTAGGAACTGCACAAATATTCAACTTTGAAAGAGCTATATCTAGAGATTTGTCGAACCTCATAGAAGGAATTGAAACTTGTCTATGGTTCTGGCAGTTCCAAAAATTGGTGGTGATGCCCACACCTCCAATCCTTCATAACTTCTCTAATTTTTCACCAAGTTGCACCAAATTTGAAACAGAGATACCCCTTTCGCTCCTCTACAAGAAGAAATTTCAACTTTACTCATAAAAAACTTTTGGATGAGTACCTCAATAATTCCAACAGGAAATGGAACTATTAGTGCTTCCAAAAACAAAACGAACCTACAAAAAGTTCCTTACTAAGGCTAAACCTCCAATTAGCCATAACTTGACAAATTTTACTCCACTTTCCACGAGATTTGAATAGTACATAGGTAATAATCAAACTCCTTAATAAGATGAACTCCAAGCACAAAATTCAATCAAAATTTTCTCCTACAAATGCTCACCAAAATATCAACAACAAAAGCGAGGCAAACTATAAATAAAAACAGAAAATGTTTGTAGGTGAGACAGGATTGCTCATGATTCAAGATGCTCCTACATCACAAAATAATGTGAAGAGGGCCTAGAAACTAAATTTACAAAATGCATAGGTATATTTTCTATTAGCTTTAGACAAAAAAATTGTTATGCCCCTAATCATATAGTGTATATTGTGCTATGATTAGTCAGCTTGTGGCTATCTTAACTTTGCCCAAAGAGTTATATTCAAGTATCTAAGTCGACCTAGGTTGTATCCAAGCCATAAGAATGGTATATATAGGATCGATTAGTTACTATCATGATTTTGAGTATTGTGTTCATGGTGAAGACTATTGGAGGTATCCCCCTCGAAGTGGATTAGGAGGTTGTCCCCTTAAAGTGGCATATTATTATCAAGTATTTGCAGCATATTCCCTATTATATTCATAATTTGCAAGTTATTTCATTACAAGTGGTATCAAAGCATGGTCTTGACACCGTGAAGGAAAGGTTTTTCCATCAATTTTGGAGATCATTTTGGAAATCGCATATCTTTCAAATTGGAGTGAATTTTTTTCTGATTTTTAAGGGTTTTTGAAAACCATATAAAAGAACTTTCAATCCAATTTTTATAGCTATTGTACTAGAAATGAGCGTGTTATTCGAGAAATAGGATTTCTGCCCTAAATTTTTGTAAAGCATATACCTCTCATATCTGAGTGAATTTCTGCCTAATTCTTAATGGGTTAATGAGGTCATTGGAGAGTCTACAGTCCAAGTTTCAGATAAATTGGAGCAGAAATATAAAATTATTTTGTTGGAACTTTTTCACAAGAAGTAGCAAAAAGAAGAAGAAAAAAGAAAATAAAAAGGAAAAGTACAAGAAATAGAAGAACAAAAAAATGAAAAGGAAGTAGAACAAAAGTAAGAGCAAGAGAAGGAGCAAAAATAATAGCAAGAGCAAGAAAAAGAGCAAGCACAAGAGAAAACACTAAGACTAAGAACAAGAGAAAGACCAAGACCAAGATCAAGACCAACACAAACACCAAGAACAAGAGAGAGCAAAAGCAAGAACAAGAAACAAAAAGAAGAAAAATCAGAAGAGAAAAAAAGCTGATAAAGAAGAAGAAAAAGAGAAAAGTTACATTGAGCAGAATGCTTTTGTAAAGCGGGAGTAATGTTATGCCCCTAACCCTATAGTGGGGATGGTGTTATGACTACTCATCTTGTAGCTACTTTAACTCTTAAAATAAGCTACATAACTCTTAAAATGATTATAGTCATATATATGCATTTAGGTTGTCCAAGGAGTTAAATATTTAAGTATCTAAGTCAACCTAGGTGGTATCCAAGACATGAGTATGGTATATATAGGAGGTAAGGGTGAGTCATTATCATTCTGTTGAGCATTCTGTTTGTGGTGAAGACTGTGATATCCCCTATCCGTCATATAATAAATAATAATAAGATAATTATAACTACCAAGTAAATAAATAATAATATTAATAAATATATATTAACATATGGTAATCAATAATAAAAGGATATTATCTAACAGCGACCATTCAAATCTATAGTAATATAACAGTTATCAAGTTGACTAATTCAATCATTAGTCACTGTGAGTGATTCGAGAGCAGCGTATAACCAATATGAGGAATCGAATTGTCTTACCTCACCGTTTGTCCACAGCAGGGAGATGTGATTAATAAGGAGAATATGAGTACAGCCTAAGATTATCACACTAGGTGCTCATGATAAGTGTTCGAGAGATTTAATGATTACATCGAGCAGTACAAGGCGATGGTCATTGAATATACCATGGAACCTCCGTCAGCAAGTTACAATGTTATCAATAGTCATTGGCTACATAAAAGACTTTAGAAATGCTTAGTTGATATAATCAAGGAATCGAGTACAATTTATTACTTGCGTCATGAATAATACGATTACCAAATGCCAAGCTAATTATTTATATCTATGATGAACAATGATTATGAAGGAAACCACGAATATGCCAAGCATCAGCGATTAATATATGGCAATAGAATAATAATGAGACAACGATTATATTTGACTACTGTCCCAATCGCATTACAAGGACATCAACACCATCCATGCTGTCACCATGAGTCGCGTCTACTTGGAAGGACACGACCTTGCACGACACACATAACATTATATAGCATCATTTATGGAAGATAAAATGAGAGGAGTCAACAGTCCAAGGGGAGCATCCATAAATATATACCTTCCACCTTGTTTGAACGGGAATCATCTTCTATAACAGTCCAGGAATAAGAGATTAGAAGCAGCGATCAGTCACAGCAATGAGGAAAGACTTGAATATATGATAACTACAGTTTGGGAAAGACAAGAGAGGGTAATAGAGGTAATTAAGGAGCATGGGATAGAAATATATATATATTGATCATCAAGGATATGGAAGGGGTCAGTCTATATTATGTAACTGGTATTATAAGGAGGATATCAGAGTGAATATAAAGATTATATAGAATACGTTGAGACTATGGGAAATATTGTCTTACAGAATATAATATTCTGTAACTGAATTCTATATAGTATGATGACATCAGAAATATATATATATATATATATAATATAAAGATACATATAATATACTTGAATCATAAATGTATTGACATATATATTAATATTATAATATATATAGTATTTATATATGAATAACAGCAATACCTGAAATATATATATATATATATATATATGAACTTACATCTATATATAGATTAATAATAATAAAATTACAAGTACATATATATGAACTAATATATATATTGAATTTATTAATGCACTAATATTAATGAATCAGAAATATAAATAGAATTAAGATATGTACTGTTATAATAATCAGAAACATAAGGTCTAACATATAGACCATTTGTATATGTATATTGTTAAGATTCTTATATATATATATATGGTTAAATTAATACTACTAATATTATGAAGAGGTATTAATCTATATTATCTGGTAAGGAATTAAGATAATCAGATATCCCAAACATAATATAAATTGATTTCGATTACTATTTCTTACATGTGAAGGGAAGGCTGAGGCCACCAAAGAGGGGCAGTCTAAATCCAACAGGATAGCTCCCAAGATAGGGTGGGGACCAGCTAATCTTTAACCTTGAGAGCTTGAGCTCGAGACGGGTTAAAGGCTGAGTCTGTAAACTTTGAGGGAGTCTATTTATGGTCTCTAAGCGCTTTGGTCTGCCTCCAATGCCTTCTCCCTTCTCAAGACAGGAAGTAATAATATGATCAGATTTGTAATATGGATTGGAAATAGACAAAAATTCTTAATTCATTATTTGTTCTTTATTTTCACTCCAAATATTAATGTTAAATTATTTGTTCTTTATCCTCCTCAAAGTGGATTAGTAGGTTGCCCCCTTAAAGCGGCATGTTATAATTAAGTATTTACAGCAAATTTTCTATTATATTCATATTGTACAAGGTATTTCATTAAAAAATGAGTATAATGCACATCTCATCTTGTCATATGATTATTGATCATCATCATAGAAACTTAAAAATCCATAAAATATTTTACAAATTTCCTTTGATGCATGCCACAAACCAAATGGCAAACATTCATCCTCATGAACAAATTCATCCTAAAGCATATCATCATCCATTGTAGCCTTCTTAAAGTTTCCAGTTCTACTTTTATGTAGTTAGCATATTTTTGTCTGAGTTAAGTTTTACTCAATGTTTATCCCTATTGCTTATGTTAATGCTTTCTCAACTTCTGGAAGTTAAGAAACTAGTTTCTTTGTGGTTTCCAATGGTCTTGGCTACATGGCAACCATAGCAGGTTTTCTATAGATCTCTCATAGTCAAAAAAGTGACCACATGTTGAAATTGATCCTTGAACTACAATTTTTATAAGATCATATACACAAAATGAATAAAAGTAATTGATGATATTATTTTGCACCACTTGGTATGGATTATTTATATGTGGCAAATCCATTTACTCTACAATAGATAGTTTTTTATCCATTGTTTAGTAAAAATGTGGCATTGGTGCCTTTAAGAAATCAAATATAAATAAAAAGATGGTCATATAAATCAGACAATTCAATTGAGGAACTAAAGAAACACGCATACTAATACTGAGAGTGGGGAGAATCAGTATAAGAACAACTTTTTGCTTATTTGATACTTTAGCAACTATAATGAAATAATCAGTGTTCCTTGGTGATGCGTCTATTGGAAATGTTTCCATTGATGTCAAGAAAGTTAGTATTGATGTAAAAGCAAAAGAACAAAGTTATGATCACTGATGTCAAAGCCTAGAAGACAAAAGTTGTAATTGATGTCAAAGGTGGCAAGATTGCCATTATTAAGGTCAAAAGTCTCAGAAGTCCAAGAATAATATCAAGTAGGAATATCACATAGTTATTATTGATGTCAAATGAAAGCAATAAGGTAAGCATTCTTTGGAACATAGCGGGTCTGCCAAGTGCCTATTGAGAATATGATCTTTGTTGTGTTATTGTTGCACTGTGGACAAGACAATTTGTCAAACATAGTATGATTCAGAATATGCAAGTCTCTACTAATATGCTGGCTAACTGTATGCTGGTCGACTAGACACTTATATAAACAGTAAAAAGTGGCATGGTGTATATTAAAGGTGACGCAAATTTATTAAGGAAGGTTCAGAACAATGATGAAGGAATTTCAAAGTTGATAATATAAGAAAAGGAGAAATTATAGTTACAAAGACATTGGATGAAAACAATGTCAACAAAAGGTAGTGCTAGGAATAGAAGAAATTAATGGATACAAAACAGCAATGAAAGTACAAAGAAAAAGAGAGCAATTGAAAGAGCAAAATGGCAGGGATTAATACTGACTAAGGGAAGTGATAAAGACTAAAACAAGGCTATATAATAAATTTTAATAACCAGTATTAGAGGTCTAAGGGCAACAACAACAGAAATCAATAAAAAAGAGTGATCGACTTCACTCTCATTTATCAAAGACAAATGGTTTTTATTAATGAACAGTTTCAGTTTCAGATTAATCGAAGTTATCTGTGTAGAGCAGCAATTTCTATATATGACCGACTCCTCTAGATGAAGACAAAACAAATGCTGGCTGACTCCTCTAAATGAATGCAAAGACTGAGTGATTTTCTTAAATAAAGAATGGCAACTTTATATATTTTATAAATTATAATGTTTGATATATTATTAAGGTAGCATTTTGTATTTGAAGTCAAAGGCAATGATTAATAAATTACACAAACAACAGAGATCACGTTAAGAATTGCTTTGACAAAACAATGTAAGGCATATAAGACAATTTGTCTTATTCAAAATGGTGAAAAAAAATTCTTTTTCAGAAAAATTTGTTTTGTCTTGTTCACAAGTCCAAGACATATATAAAAAGCAGTGATTCATAAGAAGTGATTAAAGCCTTCAGAAGGGCGGTAAGGACAACGATCAAAAGAATGAGACAAAAACAGATAAAGACAAATCTTCTTAGAAAAAGCTGTGATTAAGGATATTTAAGGGTGCATAATATATTTATGCCAGCGGTGAAATTTAACTGTATGCAAAAATTTCCAAAAGTAAAAGAAGGAATCAGAAAGGATCGGTGATTTTTTGCAGCGCTTATAAATAATAATGGCTTATATTAATTATAAACAAAGGCAACAATTAAATTAAGGGTTGTTTTAATAAAGATGATATAAGATAGGAAAAGTCATCTCATTTGAAAATAGTTATCTAATCTCAAAAGGTATGTCCCTCCAATAAATATGGGGATATTAAAAGAGAGATGTGTGGAGTATTAAAATATTTATATATATAAGAGAGTGGGGATTGTGTGTGATGATGAAGAAAAATAAAGAGGATTATTCATCATGTTAATGTTTGTAGCTTCAGTCATATGATCACTTAGAATATATATAATACTTAGATATTGATTAATATTATTAATATATATTATTCAAATTTATATTATTCTAATATATGATTGATTAATGAAACATTATAAAATGAATAGACATGTCCCATGAAGGGACATGTCTCTCATAGCCTCATTCCCAATATAAATAAGAGAGATTGTTGCATTTGGAAAATACATACTGTATCCAATTTAGGCAGTGCTATTACATTTGCAGTGATCCTTAAAATTTCAACACATCACAAGGTCATACCTGAAGAAGTAAGAAGATTTTTTTATGCAGATTTACATGTGAGAGTGTGTGATGCTAAGTTACTGGGTTCCCTGTTTGAGGCCAAGTTCCGGTTCTAGTTCTAATCGAGTTTCGGTTCTAGTTCTAGTCGAGTTCCGATTCCAAACCAGTTCTCCTCCACATTCGACCTAGGTTCCTGTGGTAGGAACCTGGGTGCTTGGGGTGAACCCGGCCAAACCTGGGCACATCCACAATTGTGGGTGCTAATAAATGGGCCCCACATGCCTTAAAATTATTTTGCACCGTAAAATATCCTTTTGCAAATACATTTTGAGATGTTTGCAAATTATGATTATGACACGAGGTATTTTATTTCAAACTTTTTGGCATTTACGGATTTATGAGTATTACATAGTGTTACCCCAAGTTTTTAGGACAGGAACGACAAGGGACGGGGTAACGAGTTTCCGAGACGGTAATTTTTTTTGCCAAGTTTAGGGTTGGCAAAGGGAACGACTATATTAATATAGGAGATTTTAAAATATATCAAATGAAAGCATGGATAAAACATTCAATTTAAACATAATAGAACCTTAACATACAACACTTCAATAGTGAAATTCAATACTCAATATGCATTCGGAATTCGGAATTCATTGTCAATATGCATGTAATGTTAAAATAATAACATACAAAATTGAAATACACCCAAGAACATAATTCAGAATTCATTGTCAATAGCAACAAGAACAGTAACCCACCTTCTAAATTGAAGCACACTACTATCATTTAAGTCTGATATAAATTATCGGTGTACACATTATAGGCATAGTGTTACAATTGCTTTCTAAGATAATCATTTGCACATTAATGTTTGTACATGAAATAGCATTCCTATGAAAAACTAAGATGAAAAACCTTGGAAACTGTGTTGGAGTTGATTGTTGCAGTTTTAACATTGACCCTAGAAAGAGCTGCTACAGATAGTGGATCAAGTATATGTCTCCCAATGCTCTTCTCACTCTAGACCACATTCACCAATGATCTAAATTGGGTTACATTGTTACACCCCTAAAACTACAACTCCAGTTCATTGTAAGTGGACTGATATTAATACGAGCAGGTCTGCTATACAGTTCTGATCATGAAATAGGTCTGTTACAGAAAGATGGCACCTTGATGCAACCTCCAATATTCGCCAAATCTTTCACAAAGGACCCAAATCAACACAAAACCAACCTAGCACTGATGTATTGCCACAAAATGACATAACGATGCATGTTCTAGGTCTGTAATGCACTTTTCATACTTTCTCATAACCTTACAAACAGTCTACTATATGATTATGAACATGCAGCATGACTATAACAACATTCTTAATTTCATGATTCTTAATGTAATGTTGCCAAATACTAATAAGAGGACCCCAAATAACAAGAATTAACTGCCAAACAGTAATAAGCATAATAGGGAAAACTTGGAAGGAAGGGCGCACTTTAATATTAAAAAAGAAAGAGTTTTATAAAAGAAAAATGTGTTTTTAAGTTTAGATGCAGCCTATCCCGTTGGGGATGCCTATTCGTCCCGGGGGCTTCCAAGGTGTCCCCAAAGTGTCCCCAGCCACCCCGGGGCGTACGACTATCCCCCTAAATTTTGGGCGATGTCCCTGAGTTTCCGAGACGTCCCCTATCATTTTTCGAAAATCGGGGACGGGGCGGAGACATCCCCTAGCTGTCCCCCCGTCCCAGAAACATCCCTGGTACAAGGATGAGGGTTTTTAGGTCGGGGACGCGTCCCTAGGTAACATTGGTATGACGCTTCTAACTTATTATTATTATATATTTAGACATGTACGATGTATACATAAATTTATAGTATATCAATATGTATATTTATATATCTACGAAAGAACCTGAACCCAAACTCATGGAAAAAAGAAATCTTTTGAGCACATGTAACCCAACCCATACCCAAATCAAAATTGGCAACTTAAGTTACAAATTCATCTACAAATCAGAATAGAAAGAAAAAACAATACAATCTGTGGTTTAGAGTATTCCAAATTAGGGTGAGATATTAAACTAACCATGGGTATCATGTAATGTCCCCTTTCTAGTCAGTATCATTTTTTGAGGGGTTAGCCCATCATTTCGACCCTTGTGGGCTAATATACTTGATTTGAGGGTCCTTTGTTAGTTGTTGCCTGAGCAGATGAGACATTACTTCTTACAATTGCTTAATTGGATTCAAGTTCAAAGACTTACTATTTATAGTAAGTTATATATGCTTAGTTACTATCTTTGGCAGGGCACCTAGTCAAGGTATATGCAGCGGTCATCTTGATTCCTAGTTGACTTAGTGGATTAAGTTTAACGGCACAAGTTCATGTTATTTATTTATTAATAAAGTGTACTTCATTAATAATTCATTATAAAGTTAATTAAGTGAATGGGGCCATAAGACATCATTAATGAGCATAAATTGATTAAATAAAGTTCGTGCCCAAAATGAGGAGTTAATATATGATGGACATATTGTCATTGATGTCAAAATCAGAGATCAAAGAAGTTAACATATACAGCATTTCCAAGAAAGAAGATACAGAAAATATAGTATGAAGGTATATGATACACTCAGTATATATAATCATATAATCAGTATATATATAATCAGTTTAATATAGCATATATGAATCACAGAGATGCATAAAATACAGCAATGGTATCTATTGGACAGAGATGCATATAATACATATACACTCAGAAATATACTCAGAAGTATATAACTGTACAACGAAAATATTGATATATATTAATATATACTGCTATATAACTCAGAAGTATATAACAGTACAGATAATATTGATATATATAACAATATATAGCAGAGACAGAATGTATATAACAGAGCAGTACCTACAGCAGAGAAGGATGTATATGGATGATACGTACATACACAGCATTGAAGAATGAAAGCAGAGACAAAATACATACATCAGAGAACGGCAATATATAAAGCACATATAAAGACGGCAGATATTATATATCGCACAATAGATATCGAAGGTTGTTTGAGACCAAAGATATTTGCAACAGTAACAATATTATATACAGCAAAATAATCTTCATATATTTAAATCTAGTTGCAGTGATATACGTATAAACAGCAACATACTGTAGAGGTAAGATATTATATATCGAAGAAAGATATTAAAATTTGAGATGCGATAAGGTATTATCGTAAGAGATAATATCATTAAAAAAAGGGGATGCGATGAATACACAGCGGATATTATACTGTTAAACAGAGATATAAACCGTCGATGAAGACAATACATATTTGATGCAGCATTAATCTGAAAACGTTAATTAAAGTTTGAAGACAATACATATATGTTTTATCGAAGGTTGAAGTATTACATGTCAAAGTATTGAATTTACTATGCAATAAAAGTTTATATGCAGCGTCAAAGGTTGAACAGTATACGATGGTTAGAGATTAAGCAGCGGCAACATACAGCAGCAGGAGATGTTTTCGAAGTCTGTCATCAAAGAGATTATATATTAAAGGTCGAAGATTAAGTCATTATCGAAGGCAATATATGTGATTATATCGAAGGTGAACAGCGGTTTGGATATTGACGGCATACAATAAAAAAATAGAGAGGCAATATATATATATATAAATATCAGAATTCGTATTTGAATATATATATAAGTTTAATATGCAGCGATTGATACGTATATAACAGATACGTATATCATTTTCGATAATCACAGCAGTTACATCAGAGGTTAATATTATATGGTTGAACAAACTTTTTACAGCGGAGATGTATATTGTCAAAGGTTCAAATAATTAGAAAACGGCAAATAAACATTATCGAAGGATGCCAAAGATATTATCGATAATGGTTTGATTTAAAGAATTAAAGTTAATAATATTTTATTAAAAGACACCTTTTTCAAAGGGTCATAATGTTAAGAGACACATTGTTTCATTTGAAGAAATGAATATATAAATATTGAAACTATCATTTTTGAAAATGAGTGAAGATGTGAGAAAAAGAAAGAGGAGAATAGAAGAAGACTCAAAAGGCAGATTATATGAATTTAAGAAAATGAAGATTTGATAAATAATCAGAATATATCTGATATATATATATATAAAATGAGGTGTCAATAATGATATATTTTAAATAATAAATAAAGGCTGACTTGTGAAAAGAAGAAGTGTCTGCGGAAATTAAAATGTCCATCATTAGTTGAAGAAAGCAACATTGCCAAGGTGGACGAAAATTTGTATACAGTGAGTTGGTGCTCAGAATCCGGACAGGGGGAGTTGGTGCTTCCAGTAGGTCGGTGCCTACAAAGTGTGGGAGTTGGTGCTTCTAGTGAGTCGGTGCTCATAAATATAGGGGTTGGAGCCTCTAGTAGGTTGGAGCCTACAAAACATTGTAAAAGAACAATATTATATAAAAGCAAATTATTTTGTGGTTTTCTCCCATATTGGGTTTCCACGTAAATATTGTGTTCATGTGCATAATTGTTTATTTGACTAATTGATGTTATCTTTGAATAAACGCATTTAAATTTAAAAAGGTTATTATACTGATTCACCCCCCCCTCTCAGTATAATCGTGTGCTCTTCAATATAAAGTCAACTCACAACATCAAAAGCAAATATATAAGTCATTAAAGTGACTTATGAGTGAAGCTTCATAAATCAAACTTGGCGGAGGAATTATAAAAGCAAAAGGAAGAAAATTGATTCATGATGCTTACGAGTTTGACTTTTCTTTTGGATGTCCCTGGGAATTGAGCAAGGGTTTCAGAAACCAAGCTTTGGAGAATGAAATTTCTTCATAGTTTCAGCATTCTAAGGTGGCAAAAGATCCCTTGAAGTCTACATTTCAGTGATGGCTTCATAGAGGAGTCATAATTGGACATAGTTTGTGAGGTTTAGGGAGTTTGGTGAATAAAATAAAGGTGTGATTGCAAAGATTTATCAAGGACGACCTGTAGCTGCCATTTGCAGCATTTTATTGAGAGATAAAAAAAAATTCTAGGGCAGCCCTACAGCTTCCAGGCCCCACATGAGACCCTCAGCTATGGCATCTGATTTATAGGCCAAAATGCCTAGGATTTGTGCTTCCTTATTGTCCAGTATTGGACATCCAACTATAATAAAGCATTTTATACAAATTGGAGAGGTTTCTTGCCAATCTCCAAGAGGTGCGAATTGGATAACAGGTTCTTTCAGCTGTAATTTAATTTTCAAAATTTAATAAATCATTTCCTTATGCATTTTATCAACTTTTCAATCAATAAGATAGTGTCTCCAGCTCAATGATTTGGGAATTAGTATCTGAATTTCTTTTATGCAAGCATTGTTGATTTTGTCAATTATTTTTTTCAAAAAATTCAAAAAATCATATAAATTCAAAAATACAAAAAAATACAAAACCTTTCAAAAAATCAAAACTTATCAATTGCCAAATTGGTTAGAGGATGAACCAGCAGGGTTCATAACATATCATCACCTAAAAAAGATCATCTAATCACAACTTAGATGACATTTTTGGCATCCACTTCCTTTGACCATCTCCAACATATTTCACAAAGTCCAAACATTGTTTACTTCATCAGAGGCATCAATCTCCTTTAAGAACGCAAAAATGTCCACCTAGAGCCACTATGGAGTTTGTCAATGTACGTTCCTTAGCATGCATCCACTCATCAACCAAAAGACTATAGCCCATTCTGCATCAACTTCTTTTCTGATCTTTTCTGGTCTGTAGAACAGAGAATCTCGTGTAACCTGCCTTTCACTAAAATACATAATTGGACATCTCAGCTAAAGATTTGTCTGATGCTAAATTGATGCAGTTGAAGCATTCTCTTATCTGAAAGCCACAATAAATGTATACAACCATTCTTGGCTCTGCACTCGGTTTGGCATGCTTCTAAGCAATGGCCCTCGTCATGCTACTACTATAGCTAAATAAGAACCTAACTATGAAAGACATATTTGTTATTCCTAACCGGTTACTGAAAGGGAGGGGGTGAATCAATAAACACAATTTCTATTCCAATTAAACAATATATATATATATATATATATATATATATATTCAGAATTTAACAGAATATAATCAATCACTCATAAACAGAATAGATGTACACAGGTCAACACAGCATGTAGACGTGGAAACCCTCGGTTAGAAGGAGAAAACCACGGTAGGACAGAACACACAACTTTATTACTACAGTAATAAAGGTGCCCTGTGAAGAGCTTACAAAGCACTTGTAAGAGTGCTACCCGGTAAAAGGATTTTATAGAAGACCTGTTAAGATCTTGACCATGTTAGGAGTCGTCTTGCAAAAGGACTTTCAACACCAATTAAAATGCTACCCAATTAAGGGATTTATACAACGAACCTATTAGGGTTCACCCTGATAGAGGGATTTGAATATGCTTAAAAATGTAAAAGCAATGATCTGGATTGACACTTTCTGTCTGATTAGATCATACATGTTGACCTTTCCGCTCTGCTTGGCTGTTGAACCTCTCTGACTTTCACCTCTTCTGACCATAGCTTCTCTCAGAAGATATCTCTCTCCTGCTCTGTATATTCAACAACACTACTTGTGTATCTCGTGACCTGTATTTATAAGACATTAATCTTATTAAGGAATACTTCTCACAGTTCCGCCAAGCTGTAAACTCACCCATAAATCATGCATGCAAAGAACTTGCAAAAGGATCTTGAGTTTACCTTAAAACATTTGCGTAGAAATAAAGCTATCTCCAATTAAAAAGCTAACTCCAGTTCTAATCGGAGAATGCTCCGTATAATCTGATTCAGATTAACAAGTAGTCAACAGATATTTAAACTTAATCATGATTGACCTCAGTATGTCTTCGAAGACCGGTTGTAACACTTTATTTGGTCTACCGGTATATACTAAGGAGCATTTAGAGTCTACCGGTTCAAGTGGAAATGATGTTTTCTTTTAAGTTAACCAATGACAACTTAAATATGTCAACAATCTTCCCCTTTGGCATTGGTGGCAAAACATCACTGTATATTCCTTTTCGTGTAGACTTCCCCTGTTGTTTCTATTATCTTGCATCTAATCTCTGCTTCCTCTGTATTCTGATCTTTAATACCTGATCTTCTTCCAGTCCGTCTTGAGGATATTCTGACCTCCTGAACTTCTTCCCCTTTTTGCCTCCATAAGACAAAGGGTTTATATCTGTAACTTTGTGAAGATATCCTTGTAAATTTTCTTTGCTAATTGCAGAAAAGGATTCCATTGACCGGTGACATGTTCCAGCTTTTTCTGTGCTGCTTGCAGCAATACAATGATGTTCTCCATGTCTTCTATTGTTTTGTAGTCTGGTTCCTTGATCAGATTGTCTGCCTCAGTTGCAGTCTTCTGCATCAGATCAATTGTGGGGGCAAGAAATAATTGGAATCCAATAAGGTCTTGGATTCGCTTTGTTCTTTCTTCAGATGTCTTTCTCAGAATAAGAGCTAGACTTGTCATTTCCCTGCTGAAATCTATTGCAGATGTGGTCTTTACATCGAATTTTGATGAAAGAACCCTTATTTCATCTTAAGCTTTAGGTGTCTTTTCAGTGACATCCTAAACAAAAACATCAAAGTTTGAAGTCCTTGTCATTAGACTTCCTACAACCTATAATTGATGCTAGAGAACCCTTGTGTTTGAAGATACTCTTACTTTTAACTCAACAACTTGTTTATGTAGATTTTCTACTCTTTTCTTATCATAATGATCAATGGCAATTGTCTCCGGATTGCTGACATCTTCTCCTATTGCTTGTGCCAATATTTCCAATTGATCAATGATAGGTTCTTCTTCATCAACATTTGCATCCGGTACAAAGTTGTACAAGATGTTCCTTACACTAGAGAGGACCATGTCCTATTTCCTCTTAGTGAACTCCTTAAGTTGTCTAGTTGACATCTTGCTTATGTCAACCACGGTTTCACTAACTTTGCTCTTCTTGGCTTCAATTTCTGTTGCAAAAGTTAGTTTCCTCTTAGATGAGGATGAGCTTGGAACATCGACCTGTTCCTTTTTCTTTGGTTCTTGTACCGGTTGATCTTCTGCGGGCTTTTCATGTTCAGTATGTACATGTACTTCTTGTTCCTGTTTGTCCTGTTGTTCTTTATTTTCTTCCCCTCCTGGTTGTACTTCCACTTCCGGTAAGACCTCTTCGTCAATACAGACCTCTTCTTCTGGGCGTGCTTCTTCTTGTTGTTGAACTTGTTCTTCAAGTGGAGCTTCCACTGTGTGCTGCTCCTCAACTGCATGTTGCTTATCCAGAGTGATCTCGTCCTCATTTGATCCTTTATCAGTAGTCATCTTGATTGATGACTCTCCTAGTACATATTCATCTGGTAGAGCTTGTTCTCCCAAATTTAGTTGTTCACTAGTTGTGAACGTCTCTTTTGGAACTTGTTGCTTACCGGTTTGTTCATGAGCAGTGAATTGAACCGGTGGTTCTTGTACTATCTCAGGTTCTTCCTGTGGACCTGTTGCCTTCAAAGCACTAAAGTCATATTGTTGGCGAAACTCAAGTACCTCTTGATAGACTTCTTTTTTATATCCATTTATTATCTTGGCAACTCTATTCTTTGTATCCAAATTCATTGATACATCTTCTATCAGAAGTTTAGTAGTATCTTCATTGAGACCAGGTTTGACCTGTGACAATGTCTCCTTAACAATTCTATTGTTGGAGCCTAGACCGGTTCTCCATTTTGCCATAATTCTTTGGTTCAGCTCTGGAGGAAATTGAGGCCTATAGTCTCTGGGACTTCTGTTGAAATCAAGGAAGGTTTCCAACAGGGCAACCTCTATTTTTTGCTTATCTTCCTCTCCTAACACACAGAACCATTAGGCTGCATTGGCTACTTCGCCAAAGTCCATGATTTCATCTACAATATTATCTACAGTTAGAGTACAAGCCTTACATTTTACTGGTGACACCAGTATGGTTGGTAGAGCCAAATCACCACCCTTGTCGTTAGTGATATCAACGATGACCGGTTCTATTGATACTTTTGTTTTGACTTGAGCCTCAGCTCCTAGTATTCCCTTTCCTTTATCGTTATCTTTGACCAGTGGCTCAATGTTTTTCTGGCATTGTTCTTCTGCTTGTTGTTGGGTCTGAAGAAGTTTTATCCATGTAGCAACACCTTCTCGTGCACCTTGTCAACTTCTCCAACAAGCATTTGACTGATCCTCTTTCTTATCAAGAAATTTTGCTTATTCAATTATGCTTGATGAGTTGCCTCGTCCAGAGTTAAATGATTCTGAACTTCAAGCAAAGCCCTAACTCTTAGCTCCTTTTCTCTTTCCATTGAAGCTTTCCATCTTACTTCAATAATCTCTTGAAGATCGTCAAGCATTGTTTTATGAAGTTCAGTAGGAGTAAGATTGAACTTATGAATACAAAGAACCACAACTTCTTCTATTTTTCTCCTATCTTCTTCATTAGCCAGTTCATACCTCCTTCCAACTGATGCCATATCACTTGTACCCACTAACCCTTTCACATATTCATCAATTGTAGGTTTCCTTCTTCTCGGTGCTTCCTCTTTCACCGATTTAGCAAATTTCTTCCTTCACAGAAGAGGAGTGATGTCTTCAATCTCTGTTTCTTTTGTTTCTTCCCCTGGAGCATTGGATGCTTGTTGTGCTCTCTTCTTTTGCACCTTAGGTTCCTCTTCAGTTGATTTCTTCTTCTGTGGAGTGGGTGACCTTTTGACATAAACCTTTTTAGGTTCTTTAACCGATGAGTTTTTCTTCAGATTCTACTGAATTTCTTCAAAGGTCCCAAACCGGTAGGCTGACAGATCAAGATCACTTTCTTGTAAGGCATCTGCATAAGCCTTGGCTGTTTTTGCAAATATCTCATACCCCAATTCTGGTGCATAACCGGTTCTAGGTTCCACAGCCTGAATGATGCAGTGATCGGTGGAGACTAGAAAACACACCTCGTCTTTGTAGGAATCAACAATAGTTGAGGGAATCCTTTCCCTAGCGTGCATCCTCAATTGGAATGCCTCAAAATACTCATTCATGACTTTACTAAACTAGTTTCCCAGTTTGTTGGCCATATCACTGATCTGAATCATAACTAGTCTATCGGTTTCCCATGTCACCTTGCCTATTCTCGGAAAGTAATTTGAATAGTAAAAGAATAAGCATACCAGTAGGGTTCCATATTTCACAAACTTCTTCACGATACCGAGCTTCTTTAAATTCTCAAAAATTTTGCCCTCAACACATGGTGCAAAGGTCATACTACACGTTATCATGCATGATCCGATGAGCGGCGTGAATGGCTCCTCCCGACACACTATTGAGATTGCTCGATTGATAGATTTTATAACTTATCACTGCAGACGCAAACCGAACTCCCTCATCTTCAATATCATTAACGGTCATCAGCCAACTATCAGATTTTGATTTTGTCAATTTTGCGACAACAGCATTCGAAATAGTTCTTAGGGTGAGGGCTTCCCCTTTGTCGTTGTACCCGGTCACTCTATGCAGATCCTCCTTGGTGATTTGAGCACATGCACCTTTCGCAAGCCAGAAACCAGGTTCATGCACACGACTGAGAACCAGTCATATCCAATCTGGTCGAAACACGGTTGGATAGAAGACTCCATTTATCAACCCTCAATATACCAACTTCACGTATTTATCCTGTAGCTTTCCGTCTTTGCACAGCAAGAGGTACTCACTCTGGATGAAAGTTTCACCAAATTCTTCTTGTTTAGCATGTATAAAAGTTGTGACATCTTCACTCATCAGAACTCCATTTGGCACAGATGACAGTGCACCAGACATGTCATTTTCCCTGTTTTGTATTGCCATGATATCGTAAACAGGTCAGTCGAATTGATTCCCTTGAATCAGCTCGACGACAGAAGATGATGATGCCATTGCTATTAACCAATTTACACAGAGAATCGCTTGATCGGTCTTACAGAAAATAACTTAACAGTGACCATGAATCAAAGCACGAGAATATCACTCAAACATAAAAAATCACAAATCACAATTTGCAAAGTAAAGTGAAATGAGTAATCCTCCTTCCTTTATATAGATTTAGGGTCTAACGGTAATTACCAAACGGTAACTATTTTTTAATGCCTATAGCATTAATTACCTTACCTAGTTTTTCTTTCCTTTTCGTCAACTGGCTTTCAAGCTTTTACCTATTGATCAAACCTCGGTTGAGATGACAACACATACATGTTCAGTTAAAATGATAGACCGGTAACCTCTTCCAGTTTAACTTACTGACTGTGTGAGTTTATTGCTCACCAGTCTTACCGAGAACAGTAGACGGGATACCGGTTCCCTCTAAGCCTTATAGGCTCAGTTTGCTGAAGAGATATCACCATCAGCAGATGATGATCTTCCCTCTGTCTTCTCCTCAGCGGAGCTCTTTGATTCCTTCTTGAACCAAATCTTCTTGACTTCTTTTTCGGTCTCTTTTCCCTTGTTGTCCTTTTGATTGGGAGACAAGGTCTTATTCACCGATTTGACCGATCCTCTTCTTTTGTTCATTGACCGGTTCCTACAATCTTTAGCCAAATGTCCAACTTTGTTGCAGGTGTAACAGACTATCCCGGTTGCCTTCCATGGATTTACCCTTCTTTTCTTGGGTGAATGACACCAGGAGTCATTCTAGCTATGCATGCCACAATTAGCACAATTGGTTGTGCTCTTGTTCTCATTCCTCTTAGGGAATATCGGTCTCGGTGGGGATCTAAATGCCATTGTTTTGGATCTACATTCAGCAGCCTTATGTCCAAACTTGTTGCATGTGTAGCAATAGCCCTTGAAGCTTCCCCTGCTTCCACTGGACACACTGTTCGGACTAGACCTACATTCAAAAGTCTTGTGGCCATACTTGTAACAGTTTCTTGCAATGATTGTTAGTGGTAGTTGATTTTACCGAAGCATTTCTGCGGTTACTTGTTTTATGGCCCGGTTTGCCACAGTGATTGCAAGAAGTGTTGAAGGTCTTTTTACCCTTTTGTTCCAGCGATTTCTTCTTTTCCTTCTTGCTTTTCTTGACTCTAGATGACTCACTGGTTTCCTTGGTGCTTTGACCAGTGAACCCAAGTCCTGTGGGATCCTTGTGCTTTCTTTGAGCTCTTAGTTGCTCATCAAGCTTTTCTGAATTTTCGTTGTATCTTCTAAGTGTCTCATTTCTTTCCTCGAATCCTTTTATTTGCTGCTTTAGTTGATACAATTCAATTGCCAGTCTCTTGCATGCATCATCTTTATCATGCCAATTCTTTTGCACGTTTGCATTTTCTTGAGTGACTATCTACATGTCTTCTTGAAGTTGCAGAATGACAAGATCACTTTCTCTTACTGCTTCTTCTGCCAGATTTCTTGCTCTCTCAGAGGCTGCTAGTGATTTCACTGCACTGTTTCTTTCATCTTCAGCTTTCCTCTTTTTCCCAATTAATTCAATCATTCTTAGGGCATTATCTTCCTGCTCCCTTTTTAGGTTGGAGATCTGATCGATTAGGATCTGATTCTTCTCCATAAGCTCAGAGACTGCCTCCTCGGCTTCATCTGATCCACTTTGCCGAGAGAGTTCCTCAATCGTTTCATTGCTCTCACTCAACTGCAGAGCCAGCTCCTTTTTTTTAGCAAGGGATCTTCTTAGCCTATTCTCAAAAGAGGCAATGATGTCATTGGCTTCCTCAAGCTGCTTCTGATACCTGTAACCCTCCATCATCTTTTACTCAAGCAGTTAAGCTTTATATCTTTGAGAACCAAATGGCTTTGATACCAATTGTTATTCCTAACCGGATACTAAGAGGGGGGGGTTGAATTAGTAAACACAATTTCCATTCCAATTAAACCATATATATATATATATATATATATATATATATATATATATATATATATATATATATATATATATATATATATATATATATGTTCAGAATTTAACAGAATATAATCAATCACTCATAAACTGAAATAGAAATACACAGGTCAACAGAGCATGTATACGTGGAAACCCTCAATTAGAAGGAGAAAACCACGGTGGGACATAACCCACAACTTTACTACTGCAATAATAAAGGTGCCCTGTGAAGAGCTTACAAAAAACTTGTAAGAGTGCTACCCGGTAAAGGGATTTGATAGAAGACCTGTTAAGATCTTGACCATGTTAGGAGTCGCCTTGCAAAAGGACTTTCAACACCAATTAAGATGCTACCCGATTAAGGGATTTATACAACGAACCTATTAGAGTTCACCCAGATAGAGGGATTTCAATATGCTTAACAATGTAAAAGCAATGATCTGGATTGACACTTTCTCTCTGATTAGGTCATACCTATTGACCTTTCTGCTCTGCTTGGTTGTTGAACCTCTCTGACTTTCACCTCTAGTGATCGTAGATTCTCTCAGAAGATATCTCTCTCCTGCTTTGTATATTCAACAACACTACTTGTGTATCTCATGACCTGTATTTATAAGACATTAATCTTATTAAGGAATACTTCTCACAGTTCCGCCAAGCTATAAACTCACCCATAAATCATGCATGCAAAGAACTTGCAAAGGGATCTTGAGTTTACCTTAAAACATCCACGTAGAAATAAAGCTATCTCCAATTAAAAAGCTAACTCCAGTTCTAATCGGTGAATGCTTTGTATAATCCGGTTTGGATTAACAAGTAGTCAACCAGTATTTAAACTTACACACGGTTGGCCTCGGTATGTCTTAGAAGACCGGTTGTTAAAACTTTATTTGGTCTACCGGTATATACTAAGGAGTATTCAGAGTCTACTGTGTTAGCAATTTAAGTTGTCATTAGTGTTAATTCACAAACACCATCCACTGGTAAATACTCACCGGTCACTCACATTACTTAGAAAGACATCAATAGAGAAAAAACAGAGTGTATGCACCGGTAGTTAAATCAGAAGAGATACAACGGTAGACCGATTCAAGTACACCATACTAGTCTCTTAGTGTATAAAGGGATAAACTGAGTATAAGATATACCGGTCTTTGTGTTTAAAGATCTGCAGCGGATTTTGCGGTACAGTTTGAGTTAAAACCGGATTACACAGGACATCCACCGCTAAGAAGTGGAGTTAGCTTTTTAACAGGAGTTAGCTTTATTTCTACGGGTTTTTTATAGGTAAACTCCAAATCATAACGCACAACTTTTTGCTTGTTGCATGATTTATTGTTGAGTTTACAGCTTGGCAGTTCTATGAGATAAGGGTTTCATTACTAGGAACTCTTGTATAAATACAGGTCATAGGATGCAAGAAAAGTGTTGTTGAGAATTGTTGAGAGAAGCTGGATATAGTGACAAAGGGGAAGCACTAATCCTGTAGACCATTGCCAATGCCGTCGTCAACAAACTGACTAAGTCATGATCTGAAAGCCGACTCCTGACTGTGACCGACATCGAGGATGACGGAGTCCGCTTTGCATCTGCAATGCTTGGCTACAAGGTTTATCAGTCAAGCAATTTGAAGAGCATACCAGGTTGAGCTATTCACGTCGCACACCGGATAATGCATGACAATGCGCAATATGACATCTGCACAATGCTTCAAAGCCAAATATTTGAAAACGTGAAGAAGCTTGGAGTTGTGAAAAAGAAATCCATGAAGTATGGAACCCTTCTGGTTTGCCTATACTTCTACTAATTAAATTTCTTCTCGGGTATCGGTAAAGTGACTTGGAGAACCGATAAACCAATCATGTCTGAAATCGCTGAAATGGCCAATCGACTGGGAGACCACCTAAGTAATGCTTTGACTGAACATTTCGAGACATTTCAACTTCGTATGCATGCAAGGGAGAGGGTGTCGTCAACTATTGTTGACGAATATAAGGATGATGTGTGCTTTCTGGTTAGCACCGATTTCTGCATCATTCAAGCAGTGGAACCTAGAGAAGTATATGCTCCTGAGCTAGGGTATGAGATCACTGCCAAAATTGCTAAGGCATATGTTGATGCCCTAAGTGAAGCAAATTTGGATCTTGGTGCAAATCGGTTTGGCACATATGCTGAGATTCAACAGAATCTGACAAAGAGGGCACAAATAAAGAATGTCTACAAGAGGGCCCCCACACCGAAGAAGAAACCGGCCACTAAGCAACCCAAGGCTCATAAGAAGAAAGTGGAACCGGTATCCAGTGCCCAAGCAGCAAAACAAGAGGAGACAGATCCAAAAGATACAGTTCCTTTAATCAAAAGGAAGAGAGGTTCAAGCAAACCGGTGAAGGAACCTGAACCAAGGCGAGGAAAACAAGATATTGATGAATTAGTAGCAGGAATAAAGCAAACAGGGAGGTTAGGACAAGTGGGAAGAAGGTACGAAGTAAGCAATGATGAAGACAAAAGGAAAATTGAAGAAGCATTAGTAATCTACCTTCATAAATTCAATTTACATCCTAAAGAACTTCACAAGACTGTACCTAAGGATCTTCTAGAAGTACCTAAGGATCTTCTAGAAATTTTAGAAGCTAGATGGCAAGCTTCTATGGACAGAGAAAAGGAGCTGAAGATACGAGCTCTTCTAGAGGTTCAAGACCACCTCACTCTAGAAGAAGCCACGGAACAAGCTGAACTACATCAGCAAACCTTCTCAACTAAAAAGAGGATTGGTCTCATGCTTGTTGGAGAAGCTGAAAATGTACATAATGAAGGAGTGGTGATGTGGACTAAACTTCTTCAGACCCAGCAGCAAGCGGAAGAAGCAGCTCAAAGAGCAGCAGTGAAACCGTTCCCTGACACCGGTAAAGGAAAATGAGTGCTTGGAGCAGAAGCACCTATCAAAGACAAGAGCTCTACTGTAACGGTCATCGACATCACTGATGACAAGAGCAGCGAACCAGCAGTCCTCATTTCTCCAAGCAAAGGTAACACTAAACCGATGTCAGTCAAAGATATAGTTGATGAAGTAATGGACTTCGGTATAATAGATAATGCTGCCAAGTGATATAGTGTGTTAGAAGAAGAGGATAAATAGGCAGTTATTATAGTAAAAGTGGAAACCTTTTTGGACTTTCATAAAACTCCAAGGGACTACAGGTCAAAGTTTCCACCGGAATTAAATTCTAGGCTTCAAGTCAAATGGAGATTCAGTCTAGAATAAATACAAGAATAAGTAAAGAAACCTTGTCTCAAGTTAGACCAGGCCTTAGTGAAAACCGCATGAAGCTTCTATTAGAAGAGGCATCAATGAATTTGCAACCCGGACTCAGAGTTACCAAAATAATAAATGGACTTGAGAAAGAGGTCTATGAAGAGACCCTAGATTTCGGGCAAAAATATGACTTCAGTACACTGGACAATTTAGGTCCACAGGACCCAACTGAACAATTACAACCTCCTCCAGTCCAATTCACCGCTGGTGAAGAATCTGTCGCCGGAATAGAAAAAGGTCAAATAGAGGTGTTCACAAATAGTGAACAAGTAAATGTTGAACAAGGAATAGACAGCAGCATACCAATGGGTTATCTACATACAACTACAGAGCAACCGGATCAGCCACTTCAACAGGAACAAAATATAGAGGTTGAAAAGCAACCGGAAGATGATGCTCAGGCTAAGGAAGAACCACCTGCCGAGGAAGAACTTCCTTCCAAAGAAGACCTACCTGAAACAGAGGTTCAACCAGAAAAGACAGCTCAACAAGAGGCTGAAGACAACAAGGGACAAGAGGAAGAAATCCCAGTCCACACTAAGAAAGCTCAACCGGAGCAAGTGCAAAGGCAACAAGAAAAAACAGACTTACCAAGCTCCTCATCTAAGAGGAAGTTGTCTTTTACCGAGGAGAAGGAACCAAAGAAGAGTAAAGTCACCGATACAGTGGTCAACATCAACAAGATGTCAACAAGGCAGCTCAAAGAGCTGACCAAAAGAAAACAGGACATGGTCCTGACCACGGTAAAGAACATCTTGAGTAATTTTGCACGAGACACTGACCTAGATGAAGATGAACCGATCATCAATCAGCTAGAAGTTCAGGCACAAGCAATCGGTGAAGATCTAACTGATCTAGAAACAGTGGCCATTGACCACTATGAGAAGAAAAGAGTGGAGATTCTCCACAAACAGGTTGAAAAAATCAAAGTACATTTGACATACAACCTGAAAGTGCTTCAACAGCAACTTCAAGTAGTAGGAAGTTTGATGAGCAGAACTTCAAATTTTGACTTATTTTTGCAAGATCTAACAGAGAAGTCTGCTAAGACATCAGAGGACATAAGAGTTTTGTCATCTCAGTTTGATATTAAAACCAAAACTGTAACTACATACAGCAGAGAAATGACAAGTCTAACTCTAGCATTGAGAAAAATTCCTAAAGAAGAGAATAAGAGAATCCAAGATATTATTGGACTTCAGATGTTTCTGGCACCAACATTTGACATCATGCAGCAAACATCAACTTCTACAGAGGCTTTGACCAATGAACCCGCTTACAAAACTGTGGAAGATATGGAGAACATCATTGTTTCTCTAAAAGAAGCCCAAAAGAACATTGAATATGTAACTGGTCAGTGGGCACCATTTCTTCACTCTGCCAAAACAATATATAAGGATATCTTCACAAAACTTCAAATGTGAAGAGATGCATAACCCTTTGTCCTATGGAGGCAAAAAGGGGAAGAAGAGCGAAGGGTTGACAGAGGAAAGAAGAAGAGCAGAACAGAACACCAGGAAAACCAAAGCATTCAGACAGGGGAACATTCAGACAGGGGAAGTGTTCTACAAGAATGAAAGTAAGTGAGTATTGTTTGTGTATGGTTTTACCACCAATGACAAAGGGGAAGATTGTTAGCAATTTAAGTTGTCATTAGTGTTAATTCACAAACACCATCCACCGGTAAATACTTACCAGTCACTCACATTACTTAGAAAGACACCGATAGAGCAAAGATAGAGTGTATGCACCGGTAGTTAAATCAGAAGAGATACACCAGTAGACCGATTCAAGTACACCATACCAGTCTCTTAGTGTATAAAGGGATAAACCGAGTATAAGATATACCGGTCTTTGTGTCTAAAGATCCGCACCGGATTTTGCGGTACAGTTTGAGTTAAAATTGGATTACACAGGACATCCACCGCTAAGAAGTGGAGTTAGCTTTTTAACAGGAGAGCTTTATTTCTACGGATGTAGCTAAACTCCAAATCATAACGAACAGCTTTTTGCTTGTTGCATGATTTATTGGTGAGTTTACAGCCTAGCGGTTCTATGAGATAAGGGTTTCATTATTGGGAACTCTTGTATAAATACAGGTCATAGGACGCAAGAAAAGTGTTGTTGAGAATTGTTGAGAGCAAAGAAAAGGTGTCTGCACAGAGATCACAGTCACCAGAGGTGAAAGAGGATACAGCCAGAGAAGATTCAACAGCCAGGCAACCGGGAAAGATCAACAGGTATGATCTGACCAAGAAATCAATGTCATAGAAGATCATTGCTTTTGTAAAGTGTAAAGGCAAGTGAAAATCCCCTACATTTGGGTGGACCTAATCGGTTTGTTGTAAAATCCCCTAACAGGGTAATATCATTGTTGATATTTAAAGTCCTTTAACTAGGCAACTCCTAACAAAGTTAAGATCTTAACCGATCTTCTACAAAATCCCTTAACCGGGTAGCACTCTAACAAGTGCTTTGTAAGCTCCTAACAAGGCGCCTTCATTCTACAGTAGTGAAGTTGTGAGTTCTATCTCACCGTGGTTTTTTCCTTCTAACCGAGGGTTTCCACGTATATATCTTGTGTTGATTTGTGTACTTCTTTTACACTTGTGAATGTTTTGTTTATGCTTTTCTTAGATTACAAGAAGTATTTAACAAGATTGAAGTTAGAGAAAATGGTCCTTACTGATTCACCCCCACCCCCCCTCTCAGTAGCCAGTTGGTAATAACATAACGATTCAAGTGGGAATGATGTTTTCTTTTAACTTAACCAATGACAACTTAAATATGTCAACAATATCTATATCACTACAAAGTTGGAAATACTAGCAAATAGATTGAAAAATAATCAACTTTTTTCTTTTTAAAGCCTAGCTTTGAAAGAGAAGAAATGGGGAAAAAAAGAAACAAAAAAGCATATATTGAAACCCTAGAACAAAACTCAAATAAAATGAAAATTGAAAAAAACTAAACCAAAATCATAAAAATAATAATTACATACCTTACAACTCCAAATATTAAATCTGTTAAATCAGTCGAAGATCACTCTGAAGCAACTGAAAAACAATGTAATGACAGTCAAATGGGCAAGGACAAGAACAAATGATGGCAAGGTGAAAAAGAACAACACTTTTGGGTTTTGTTAGCAGCTGAATGATGTTATCTGTAAGTAGCAAAGTTTATGACACAAACTCCCAATTTACCATAAGTTTTTTGGAGTAACTTTGTACAAACTTGCTGAGACGTTCGAACTCAGCAAGAAGAAAATTACTAGCCAATTTGATACTATGTTTGCAACCATAAGTCTGTTGTCGGCATAAATGTTATCCGGTTGTAGTAAAGTTATGTTATGTTAATCTCGGTAGTTAGTAACTGAGACCGTTACGACGCGACGATTGGTCGTGACCCTTCGGGGATTATATGTATACACTTGTTCCTGTGTTGTGAACACGATTGATATGTAGAAGTTCTTATGATTATGAATGAAATAGCCTATTGTCTTCTATGCTGCGCACTTGAATATCTGCTTGTGGTTACGTATTTGTCTGTTACCCCACAAGGGTAAACATCTGGCGCCGCTGCATAGACATACCCGGATGGCGAGTAGGCATAATGGGCTTACCTGTTAGTGCGATAAACCCAAAAGCCGACGAAGCCCATACCGAGTTGTACGACAGAGAGGATAATCTAGCACGTGACTTCCGAATTTTGTTTCAAGTAGCTCTTGAAACTCACGTCCGAAGGGAGGCAACGAACGGAGACGTCCCTGCAGGCGTAGTGTAGGACGCGATTGGGGCGAACCGCGCAGCGAATCGGTTGTTGAACCAACTTCCACGGTTGCTGGCACAAGCAGCACTCGCACGACGTATTCGGCAAGAGGAAATTGACCGTGAGGACCGCCGCCAAGAGATCCTCCGTGCATTCCACGCCCGAGAGCATCTTCGTCGCCATCGGGAGGAAGGAAATGACAAACAGTAAAGTTGTTGAAGTTTGAAACGAAGGGGAACGGAACACAAAAATTCAATTGTAGTTCAATTGAGAATGTTGTAAAGCAACATGAATTAATAAAAAATAAGTGTTCTTTTTGATTGAGCAATGTGTATAGTCTGTCTTGATGCCCAATAATTTAAATAAAGATCGAAATAAGAAAGTGATAGATGACGAAGGGGAAGCCACACAGAAGGCTTTGATATCCGCGCAGCAACATGAACGTCGGTGTAGACTCAGGCAACTTGCCACCAGCTTGCCGGAGGGTTGCCCGAAGGGGACCTCGGAAGTGGCACGGAAGGTGCAGAAGCCAAATTGGAACAATTCATTTCGCCGGAACATCGAAAGGTGCGGAGTAGCGAAGAATTAATCGAGGAAACGCGAGCGTTGAAGACCTTCCTCCAGGAAGAACAAAACCGGTTTGAAGATTGGGTCCATACACCACGTGCGGAAGACCGTGATCACGAAGGGAGACGTACGGTTGAGGGTGACGTTGACGGAGCGGAGACACACGGGAACCCTCCGTTGGAGCCCACGACTCCACATAACACAGTTCCACCGGTGACACAGGCAAAACAAGTGCCACCAGTAAATACCATACAAAGCAGCACAGTAGGGGTGGGTGCAGGTACCACAGGTGGTGGTGCTGGACAACACACAACCCAACCACCTATGGCGACTCATAAAGAAAAGTTGCCAAAGTTCCATGATGATGGAAAGGATGACCCAGCACGGCATTGTCGTACATGCGAAACCATCTGGTCAGCCAACGGGGTGACTCACCAGGATGAATGGATGAAGCAGTTCGCCGCCACACTGAGAGGAGTGGCTATTGACTGGTATTCAGACTTGGATAAAACCAAGGTAACTACGTGGGATGAACTGAAGAAAGCATTCGAGAAGGAATTCCGGCTTCTCCGAGATGATAACGAGAGTCTCCGAAATCTACGGAACAAAGCAAGGTAAGAAGGAGACCATACGGGCGTATGGCCGCCGACTTAAGGAATTAGTTGGAAAGATGGAAAGCCAACCGGCTGATGGCCTAAAGAAGAGGTGGTTCGTCGAAGGCCTGAACCCTAAGCTACGACGAAAGATGAAAATTGTGCCTCCGACATCCTACGATAATGCATACAACCGGGCCATGGACCTGGAAAGCGAAAACAAGACGGCCAAAAAGAAGAAGAATAGATCTTCGTCATCCTCTGAAGACGATACGTTGGAAGAGGAGAGTAGCAGCGACGAGAAGCCGAAGAAGAAAGTCACGGCCCTTCAGAAGGATATGGAATGGATGTTAAAAGAATTCAAGTCAATGAAGGGGAACACAAGCAAGGATGATGAACTGTGGTGCACGGATTGTAAGGAGAACGGCCACACGAAGGGTGCCTGTCCCAAGAAGGCATTCTGTGACATCTACAAGATCATGGGACATTCTACGAATGAATGCCTATACAATCTGAAGGCACGTAACCAGCAAGTGCTCTTTGCACAGGAGCAGCCTTCCACATCGGATTCAAACAATAATGCATCTTTCGGAGGCTACCGAGGAAACTGACGAGGCGGACGGGGGAATAATGATAATTCCACTCGAAGCAGGGTCCAATACGATGCGAAGGGACGCCCGATGATTCAATGTAGGGCTTGCAACCAATGGGGTCATTACGCACGAGAGTGTAATAATAATGATGCCCCTCAAAAGTTATGTCGGTGGTGCGGCCCCGATGACCACGAAGATGTCGATTGTCCGAAGTCTGGAGTAGGGGCCAATCTGATTGATATCGAAGGCAACACACGGGTTAAAGAAGCCATCCTTGCTCTTACTCGAGGGCAAGCAAAGGAAGCCCGATACCCCCATCCCCGTACGGAGAAGCAGAGAATGGCGGAAGCAAGGGAGGAAATAGAAAGGGTCATGAAAGCCCAACGGGGAGAGACACATGAGTCATCTGGACCCTACTGCACAGACGCGGAGAGGAACATCGTACGGCAGATGCTTCAACTAGAGGTACCTGTGAAACTGGAGGACCTCCTACACACCATGCCTCAATTGGGGACAGTGTTGTTGGGTACAAAGGTTGATAAACCCAAACCGAGACACACGGATGCTTCCATACCAGGAAGCTCGGCAACACATCCAGTTGTGCTTACCCTTAACAACAACAGACATCCAGCCGTGGTGGAGATAGCCATTCTGGGCACCATCCTCACGGATACTATAGTAGACGGCGGTTCCGGGGTAAACGTCCTCCCAGAGGACACATGGAAAAAGCTAGCAAAGCCCACTCTGTGGCCACCTACGTTTAATCTGTTAGGTGCCGATCAGCACGGGATTAAACCCCTCGGCATGTTGATGGCACAGCAGGTCACCGTGGGTGCACAACCTTTTGTGCTCGACTTTGTGGTCATCCCATTAAAACAGAAAGGGTACGATGCCATACTTGGAAGAGGATGGCTGGTGGCAACGAAGGCAAACCAAAACTGGAAACGGAATACACTCTCGATGGAAAGCGGAGCCAAGAAATTTACTATTGATCTCCGGACTCAATTGGTGAGCGAGGAACTTGCCTCCTCCTCGGGATCTGAATCTGAAGGGGAGAATGACCCACGAGACGAAGGCAGAGAGGGGATGGATCCGAATGCCGAAGGCATTCTAAAACTTGGAGGATGCTGTTCGGAGGATGACACGGATTCACTCAATGGATTGTTCCATTGGCAGCAGGAGGATTATGAGATGTTCTCACCCTCCTGTAATGTATTAAGCGTCGAAGAAGAAGAGCCAGATCAATATCGTCCCGAGTACGGGGAGTATAAGGAAGGAGAAGCTACAATGGATACCGTACCCGCACATCAGTTTAAAAATAAGGAGGCCACGAAGTACGAAGAACCAACGGTGAAACCTTTGAATCTGGGTACGGAGACGGATAAGAAAATCATTTTGGTAGGAGACGAATGGAACCCAGTGCTGAAAACAGCCGCGTTCAAGATCTTCATCGAGTACAAAGATGTATTCGCGTGGACTTATAAAGATTTGAAGGGAGTCCCACTGGAGTTATGTGTTCACCGTATCCCGTTGGTACCAGGTGCAGTACCAGTACGACAACAGCCGTACAGAATGAATAAAAACTACGCTGCGAAAGTACAAGAGGAGATTGAACAAATGCTGGATGCCAAGATTATCTTTAGGGTGCAGAATAGCGAATGGGTATCCCCCATCGTAATATCTCTTAAAAAAGATGGCAACCAGATCCGGATTTGTGTCGACTTCCGGCGTCTCAATGCAGTCACCATTAAGGATCCGTTTCCCATACCGTTCACGGACTCTATTCTTGAAGAGGTGGCCGGCCATGAAATCTATTCATTTATGGATGGATTTTTCGGCTATAATCAGATATCAATAGCGAAGGAAGATACGCTGAAGACGACATTCGTGGTGGAGGACGGAGTATATGCTTACAACCGAATGCCCTTCGGTCTCTGCAATGCTCCGGCAACGTTCCAACGAATAATTCTCCACATTTTCGATAAGATGTCCGTGGGTAACTTCAAGGCGTTCTTGGATGACTGGTCCATCTACAGTGGGGAGGAGACGCATCTGAAGGCACTCGGAGAATGTATGGACAGGTGTCGGAGGGCACGACTCGCACTGAACCCGAAGAAATGCAGATTCATGGTACCGCAGGGTAGACTACTCGGACACATAGTGTGTAAAGCGGGACTTAAAACAGACCCGGATAAAGTTCGGGTGATTGTGGAGATGGAACCCCCACAAGATGTCTTAGGGGTAAAATCTTTTCTGGGACACATCAGATATTACCGGAGGTTTATAAAAAATTTCTCCCAGATATCTTACCCCCTGGATAACCTCACAAGAAAAGGGGAACCGTACGTATGGGGAACGGCGCAGTTAGAATCCTTTGAGGAATTGAAATCACGACTGTTGGCGGCACCAATATTGGCCTACCCGAATTGGGACAGAGAATTTCATGTGCACGTCGACGCCTCCAACTATGCAATAGGTGCAACATTGGCACAAGTTGGGGATCATGGGTTGGATCACCCGGTCTACTTCGCCAGTAGACTACTCTCGAAAGCTGAGAGGAATTACAGTTTAACCGAACGGGAAGCTCTCGGCATGGTTTACACAGTACAGAAGTTCCGACATTATTTGTTGGCGACACCCTTCACCTTCTATGTAGACCACCAAGCTTTGATGTACTTGGTGAATAAACCCATTATTCAAGGACGGGTGAGTTGGTGGCTGTTATTACTGCAAGAATTCACATTCAACATTATAGTACGGCCAGGGAAGAGCCATGTGATTGCTGACCAACTCTCACGAATCAAGTCGGGAGAACGAGCGGAGGGGGTAAATGATGATTTCCCGGACGCACACTTATTCCGGATTGCGGTTTTACCATCCTGGTACACTCGTATTGGCGAGTACCTATCTACGTCCCAGTTCCCTCAGGACATGCCACCAGGGGAACGACGCAAACTGGTTCTGAAAAGCCGAACCTTTCAACTTATCAATCGACTTCTCTATAAAATGGGCACGGATCAAGTACTCCGACGGTGTGTGATGGAGGAAGAGATCCCGGGTATCCTAAAGGAGGCTCGCGAAGGACCGGCAGGAGGCCATATGGGGCCAGACACAACGGCCAGAAATGTACTACTGGCCGGACTATGGTGGCCGACGCTACATAGTGACACCAAAGAATGGGTTGGCAATTGTGATACGTGCCAAAGGGCCGGGAAACCATTAAAACGAGATTTTATGCCATTGAACCCTTCGGCTGCACAGGAGTTATTTGAACGTTGGGGGCTTGATTTCGTGGGACCCTTAAAAGTTAGCAGACCTTGGTGGTGCACATACATTGTGGTAGCCACAGAATACTTGACAAAGTGGGTCGAAGCACGGGCCCTACCAGACAACACCGCTGTAAGTACAGCCAGGTTCATTTATGAACAAATTATCACAAGGTACGAGATCCCACTTCAGATAACGAGTGATAGAGGAGGCCATTTTGTAAATCATGTGGTGAGACTCCTTACGACGGAGTTCAAAATTTTTCACTCCTTGTCTAGTCCGTATTACCCGAGGGCCAATGGTCAAGCGGAGGCGACCAACAAGATTCTAGTCTCCATCATCTATAAGTCGTGCGGGGTAGAAAAGGAAGATTGGGAGGAGAAACTGTCGTCGGTGTTATGGGCATACCGCACCACTTACAAGGTGACAACGGGCCAGACACCATTCCAATTGATGTACGGGCAAGAGGCGGTAGTGCCGATGGAGTTCATGGTGTCGAGCCTCCGAATTGCCATCGATAATAAACTTGGCAATATAGAGAGCCTGAGGGAGCGCCTCTATGCGCTAAACAAGCTCGATGAACGAAGGTTGATGGCACAATGGGTGACAGACGTGGTCCAGCAACGAAGGAAACACTGGCACGACCAGCACATCCGCCAGACGAAGTTCACTTCGGGGTAGTTAGTATTGAAATATAATGGCCGAAATGAGATCAAGCCCGGCAAGTTCAAGGTTAAGTGGTTGGGCCCCTACAAGGTCCGAGAGGTCGCAGCGAATGGATCTGTCAAACTCTGGACCCTCGACGGAAAGGAAATCCCGAAGGCTATTAATGGCTCAAAACTCAAAGTTTATCATCAGCGGCCAGAAGCGCACAGGCAGGAGCCTGGCAATTAGAAAAAATAAATAAATAAAATAAAAATATATATAAAAATAAAATAAAAATAAAAATAAAAATAAAAAAAAAGAGAAAAACACCAAACAAAGACAAAGTCCGAAGACGAAGACATAAAGTCCGAAGACGAAGACATAAAGTCCAAAGGCGAAGACAAAATCTGAAGACATAAAGTCCGAAGACGAAGACATAACATATTGAGCGAAGACATAATGAACGAAGACATATTGAGCGAAGACATAATGAACGAAGACATATTGAGCGAAGACATAATGAACGAAGACATATTGAGCGAAGACATAGTGAACGAAGACATATTGAGTGAAGACATGGTGACCAAAGACATAACATGCTGAATGAAGACATAAGGTGCGAAGACATAAAAGTACTAAACGAAGACATAAAGTATAGCCGAAGACATAATTCTGAACTGTACAGCCGTATGGCAACTGGGAGAGACAAAGGAAGCTTAGGTACCGTACGGTTAGGGCATATAATATATCGGGCTTTGAATTGTCAATGAAAGTTATTTATTTGTTCTTGATTCGGGTTCTTAAGTTCTACCAGAGAATGTATTTTATGTGTTAGTACAGTTCCAAGAACCGTTACTTGGTTCACAGTGTTGGTGATAGTCGACATTAAAAGGTTCAGTTCGGGATTCATATCGTGTCTAGAACCGTGACAATTCTATTGTAACAGTCCCAAGTGAATGGTATCGGATTTTGTTAAGAAGATTGAACCAGTCAAGAATTCGGATTTGGCTAGAACAGTCCCAATTTGGGGGACGTGAATGTGCACTATTTTTATCGCCTCGGAGACAGAAGTTATGTAGCAGAGTCACTTATAATTGGGGAACCGAAGGATACGATCATTCCTCAAAAGAGAGTAATCCTGATTGTAAGTCATGGGTTGGCGACTTGATACCGAAGACGGTATAGTTATTATCGGGTAATGAGCATAACCACAGCACGTGAATAGAAGCCGAGGAAGACTCGTAGGGTATGCCGAACAATGAAGAGAGAGAAAGGAGGTGATAGTCCCGTACGGAGATAGTCTCGTGCGGTGGTGATAAGTTCCGTGTGGTGGTTATATGTAGCCTGGTTCGATTTATGCAGTGAGTTCTTTTGAGTTGTTATTAAATAATGATCCTATCTGGTTAACGTCCGGTTCCATGACAGTGTTCATGTTCGAATGTTTTGAAAATAAAACAGTCTTCTAGAAATCATTATATGCATTCAGTTTAGTTGTGCACAAAGATAATGGAGATAATTAAATTTTTTATGCTATATGGAGACACCGAATATTAGCTTGTGAAGGAATATGATGTTTGAATGTGAAATCGGGTGTCAAAAACTTGAATGAATTGAAGTGTATAACAGATTTCCAAGAACCTGAGATTCAACAGAACCGCATGATAAATCTCAGTCCATGAACAAACAGCAAGACATGAAACAGTCATCGCGTGTTGGTGAATAGATACAGTGAGTAGGCTGTGGAGAATAATGGATATGCAAATATGAAGAAGTTATATGTCAAGGCCTTGTGACAGTCACGGGTAAAAGGAAGAGAGGTCATTCGCAGTGTTGTTCCGGGTGACGAGAGATGACGCTGAAGATCATTTTCTAAATGATGTTGTGCTTCTGAATTTGCAAGCAGAAGACGTATAGTCAAAGAACCTGTGAGTCCGTGTTTCAACAATCCTGCAAGGTGTGTTTACAATCACGTACGGTCACGAAAAGAATGAAGGGCAGCCAACACAGGCGATCTAAACCGTACGGAAGCAAGGCAAACCTTACAGCACTTATTAATTCGTTCACCCTATAGAAGTAAGTCAACACCAGTGTAATTGTGTTCCGTACGGTATGACAAGAAAGAGAAGACAAGGAGGAAAGTGATAATCAAATCCCTACAGCAGTTGAGAAATGGTTATATAACCAGCAAGAAGTAGAAATCATTAAAATGCAATCTGCAGGTAAAAGAAATTGGAAGAAAAAACTGGAAGAGGGTTCCAGCAGCACGAGCAGACATACACCAAAGGTTGCAAGCAGTGGCACTGGGAAGAAGCTGCAAGTTTATAAGCATCAAATGGCACCTGCAGGGTCTGAGAAAGAGGCAGTTACACCACAAAATATTTCTTTTGAGGGCTTGAACGGCTTGAACTGCCGTAGATGGTGGCAGGAGAATGATAATGATCCCAACACTCGCATTTACAAGGATAATTTGGCACGGGCTCAGGTGCACTGGGTGATTCAAATGCCCATATTTTGCATTCGGGATTTCGAAGGCGCACTGCGGGCACTGATTGAAGCCTTTGATGGTTTCTCGAAGACCAGCACCATACCATATTTGGGGCATTCAATGACGGTCTCATTTACAGCAGTAGAGTTCCGCAGAGTCTTCGGGTTACCAGAGAAGGGACTACCAGTGGATTTGAAATCCAAGAAGATGGCCACGGAAACCAAAGATTTTTATACCAAGTTGGTTTGCAGGGAGGACCTCACACCTGCAAAGGAGTCTCTCCGAAAGGCGTCTTATCACCGGGGGATAAAGAAAACATTCATTCAGGAAGGCCACTGGCGCGCACTTATGGATGTGGTAAAGAGTAGGCTTACGGGGGCCAGCCGTGCTTCAGATATTTCATTTCAACAGGTGGCGTTGATGAATTTTCTTCTAGGAGGTAGGCAGTATGACTGGGCGACGGTGTTAGCAGAGCGGATGTACGCATTCATGACTTTGTAGCACCGAACATTCTACATGCCACATTATGCCATTGGCCTGTTCTTGGATGCTACAGAGCGTCAGATTCCAACAGAGATTTTAGCATCCGAGCTCAAGCCGGGACTTTTGGTGCCAGGTGAACCCCCGATCATGCGGTGGCGTCACTTAGATACACCTGGAGGCCAGAAGATAGGTCCGGGGAAACGTAGCAGACCAGAGGCAAAAGCGAGTGGAGACTCGGACACTGGTCGGGAGGCGACTTCCAAAGAGGGCAGCAGTCCGAAGGACAATGATGAGGAGGACGTGCGGGTGGTGTCAACAACCCCGCTATTATTTCCCCGTCCAGTACCCTCCCGTGGGACCACAGTTGCTTTGGTTCCCAATCCCATGGCCATTCCCGCGTTTGGCCACATGCGGATTCCAATACAGCTATCATTATCTGTTGCCATGCCTATAGCTGATAAGGCAGTAGTACCTGTTGCCGTAGCAGAGCAAACAGTAGAGACTTCCACGGTAGTCGCTCCTCCAGCATGGGAGCGAGCTGCTAGTCTGGATTCACTTCCAGATTTGGAGATAGGGTTGGAGACAAGAGATCAGGAGAGTATCCCTCCTCTCAGTGAGATGGCAGAATTAATGGACCAGTTTGCAGCACCAGGCAGGTCTGAGCCTGGTGAGGTACCGTTGGAGATGGTAGGAGTTGAGCCGGTAGTGACATCTAGAGATGCAGTGATGATCGAGTCTGATCATGACGATCCGGTGAGCAGAGGGCCCAGGGAGGAAGAGCCGGTGACTCCGAGTGAGCCATCTGTGTTAGATCGGGCAGGAGCATTTTTGGCAAGGAAGTCTATCACACCGGTAGCACAGGGACCTACTATTATGTCTCCCTGCCGAGATGACTTCCAGCCAGTAGACAATGGGAGTGCAAAGTCGGAGACCTCCAGGAGGCCGGCACGGAAGGGGAAAGCGGGGGAAGTTCTGATGCAGGAAGATCTGGCAGTCTACATGAACAATTTGGAGAAGGTGATTGGTAGTGGTCGGCAATTGGTGCAGACCATCCTCACGGCACAGGATGAAGGAGCCACTCGGGAGAGGGCTCGGGAGGCCACAGAGAGAGCTCGGGAGGAGATGGTCGTCGAGCTAGTAGCAGAGCGTCGTGCTTGGGAGGAGGAGCGTCGTGCATGGCAGGAGGAGCGGGCACAATTGTTGGCAGAGCGGGAGGCAGCCAATGTTGCCAAGACTGCGACACAGGCAGAGTGTCAGGAGGCTAAGGCCGAATGTCAGGAGGCGGTTTCGATGTTGAAGGAGGTAGTGGAAGTGAACTCACAGCTCCAGGCGGACCTATCTATCCATACGCAGCAGGTCTACCAGCTGAGGCAGCGGGCTATGTTGAGGGCGTCCCAACCGTCGGTTCCAGGGATGCCCCCTTCTACTTAGCTGTGTTTTTTTTTTTGTGTCTTCTTTGTACTGGGCATTATCTCCGTTTTGTTGTAAGTCGTCGGAGACGACTTGTTTTTTGGGGGGGGGATGATGTTGTCGGCATAAATGTTATACGGTTGTAGTAAAGTTATGTTATGTTAATCTCGGTAGTTAGTAACCGAGACCGTTACGACGCGACAATTGGTTGTGACCCTTCGGGGATTATATGTATACACTTGTTCCTGTGTTGTGAACACGATTGATATGTAGAAGTTCTTATGATTATGAATGAAATAGCCTATTGTCTTCTATGCTGCGCACTTGAATATCTGCTTGTGGTTACGTATCTGTCTGTTACCCCATGAGGGTAAACAAAGTCTTGCACACAAGCTAAGGCTACGCATTTTTTAGCTGCGTTTATGTCTATTATCCTTGTCACTAAGGATTAATGATTATTTAATAGGCTAAAACATTAATAGTTCATTAATCCTGTCATTTGTCAATAACTTTATATGATCAATTATGTGTATTAATTTGACTACTTGCACTCAAAACTTTAAAAAAAGGCTGCACAACATCATAGGCGTATTATTTGCCATTAGTATCAAAGCTTTACAATTTATATAGTCAATTAGCAAATGTTTTGAAATCTGACAAAGCTCTGAATCCAAAATTAAGTACACATACCCAGGTAAGTCACGTGCAACAAGACCTCTGACACATATATCTCTGCAACACAAAAGACAGATACTATCAAGTTTTAACTGTCTTTTCATTTTTTAGCAGATAGATAATTTACAACTCCACATTATAAAATTTCTCTAATGTACTGTAAATATTCAAAAGGAAAAATATTGTTATACCTTAGAACGGGATCTAATCCCCCTTGTACAATACCAAACAAATTTTGATCTGCTGGCCTTTCATGGGCTGTGATATGAGAAAAACATAGGATATGTCTCAGCTACCATAATGGTTGATAATTAGTATATGAGAAATCAAATAAACTAACCACCTCCCTGTCACAAACCATAGCCGCTATTAATAAGATATTTCAAGTGCAGTTGCATTAGATGAATATATTACACTATAATTTAAACCAGTATTTGTGCAAAGCGTGAAAATAATAATGAAAAAAGATAAAGATGGGTCTCTAAAGACCATAAAAATTCATTAATATACGAAGCAATAAGGCTAAGGAAAGCAATAACAGCCATGGAGATTTAACAGTTTTCATCGCTGAAATAATATTTAAGAAAAGGCAGTAGTTATTTTCTATTTCATACAGTAATTCTATGAGTGTAGAGTATCATAAAACATGTTGAGATATTTAAAGAGACAGTGCTGAGCAGATGAAGTAGGGTTTCCAAGGTCAACACTAGAAATTGTAGAAAAGATCCTCTTCCTTGCAAATCTGACAAAACTTATCCTCTTTTACTAGTAAATATTACATTCTTTGCTCTTTTGATATGATTTTCCACTAGATAAAACAAGATTATTTTTTTATTGGGTAAGCATGGATTTTGAAGGGGCCATGATCCCTTTTACAAAGAAAGAATTGTTTGCCCACTGGGGTAAACTTAGTATTGCACAGACATAGTACAGGAAATATAATAAACACAAAATATATCAGAGAATAAGCATTAAGCCCAGCAGAACAAAGCACAGCTCTCAGACCAGTGAAACAGACAAAAGCAAGGCCAATCAACACTGCCTAAGAAAGAACACAAAGGGTTTTAACAAGGCACCCAAAACCTTCATGGGTTTTAATAAGGCTCCCAAAACCTTCACTACCAGAAATTAGCAATCTGGAAAAATGAACAAGGATGGCAGCCAAACCATCCCACTACAGAACCTCCTTGGCAAACAGGTGCAGCAAGAGGAGGGATTTTCCCAAGGTTCCCCTAAACCTTCAATATGGGTTTTGAATTGGCACCCAAAGACCAACCAGCTGCTACTAGCAAGGAACTCTCAATAACAAAGCAACTCCTCATCTGCAAAACTCCTCTCCACCTCAATAGGAGCAGTAGAGAAGACGACCGACAAAAGGGCAAACCAGATAGACATCCTCCCTGCACTCGAGCAACTACACTCAAGAGAATACCACATAGAGCAACCACCATCCTCCCTCCACAAGCAGATCCCCACTTCAATAGGAGATGCCCCACCTCAATAAGAAGCAGGAAAGAGAACAACAGAAGCAAAATGCACCACTCCCACAACATAGCAGCCATCTGAAACCCCTCTTCTATAGGGACCGAATTCACCTCCATAGAAGCCATACAAGGAGCCCAGCCAATAGAAGCATAAGTCCAGCTGAGAAAAAACAAAGAGCTCCAGGGTCTGAAAGGAACTAATACAGCTCCATCAAAGCAAAAACCCAACCAAAATCAAACCACTACCAAACTGGGCCCTTGAGAACTGCTAGCACCCATATGGCCACCAAAAAGAGTAGAAACATCTAAAACTCCAAAAAACTCCAACAAGAGCAACACACCATCGACCCACAACTAGGTTCACCAAAACCACCGCTATCATCAAAGCCCCAAACAAATTTGTTGTGCAGGATCATCAAGAACAGAAAAATAGCCAAAGCAAGGTATCCAAACAGAAAAACAAAAATAAGAACCCACAAAGAAGGGTTACCAAAAAACCTTTCAACAAGAAGCAAGGGGAGATAGGAGAGAGATATCTTAATTGTAATGTTTTGAAGGAGATTACATTATATACAAGAAAAATCAGCACCATGCACATAAGCTGGAACAGAACCCATGCCATGCAAACCACTCTATGCATGCAGGAAGAAAATCCTACAACCATTACAAAGAAAGAAAGCCAATCCCTACATTCATTAACCAAAAAGCTTCCCATAATCAGCTAAACAAGGGATAAAAACAGAATTCCCTTCCATACCCAATAGTATATGTACTTAAAAGAACAAAGAAAACATCAACTCTAAACCCCAGCTAACTGTCCCTAGTCTTCAATAATATTTTCATGTGTTAATAAAGATTTATTTTAATCCTATATCTAGTATGCATTTTCATCTTTATTATTAATTCGTGTATTTAATTTATCAGATATAGCTGTAAACAAACAGAATCTTGAGATGAAGCCACAAATGCATATTCTTACTCAAGATCATGCTCCACCTCAGCAATTGCCACAACAACCTCAACACATAAATTTTAATTATAGAATATTTCATATCATCTTTTTTGGCATTCCTATATTACATGCTCAAATTTATGCCTTTCTTCATGATTGTAAAGTTGAAAGTGAAAGAACAAAATTCTTGGCTTTGACCTAATAATTTACAGCAAATACACTAAACTTCAAAAATAGATTCACCCATCTCCATTTGTATACATTCTTTTTGCAACAAATATATGCTGATTTTATGAAAAGTTTAACTTCCGGCCAACATGTTTAATCACTTCACAAATGACTCGTAAGAGGGTGGCAAGCTATTGATGATTAAAGCCATTGTATCTTCCTCGTCCACCTTATTTATAGTGATGATTTGATCCCTTTGATTCCTCATTTTAATGAGATGTTGATAAAGCCCCACTCTCATTGTGTTTGGCAGGAAAGAAAATACTTTTCAAATAGAAAACCCAGCTTACCCAGCATTTTTCCACAGTTTGGTACTTATTATTCCTCTACACACAACTAGATTTTTGCTCTTATTTCCATGCAAAAATGCGATTGCAAATCATGCACTCTCATTTTAAAGAAAATAACGCATTCACAAATGCTTGATGCCCCTTCTTCCTAAGACACATGATTGTAAATACTTAACTACATTTGCACGGGTCTATAAATAAAACATGATTGTTGATAAAGTTTTTTCTCAATATTTTACCTCCATGTGCCATAGTAGATATCCATTGCAATCTTTACATGGTTGCAATATTTGCTTACCATCTTCGCATGGCAGTCTACAAATAATCTTGTTCAAAAGCTCTCTTCGGGACATTCTTCAAATAAAATTGACCAATGTGGTACCCTTCTCAAGCTTCCTTGACACCATCCTACTCTAATACAAATGTTGGTAAGGATCAACAATGGAAAAATGAGAATGAGAAAGCTATGACACACTTCGCAATCTGTGCAAGTCCGATTATTTATTTAATACATTATAGGGTTTAAAAACTAATTAATAGCATAGAATTTTAAACAGAATGTGTATTGGAATATTTGAGTGGCAAGTTTATATAAACTTATACAATTATATTTAATAAAAGAACCCTTGGATGTCAAAAGTGTGATAATGTCCCCAGAACATTTTAGATGTGATGGGGATATCTAAAATACCTAATTACAAATATTTAAATTTTTCACTTTCATCATGAACAAGCATGAATCCTTAACATCATTTGAACACCAAGATTCCAATGTGGGCAAGGTGAGAACATACAGTGAAGATGTTCGAATGATATTATTATAAAATGCTTGTTGATAGTAGGTAGTATCACTCAATATTACAATTCTTATAAAATCTAGAAGTAATGAAATGCTTGTTCTCGCAGCAAGCCTTCCAAAATAAATGCAAACAGAAAACTAAATATATCTAAAACTACTAGTGGAAATGAAATTAATCCAAATATTATAATGATTTAGCCATCCAAACTTAAAATACTGAAACCAATAACTAAACCATATTATTTTTAATGTCAATAGATTTCCACAACAATTGTTACTACTTCTGGATTAGATTCTGTATAATTTTTTGCATCAACGTTTCGGATCACACTCTGTGATACATCATCAAGATGAAATAGAGCATAAGGAGAAAGAAAGATTGATAGTAAATTAAAAAACAAGATTTTTTTTTATATTAGAAATCGTTTACAAATAGCAGCTCCTTTCGAGCAAACACAATAGAAACCATAAGCCAACTAATAAGATCAAGAATCGCAATAAGATGTCCCTATGGAGATTTGAGCTTGAGTCTCCACAATGAAAACCCAATGCTTTTAACCAATTAAGCTCAACTCCTTGGACTACAAAACAAATCCCACAAGAAATAAGAAAACAACCAGTAGCGAATTATTTAATTATTACTGGTACGAATTAACAATATTAGAAAAAATCATAATATCAGCTGGAAAGGAGCCAAATATTGCAATATTACTACCAACCCCCTAAGGTAAACAATTTTGAGTATTTTTATAAACCAAAGAGCCCTGCTTATAAACAAAAAAAAAATCCCAAAGATGCAACACTTGAGAAAATGATGTATAGCACCCAATGGGAGAGGTATAAATGCATTTATTTAAAGGGTCGTCCTTTTATATTGAATGTAATGTCCCCGTTTTTCAGACTTCGGGATTAGCTTGGTTTGGCGACCCTCGAAAGCTAATCAGGCGTTCAGAGGGGGTCAAATTGTGGAACCAGTGTTGGGACTCTATTTTGGAAGTTTAGTTTATCATATCTGCTCTTCGTTCGGGTCAATTTGGTCGACTTACTATTTTTAGTAAGTGTTATTTTGGGTATAGCCTGGATTAGCAGGGTGTCTACACGAAGCGTCAGATGTTTCAGGATTGAGTCTCAAGGAATCTCCAGTTTGAGAGACTTACTATTTATAGTAAGTCTATTTTTAGTAGCTGGCTATTTTTGGCAGAGGGTTATTTCCGACAGGGCAGTTGGTGTTTGAGGCTCTAGTGTCGGAAATGAGTTTGTTTCAGTCAGCAGAATTCAGAGGCTTTTGGTTTTTAAAGTTATCGTTATTAAATTAAATTATTTTAATTTAATAACTTTAATGTAATAAAGTGAAAAGGTCATTTAAAAGCCTTTTTAATGAAAAAAGTGAAATTGTGCTTTTTCCGAAAAAGCTATATATTCTAATCGAAAAAGCACTTTCAATTATTCATTGTTGATTTGATAAAATTTATAAAGTCTCTTGGCTGTGAGAAACCAGCTAGGGTTTTGAGGACTGATTCCTCTTCTGGTAATTTGAGTCATCACAGATTGGTGGTGAATTTTGCAGCTGCTGATTCTGAAATTAAATCCAGTGCTGATGTATATTGAATTTATGTGAAATTTACTCTACAGGCAAATGATGTGTTCTCATGGATTCTGAATTTGTTTTTTGTTGAGGTTTTGGAAATTGTTGAAGTTTGTTGTGGAATTGAGTTTGATAATTCATCATATCGGAAATCTGGAATAGCAAGTTGGAGGCTGATATATCTCTTTCTTGATAAATCGTAAGTATTGAAACAGAGGAGGATTTTTGTATTTAATTAATGGCTATGTATTCTTTCATGCTGCGGCTACATACATAGTGGGAGGCGTCATACGGGACAGCGAATTCACTGTATAACTGTCAGCGTTAACCCAGATTATTGCATGTGAGTTTGTGGGGGTTTGTGACAGCGGTTTTTGGTCACGTGGTTACCTTGGCAAGGCTGTTTGGCCATTTCGTTGAGACAGCTTTCAGTCTGGGCCAGTCAACATACTGCTGGGAGCAGACGTGTTGTATTTCATAGGGAGGCAGCCATAAATTGGAGATCGTGACAGCCAAAGGGAAGAATTGCGGAATACAGGTGCCATGGAATTTAATGATATATGATTTCTACATAAATTCATTTGAAAATAAGATTTCAAATAGTGAATGTTTATTCAAAATGTTAATTGTTTGTATTTGATAATTAAATTTGATGAATGTGTCATCAGAAATTGCTTTGCCTAAATATTATTTTAAAAAAAGTTGCAGTTGTTTCCACAATTATTAATAAACCTTCAGGAAGAGCCAATTCGGTTCTTCACATTGAATCACAACTTTTCTCGAGTACAACAAGCCAATGGTAAGTTTAATATATATCATTCAATGTTAATAATTAGCACCTTTAATGATTTGAACAAAAAATAAAAATGTAACAGCATTTGTTGGTATTTCTCCTTATATTTGTATCATCACCCTTCAACATAAGGTATGGTACTCATTAACCAAGCATATATGAAATTAAAGTAATATGCAACTAGAATAATATTGACGATAAGTGTCATAGCAGTCTAAAATGTTGCTAAAATAAATATTTTAACTTGTACAGGTTAGAATATTAAGAGGTTGATGCAGATCGGGGGTATCCAACTCAAAACTCAATGGATCAACTCTCTACCAAAGCCCTGACACAACAAACAAAGTGGATTTCTTTACAAACTGCCTTCTTGACCTAGTAGATCGGCAAACAGGGTATTTTGGACATAACTTTTCAATCCCAACCAATCTCCAGAAAAAAGAAAACTTATTTGAGATACCCATTTGGCCATTCTTGAACATATCACAAAATCACAATAGGGTTCTTTGTATGGAATGCTTCAAAAGTTGACTGTCCCGCTTCTTGACTAGGCTTAATTAGACAAATATGCATGCAAATGAAAAGAAAAGTAACCTATAACTTTCACAAATCAAAGAATTAGGCCAAACACTCTAGTAAGACTGAAAAGGACCTTATTACAGAAATTTCCTCCATTTTTTGTCAATATCCAATGCTGGAAATAAGAGTTATGCCATTTTCCCCAAAACTGGTAACCCTAGGGCAGATTCAGACCTGCACTTACAAAAATGATCATAACTTCTGCAAATTTTCATGAAATTGAACCAAACTAAAACCAAATGAAACTAGATTCATCTATCCATCTTTTCCCATTGGTTTCAAGCTTGTATTGTATTGTACTTGGTCATACCAAAGCTAACAATCAGACTGTAATAGAGGAAAAAACCTAGAAAATGCAACATAGAACTTGCAAAAAAATGAAGTTTCTTCTTATTCAATCATTCTCCAACCATGAAATTCGAAATGGAGGTCATATTTATACATATTTCAATTAATGCCTTCTTGATTAACAAAACCACATTAAGACACTTTTGACAACTTTTACATCTTTTTGCAAATGTTTACAACATTTGATCCAAACATCTAAATTGATTACCAAAGACTTTTAAGGACCACAAATGACTCCAAGAAGACTCTGAACAACCAAAAATGGTCTAATAAGACCTGATTACATCGAAGACACAAAACTAAAACCAAAAAACCGAAATTGCCTCATGGAGGCATCAAATCAACTAGGAGTTGTTTCACCATACTCCTGGACAAAAATGAACTCAAGTCCACTTAACTGCAAACCTTCTTTCTCTTCCTCGTCTTCTAATTCGTCTTCAACTTGTCCTTCATCTCTACAACTTTCCCTGGATCCTTTTTCTTCTTGTACCATCTCTTACTGAGCATCTTCTCAACTTCAAAGTACCAAAATTCGAGTTCTTGTTCATACATCTTATTACCACTGTCCATGTCTTCATCTTCATCATCATATTGTGCTAAGATACCGATGCGTCCTGTTTTGGCCTGGAGGCGGATGTTGGTGCCTGCAGATGCGAATCTAGAGGCAAGTGCCCTGTGGGTGCCTACCAGAAGCTCATCCTAGGCATCTAGATGCGCGTGGATGCCTCCAGAGGCATCTGTGGGCCCACGCCCAGAAAAATGAGTTTTTTAATGATTTTACCACTTAAAATGCATTTTAACATGTGCAAATAACATTTTTTTTTTCTATTTTTTTCTCCTGAGCTCTAAAATGGTCCTAAAAGAAGCCATGCAGCAGTTGGAGATGATGAGAATGCGGATTTTCTTGAGAATCCTTACGATTCTGAATCTGATTAGTGAATCTTGAGTCTTGACTCTTGATCAATGAACATTGAATCATGAACTAAGTTTTGATTTTGTAGTTCAAATTGCATTGAAATCTTGAACATGAGTAATTAGTTACTGAACTTATTTCAATTTGAATATTTGCGTTTGTAAGACTTTAAGTTGAACTACCAAATATGAAATTTCTTGAATCTTGATCAATTGTGAGGTATCATACTATCAAATGATTTATTTTTGTATATTTCTTGCATTTCTTTGCATATATATACACGCATCCAAATGCACCCAATTCTCACATCCACACCTAAATCGGCAACTTAGATATTGTGCATAAAAATATGCATACATCACTTCTCCTTTTTCTTTATACCCATTTCCATCTTTATTTTCATCTGTTGCACCTATAAACACATAGCGATAGAAGTAATATTTTGAGTCTCAATGGACTCATTTTCTTCATATTTTCCCTCTTCCTCAAATGGCTTAGGCTCTTCCATCATTAACAAAGATTTTTCAATGTCTAGTTTTGCAATCCTCTTTTGCATCCTTCTCTTCTGAATGATCTTCTTGATGGGTCATTTTCCCTTCTTCCTTATTGGTAAATGTCAACCACTTTCTTGGTTTGCTTTCTCCAGAAGCTGTTGCATTTAAAGTTCCATTCTTTCCATTTCCTATATATCCTTTCTTATATGTTCCAAGGCTTGCTTCAACTCTGCAACCTCATACTCAATACCAATTTTCTTCACCTTCTCATCCTTCTTCTTTGTCTCACATCTCTCTTTTTTTTTCTTGTTTCTTGCTTGGTACCTCCTTACTGTACAAGTCTCCACGGAATCTTCTCAACGACTCCATTCTTACTCTCAAGCAAGTCTCTTCACCTTGCTTCTTCATGCCTTCGTGATACCTCACCTAGGTTTCCTCCCTTCTTCACTACCTAGTCTTTTGGCATCCAAGTTCTTGCTTCAACCTACAAAAAGACAATACACAAACTCCCAAAACTTATCTTGCTCGGATCTTCGGGCTCTAATACCAATTTAATGCAAAGCAGGGGTATCCAACTCAAAACTCAATCAACCAACTCCCTACCAAAGCCTTGACACAACAAACAAAATGGATTTCTTTACAAATCGCCTTATTGACCTAGTAGGTCAGCAAGCAGGGTATTTTGGACATAACTTTTCAATCCCAACCGACCTCCAGAAAAGAAAACTTGTTTCAGATACCCATTGGGTCATTACTGGACATATCCGAAAAATCAGGGTACGGAATGCTTCAAAAGAATGATCATAACTTCTGCAAATCTTCATGAAATTGAACCAAACCAAAAGCAAATGAAACCAGATTCATCTATCCATCTTTTCCAATTGGTTTCAGGCCCATACTGTACTGTACTTGGTCGTACCAAAGGAAACAATCAGACGTTAATAGAGGAAAAAATCCAGAAAATGCAACATAGAACTTGCCAAAAAAAGAAATCTCTTCTTATTCAATCATTCTCCAACCATGGAATTTGAGTTGGAGGCCATATTTATACATTTTTCAATCAATTCCAACTATTTTGCAACCCATTCTTGATTAACAAAACCACATTAAGACACTGTTGACAACTTTTATAATGACAACTTCTACATCTTTTTGCAAATGTTTACAACATTTGATCCAAACATCTAAATTGATTACAAAGACTTTTAACAACCCCAAATGACTCCAACTAGAATCCTAACAACCAAAAATGGTCTAATAAGACCTTATTACATCAAAAAGACAAAACTAAAACCAAAATGACAAAATTGCCTCATAGAGGCATGAAATCAACTAGGTGCTCCTGTGCCAGAGGCACAACTAGCAATACAGTTTGTCTTCAAAAAAAAATGTAGGAACTCCACATGCTCACACAGAAATTTTAAAAATCGCATCAAACAATAATAAATATTGAAAATCCAACATAACCAAAAAAAAAATTTAAAAAAATTCTACAACAATCAGCTCACTGGTATCCCTAGATGGAATTGCTCAAATGGGAGGGTTTTCTTCCTCGAATCTATTGTTTGCCAAAGGATTTTTGTCCTTGGGCAGAAAAGATGAACATTGTTCAATCTCGAGAGAAATGAATTTGATAATATGAAATAGTAACCCCCTCCAATACTCAGCTCCCCCTTATATAAACATTTAAGAGAATCACAATATTATTTTCTTTTTTTCTCATTTTCTTTCCAAAACGTAATTTTTCTATCCAATTCATAGTGACACTAACTTAAAATTGCTTCTTGGACGACTTATGTTAAATTATTACATAATTTCTCCCCTAAAACCCCAATACTAAAAAATTAAAAATATTAGACTAAAGCATTCATGTAAATATTTGTTTGAAAAAAGGGGAATGAAAATATCAGCCCACATCCCCTGAACATCGAGAACACATTCCCATGAATCATTTATCTGAAAATCATGTCACCAAATCATGTTTCAAAGGAAGGTATTATTATAATTTATTACTTCATATCAAATGTATTTCTCAAAATTGCACATATCAAACAGCAAATTTAAATTGTATAAACTATAGAACTGTTATTTGAACAAAAGTAGTCATGTATAATCACTTCATTGAAGGATCTATTTTCATTCAACCTCCATTCATAGCCATTTTTCTTAAAAGAAACAAAATTACCAGCTATGCATCGATCAATCCATCTAAGTGTGCGGTACATTGCCTCCTCAACTCTAGGTCCAGTTATAGTAGTTTTCACAACATCATCAAGGGCCATGATTATGTCAGCTCCAATTTTATTCTGCACTATTACATAAACTGCATCACTAAACTAGCTTCATAAAATAATCTGATGAAGGTGGTCTTCAATGATTGATCTAATAAACCAGCAAAGTAAAGGTTTCCAAAATAATCCAACAGTGCAATAACACTTGTTACTACCATACCACTAGCTCAATGCATGGAAATTGAAATTATATATAGCATAGCTTGGAGGTAAGACAAACAGAAAAAATGAGAAAAATATTTTTGGAGATTTTAGATTCAAACAGCACAGGTTGAGACAACAGCACTATGTAAGCAGTAAGAAGGTAATGAAATGCAAATTCAATAAGAAACATAGAAAGCAAATTTTTCACAACGAAGAACTTGAGATCAATCTTCCTATATTCAAATTTAAAAATCATGAATTAATGGTGCGGAACTGTCAAATCATTCAATGGGGCAGATAATCTACAATAGATCACAATATCAATGTCTATTATTCCGTATTGATAAAAGTATGGACACAATGACCAAAATATCGCCATCCAGTCATGGTTGACTCAGTAAAATTTGTCTGAAGTCTTAGAGATGCCCATCAAAGACAAAGCTCCACAAATATATAAAAACCACTTCATCTTCAATGCACTCTGGGAACATTTTAAAGTTATATTATTTTGTAATATATCTCCTTCCCATCTTCAAATTTGATGATGGCATGAACCAGTGTTTGCAAAGATTCATTGAACAGCAGCCCTGTTTTGAGATCCCAGCCTGGACCTTGAGTGAAGACACCGATGTTTCCAACACAAACCCATATCATAACTGTGTTTTTGCAATATGTGGGCCTATATAGGTGAACCTAGTAACATACGTTTACAATATAAAAGCCACCATTTTTACATGTAAAACAAAAGTAACATCAAATTTGTTCCACATCACATATGTAATTTCAAACAAAAATTGAATGACTCGGAATATAATGTGGTGCTTGTGACATAAATCAATCAGCAAACAAGACACCCTATCAACTACAATTGGCAGAAGAGCACAATGACAAAAGCAGGAAGAATGAAGTATCCACAAGTTAACAAATTAACTCTTCCTAACATACACAAACCCATATCATAACTGTGCTCTTACAATATGTGCATCCATATAGGTGAACCAAGTAACATAGGTTTACAATATAAAAACCACCCTTTTTACTCGTAAAACAAAGGTAACATCAAATTTGCTCCACATCGCATATGTAAATTCAAACAAAATTGAATGATTCGGAATATAATGGGATGCTTGTGACATAAATCCATCAGAAAAGAAAACAATCTATCAAATAGACAAATACAAATGGCATAAGAGCACAATGGAAAAAGTAGGAAGAACGAAGTATCCACAATTAACAAATTAACTCTTCCTAACATGAGGAAAGTAAAGGTGCATCAAGTCAACTTTGTGTAGTCTATGCTATACATTCTCATACATGACAATATATGTCACTTTGACAACACAGTTCATTATACGAATACCACAGAAGATAACTGCAATCCAAAGTGGATACCCCGCAAGAAGTGTACAAAGATGCATACCAATTTATTCTTGTCTAGAAACATTAAGTGTCTTCTTTGCCAAAATAAAATAGAAGAAATAAGAACTTAAACAAATATTACTCTTCAGACTCACTTGAATATGAATTGACTCTTCAGGTGTAAGAAGCATCGGTTTACCATCCACTGGTGACTGGCATTTGACAAATGATCGTGTCAGTTTTATTGGACAATATACATTCATACAATTGACAAGGTGTATAAATATAAGCACGTCAAAACCATATAATGTTAATAATCTGAATTTCAAGTGAGTGGTAGATGATTACAAATACAAAACCTTAAATTACAAATAAACAAAACAAAAGTCATCCATTAATTTGTAATTATGGTAAGTTGTATCAATCTCAAAGCATACATGACCTTCTTAACAATAGTGGAATGCGCTAAATTATAGCTAACAAATTAAAGAGAACATAACTAGGGAATTACAAGTTTATGCCTTATCCTAACACCAAGATTAATACTGTATTATTTGTCGTCATAGCCTTCACCTGTGCAACACCATGTAACACCTATAAAAGAGACAATGACGTGATGCATCATAAACCATTACTATATGCATTCACTCGATCAAATCCTTCACAATTTGTACCTTGAGGAGGAGGGCTGCATATCAACAAATTTCACATGATGATGAAAGAAGAGCAGTCTCCTTGTTTACATGCAGCATGAGATTTTAGATGTGCATGTTTTCTCTCTAATTGAACACTACTGCCATATGTTGGTTTATATTAACAATAGGAGTCAGAAAACAAAAAGACCATTGGCTCAATATTGACTCAAATGACAGATCGACGTGATTGCATAGCATGTTATTGATCCAAAGCAATCAAACAACATATCACTTCCCTAAAACATTCCAAATTCAAGGCATCCATGTTATTGTGCCGGAGAGTTGATAAATTTAGACTTACTAAGAATTGGGATAACCCAGTCAGTTTCTATTTTTCCTTCCACTCTATAAAAACAATAGCCTATAGCAATATGTAACCATAATCTTGACAAGAAAGAACATCATCTTCCATTGAATATTAGACAAATTACAAATAAGTATTATTCACAGAATAGATGGCCAACAAATAAATATTTGATGTAATGAAACTCACATCAATAAGGCACAGAGACTTAGCAAACAGAAAAAACAATATTAAGCTCCATGTCTACCTGAAGAAACCTAAACCACCTCTCATAAAGGCATACATTGTACTTTTCTTGAAGTTTAGAAAATTCTCAGATCTAGAACTAGTGAATACCTGGAAAGTTACGCCTTTTTCTGTGATGTCAGCCAAATGTAATAAAGAGACCTGGCAACCAAAGAAATCCTTACTGAGATGAATTTCATGCTCCAATTTGAAAACTAAAAATTGCCAATTTTTAAATAGAATTCATTCATAATATCAGTTGATGATATTAAACAAGAAGTATATCGCCCTGCTTCAAAATATGTCTTCTGTGCGCATTCATTTATTCATCTAATAATGGAAAAAAATGGCTTAAAACTTATTGACAAATCTCAGTTGTATGGTACACTGTATCCTCTGACCAGACTTAATTGGAATTTTTTTTAATCAATCAAATTTAAATCACTAGCAAAAATAAATTCTCCAACAGGTAAAATTACTAAAAAAAATTCCTGAATTTACTAAACTCACCAAAATCTATAAAGTATAAATAGTAAATTATATTATGCTTTTCCTCAAATATTAGCATGTGGTATTTGTATTTTATATTTCATAAAGCGGATCTATAGTCTACCTGCTCCTAGATTATAAGAATATTGATGACAAACTATTCACACCATTGACTGCTGGACAAAAGAACTGTCAGTTTAGAAGACACCCCATATATTCTTCTTAAATTAGCACCAGCCTCTTTTACAGGATGCACACCGATACACTCGTACAAACATATGGCCAATGAGACTTCATTTTGTACAGCCCAGTGTTCAAAGCCAGTCCAACTTCTCGAGCACTGTTATAAGCAGTGTATCTCTGAGTTTCAAGTTTGAGGGGATCCTGGGAGAAAGGCTATTAAAATAATATATAAACTAATAATTGAATTTCCAAAGATGACTGAATTAAAAGTACATGAAAAAAATAGGGAGAAACTAAGAGGTTGCAATTATGTGATTTTTTATCAGAATTCAACTGCATCATTTTCGAGTTAAACTCATTGACACACATTTCGAACACCTCTCTCATGAGCATGACTGGTCCACCTAGCACTCATTGTATCTAGTTGATGATCACATAATTTTACACGTCAAGAAAGACACCACCTACACAATAGTGGCTGCAATTTTAAAAAGTGAAAAATTAAATTTTATCTACTAAAAAATTAACATGAGCCAATACAAAGTCTGTCTGAAATGGATTAAATTACAACTAAGTTGCCGATTCGCGTTCAAGTTCAGGTCTGAAGAACCAGTTGGCCAGTACGGCAAAATTTTGAAATGGGATTTGGGTTCATTAATACAAAAACATGTAAAAATTATATATATAGACATATGTATGCAGCCTAGAAGCATGAATTAAGATTAGAATGTCACATAGTATCATAAAAACAACAAAAACACTAAACTTATAGCCATAGCATCATATCATCAAAATATTAAAATAAAAATATCGAGTTCAAGCATCATTGTTTTGACTTTCAACAATTGGAACTTTATACTAAGTTTCAATCCTTTATTGGATTATCTAAATCTTCATATTCGTCTTTTTCTTTATCAAAGACATTAGTTGATTCACAAACACTGCCAATGCCAATGGGATCAGCTGCACCAAAAACATGCTCGCTTTCCAAGTCCTCAAATGCTTATTACTTTTTCAATGTACAAAGAGCTTGTTTGTTTGTAATTAATATCCTACTTGAAAAATGTTAAAAAAGTAGCTTGCAACTCCCTTCACCTATAGAAGACATTGTTTAATGTTTAAACTTTAAATTATGATTTATCGCTATACAGAGCTTCCAATTAATCGGCCAGGGGTTATTATCAGCAATTTGATATAAAAATTACACTGGAAGAAATCTTGAGGGCTAGTTTCATTTGATGTAATAAATATCTGAACTTCAGCAAATTTTGTTTTGAAATGTTAAAGATCTTATTCAAATTCTGTAATAATTGTTTTCCGCACTAAATTATAGAATGTTTTCTTAGTGGAAATGTACCTGGTTCGCACTTGATCTGCCTGGGTCTGCTCTGGTTCGACCCTGGTTTGACCTGGGTTTGGCCTGGACGAACCAGCCTGCCTGGGTACGAACCCTGTTCAAACCCACAGGCGAACCCAGACCAGAACCAAGAACCGGTTTGAACCCTGGCCAAACCAGGGTCCCAAGCAGGTGAACCAGATTTCATAGAATTACAATGAAGGATAATAAAATTCTCTTAGATTAGTAGTTTAGCACTGATTTTCAGGGTTATAAAATGTTCCTTGCTTCTAACTTGCAATTCCTTCATGTCTATATTCTTGCTTTTATATAGCAAGATGCATGTCAAAGAGTTGAACATTAAAAAAAGTTTTTCTTTTAATTAATTTAGCTAGCTTTTTTGAACTGTTGGAAATGCCTTGATGTTCCAAGAATAGTCAATGAAAGCATAGGCATCCCCAAAGCCATACCAAGGATGGCATCAAACATCCCTCCAAAGGGAGGTCACCTAGAGAGATTCCCATCCTATGAGGGGATCCTAGGGGTGCCTCCTTATTAGGGCCTGGGGTTAAGGATAGAAGGAGAATAATCCCTGGGATGTTTGGAACACCAAACTTGGGGCTTGGGGCTAGGGAGGCATACATATGGACCCTTGGTTATAAATTATGTTGACAAGTTTCGCAATCTTGTCCCCGGCACTCAATCAAAATAGATGTGGGTTCAGTTCTAGGGGGACGTTCCATTCTAGTTTACCCCAAGCCCATCCTAGCAACCTAAAGACATACTCAAAGGTTTTTAAGCCATCCATATCATGCCCTATGTGACTTGGGCGTACTCAAACAAACCCACATGAAATGGTTACAAAAAAACTTTTTTATAGAGCACATTTTTAAAAAATAGAACACTAAAATATAAAAAGAGAACTTAAAAATTAACTTACGAACACAAATACCTATCACTCCATATTTCCAAAACTCATTGTTTGTCATTGATCAAAGTTGTTGGTTTTATTCAGAGTTCAAGGACCGCAAAGGCATGTTTGCTTAGAGCTACAAGGATCACATACGTTGCATCAAGGAGATTCCTCATTCCAACTACGTTTCCCAAACCAATTTTAAGTTTTACTTCCAAGATTTTCTTTGCTCTTTTCAATGAACTTCATTTCTGTTTCCTGAATTATTATTATTTTTTTTTACATATCATGTAATGTTCCCTTTTGGAACATTTCAGATTTTTGCCCCAAAACAACAATCCTTATTCCAAATGATAATGGCTTTGTCTCAATTTGGGAATTTATTATAATTTTCAGATTCATGACAAAATTCTGAAAATAAATCACATCTTGATTTTCTGCTACATTCTCCTTCACTGTGATGATTTCCTCCTGTACACCTTGATCTGCCTGAATCTGGGGTTTTCATCCTTAACCCAGCAATGGGAAATATAGGGTTTTTGTCCTTGATTTGATTGATAAATTGATTGATCACTTTGCTAAATGCAGATCATATACATATATATTAGATCTGATCTTCTCAATGGATTATGCATTACCAGTCTGCTGATCACTGATAACGGGTCTGCCTATTTCCTCTGCTCCCCTCTTCTCTTCAATGATTTAAATGTCCTCCAAAGACTCCTATCTATACCCATTAAATGCCTCTTCAAATGAAAGGTCATGCCCCTTCATTTAAATCAGCCATCATAACCCTTCTAGGTCAGCCAAGCATAACGAAGTTATTTTTATTTATTAGTTTCCCAAGCCAAGGCTGGACACTTCACCATAGGGGGTCGGCCAAGCTATTTATTTTATAATTAAATCATCCTCTAAATTGGGTGCTTCACATGACAAGGTCTGCCAGCAATTGTGCATTATCTTTCTTTCCCCAAGGTGGTGATTTAATATTTATTTTGAGGCCGTAAATTATTTGTCGCTCCGTAATTATTTACATTAATTGTTGCGATTAGGCTTTCAAACGGGGGACATGACATAACATATAGTCATATTGTTGCTTTTTCTTTGTTGACCTAACCTAGAATTATATTTTTCTAACTTTCCTAGTATTTGTTGATTTTAAAACATGTAGGTGCAAGTATATATATAGTTTATAATAACTACTAGTTGTAGTTCAATGATCTCAAGAACAAAAAGGACTCCCAAATTTGACCAAGCGTCACCTCTTTGGCAACTTCACACAATAGGGAGTCTACTAGAGGTGGAGGTTATCTTTGGCATTGTACATAGTGTCAAAACAAATGCAAGAGCCCATACAATAAATTGAAAGTTCACTAGTGTGTAAAGACTGATCAAGGATGAAGTTGTTGTCATGTCAGCCTTTCTCTAAGCGGGACCTATTTATAATTTCGCCTTATAGCTCATTTGGCCCCCCCCCGAGATATCAAGGAAGTGCCATGAGGCCCTTTTGTGGCATGCTTGTGGTGCCACCCCTTTGGCATGGACCTATTTTCATAATTGAAATTCTGACGCCAACCTATTTGTGGGCTGACTTGCCTAATTTGGGAGCTGCTTGGCCTCATATATGTATCAACATCCTTGGAGCGACAATCATCATTGATTGTTGTCGAGATAGTTAGTAGTTGTTAAGTTATTGTCAAGGGGTCGGCAATTGGCCGACGGTTGGCACTTCGACACCTTTACATATAGCATTGTACTTACCTTCATGGATGGGGTTATGTGGAGGTGTGCTCATAGTACTATTGTTATGAATGTTCTGAGATACATTGTAATTCTGAGATCAATAGATACATATCTGTGAGTTTTCTTACATTGTGCATATGTGTACTATTATAATTTACTTGCATTATGTTATGTTCTGAACATTAACCTACAAGGCAAACATTTGGCGTCGTTACCTGAATGAGTCTAGGAATGAACTACCCGAGGGGATGGTTGGGGAGAGAAGTCAGCAAACAAAGAAGTCACCAGTAACGAAGAATTTGAAGGGGAAAGAGCACTAAGGGAGGATTGTGCAAATATATTGAAGGCATCCACCGGGACTTACGTTCAAAGGGAGCCGGAACAAGAAATTCCCAAGAGTGTGGTCTGGGATTCACTTGGGGTAAGTCTAGCAATGGATCATCTTATGTGCCACTTGCCAAGGCTTTTAACACAACACTTCATTGCTCTCCATAGCCTACAAGAAGAAGAAAACTGAAAAGATCGACCTCAACAAATATTACAGCGATACTAAAAGACCCGAAGGGAAGAGGAGCGTGATGAGAGTTGTCGGCGACAACGCATTCTCAATCCCTATGAAGGAGGTAATTGATGCCACTAACTTTGAACAAAGATAGGAAGTGTATTCGGAAGGGGCGAGAGGACGAGTACAAAGCTCTCCAAAAAGCATTAAGGTTGGAAGAGCAAGTCGAGTGGAGACGACGGCTATGGACAATTGTCGAAGCATTGCCTGAAGGGGATGAGGGGTTACCCAAAGGGAACCAAGAGAGTGTCTAAGGGTACGAAGTGCACTAGGGTACCGAAGGGTATACCAGTGGGGGATTGGTTGAAGGTGACGAAGTAATTAAATTGATTGAAAATACCCGACATTGTCTGGGACACTTGACCCTCACACCACAAGTAGGGACAATCGAGGAGTAGAACTAGACACCTCGTACAAAAGGGAATCAAGGGGATCAAACAGAAGCTAGAAGGACACGGAGTGCGGAGCACGCCGAAGACAGAAGCGTGGAGGATATGGGCACCATCGAGAGTGTCAAAAGGACACAGGGGCGTCATAGTCAAAAAACATGCTCGGGTGAAGTGCACCTAACCTGAGAGCAATTCCAACCAGACCGAGTACACAAAGCGGGTCACAAGGAGCCATACAATGTCAAAAAACTAGAAGTTGTCGTAGTTCACAGGGGATGGATCAGAGGATGCCATACGGCACTATAGGATGTGTGAAAAAATATAATCAAACAATGGGCAAACCAACCGTGATGACTAGGTGGTATAATTTCCAGCCACACTACGTGGGGTGGCAATAGACTGGTTCTTTGAGGTCGATAAAACGAAGGTGAGCACATGGTCAGAATTGAAGAAGTTATTCTAGGTCGAGTTCAAACTTCTTCGGGATGATAATGAGATTGTAGCTGAGATATACAACACCAAGCAAAGCAAACATGAAAGTGTGAGAACGTACAATTAGCGGTTCAAAGAGCTGCTAGGGAAAATGGAGAACCAATCGGCGAATGGACTGAAGAAACGCTGGTTTGTAGAGGGACTGGAATTCTACTTGAGAAAGAAGATGAAAATTGTTCTCCCAACGTCACACGACGACACTTATAATAGAGCTATGGTTATAGAAAGCGAGGACAAGATGTCGCAGAAAAAGAAGAACTGGTCGAAGGATGATGACTCGTCGGAAGGGAGTATTAGTGATAAGGAAGCAAGTAAGAAGGTGCAAGCACTACAAAAGGACATGCACTGAATGATGAAGGAATTCAAAGCTATGAAGGAGAGTAGTAGCAAGAGTGAAGGGGAATAGTGGTGCGCAAACTATAAGGAAGGTCACACCAAAGGAACGTGCCCAACAATGGCATTATGTGACATTTGTCGTGTTGGGGCACTCTACTAAGGAGTGCCCATACAATATGAAAACCAGAAGTGCACAAGTGCTCCTCACACAACAGCAGTCGTCAACGGCCATGGGAGCAGCGGCCACCTAGTAACAGTTGGCCAATACAATTGCGTCATCTGGTGCTTACCGAAACAACTGAAGAGGTGATAAAAGAAATAATAATAATAATAATAACAACAGAAGCTGAATACAGTACAATGACAAAGGCCAACTGATAATTCAATGTCGGGCCTGTAACCAATGGGGATACCTCCCTCAAGATTGCCAAAAGCAGAACCCCCAACATCTCTACAAATGGTCTAGCCCCGACGACTACGAGGATGCAAATTGCCCAAAGCCGAGAGTAAACCTGTTGAATATCGATGAGTCGAGCGAGCAAGGGGTGTTGGGAGTCACCAGGGCACAAGCGAAGAAAGCGGTGTACCCAGACCCCTGTACTGAAAAGGAGAGCTTATGGGAAATGATGGAGAAGCAAAGAGAAACAAATGACACAACCAATACTTCGCTACGTACAGAGCCTAAGCAGAACATCCTGAGACAAGTGGTTACAAACAAAAGTACCAATATAGATTAAAGACCTTCTCGATACTATGCCTCGACTAAGAGCGGTATCATGAGCACCACAAATGTGTCTATCTGTACAGCAGTAACCCACACAAAGATTCTCGTAAGCTCATCGACAGACACAATGTTACTAGCAGTGAACAAGAGAAGGCACCCCACAATTGTGGAAATGGGCATATTGGCCACAATCCTCACCGGCACTATTGTGGATGGAGGATCAAGGGTGAATGTATTACTAGAGGAGACATGGAAGAAATTGGAGAAGTTGACTATGGCCATCGACATTCAATTTGGTGGGTGTCTACTAGCACCACATCAAGCCCATTCGAACCCTAATGGAACACAGGGTAACAATCAGTACACAACCCTTCATTCTGGATTATGTGGAAATTCCTCTAAAGAAGAAGCGCTATGGTATGATCCTCGAAAGAGGGTAGTTCATCACTGCCAAAGTAAACCACAATTGGAAGCGAAATACACTATCCATGGAAAGCGAAGGGCAGAAGTTTGTTATCGACCTAAGAACGCAAGTGGTGAGCAAGGAGTTGGCATCCTCCTCAGGATCAAACTCGAAGGGAAAACTAATTGGAGTAGATGAAGGCAGACAGCGGATGGAGCCGAATGAGGAAGGCATTTTGGAATTGGAATGTTGCTCACAAGATGATGTGGACTTGATGAGCGAGCTCTTCCACTGGAAAATGGAGGATTATGAGCTCTTTCATCTGTCATGAAATATGTTACAAGTAGAAGAGAGTCTAGGGAAAAAGACATGTTTCCAACTGAGTATGCAAAATAAAAAGGGGTGGCCCAAGTGAACGAGAGTCTGGCACATCAATTTCATAATGACAAACCAATCTAATATGAGGACCTCACACTTAAAGAGATCAACCTGGGCCACCAAGCCAATTTGAAGAATATGGTAGTAGGGGACGCTTGGAATCCAGCGCTAAAGGCAACAGCCTTCAAAAAAAATTTTGAGTATAAGGATGTATTCGCATGGACATACAAGGACTTAAAGGGGGTCCCACCAGAGCTATGCATTTACCAAACTCCACTCATACCAGGAGCCCAATCGCTGCAGAAGAGGTCATACCGAATGAACAAGAATTATGCGGTGAAGGTGAAAGATAAGATAGAAAGGATGTTAGAAGAAGGCATCATATTGAAAATGGAGACAAATGAGTGCGTCTCACCTATTGTAATATCGTTGAAAAAGGAGGCGAATCAAATTTGTATTTGTGTGGACTTTTGATGTTTCAATGCAGTCACCATCAAGGAACCATTCCTAATACCCTTCACGGATTGTAACCTCAAGGAGGTGGTTGGACACAAAATGTACTCCTTCATGGACGATTTCTCAGGGTACAACCAAATCTCTATTGCAAAGGAAGATAAGTTGAAAACCACTTTTGTGGTCGAGGATGATGTATATGCCTACAATTGGATGTCATTTGGGTTGTGTGATGCTCCTACCATTTTTCAAAGGATAATCCTCCATATCTTTGACAAGATGCATGTCGAGAACTTCAAAGCATTTTTAGATACCTAGTCCATCTACAGTGGACAAGAAACTCACTTGGTGGCTTTAAAGGAATGTATGGAACGGTGTCAAAAAGCTTTGCTAGCATTGAATCCAAAGAAATGTCGATTTATGGTGCCTTAGGTGAAACTACTCAGGCATATTGTGTGTAAGGCTGGATTGAAGACAAATTCAAACAAGGTGAGAGTCATCATTAAGATGGAGCCCCCAACAGATGTAACAGGAGTCAAGTCTTTCCTCGAACACATAGGGTATTACCAAAAGTTCATCAAGAACTTCGCACAAATTGCATATTCTCTTGACAAAAGGAGAGTTGTACACATGCAAGATAGCACAAGGGGAAGCCTTCGAAGAACTCAAGACAAGGCTACTAGCTGGACCTATTTTGACATACCTGAATTGGGATAAAGAGATCTATGTACATGTGGACGCATCTAATTATGTTATCGGTGCCACACTCGCACAGGTGGAAGAGCACAGGCAAGATCATCCTATCTACTTCGCAAGTCAGTTGCTATCAAAAGCGGAGAACTATAGTATGACAGAGAGGGAAGCCATCGAGATGGTTTGTGTCGTACAGAAGTTTTGCCACTATCTACTTGCAACACCGTTCACATTCTATGTAGACCACCAAACGTTAATGTACCTAGTGAATTAACCCATTATTTAAGGGTCAGCAAGTGGCTACTCTAGGAGTTTATTTTTACCATCATTGTAAGGCCTAGAAGAAGTCATGTAATTGTTGAATAGCTATCGCGAATTAAGTCCAAAGAACTACCCGAAAGAGTGAACGATGACTTCCCCAACACTCACCTTTTTCATATAGTTGCACTACCATCATGGTACACCAACATCGAGGAGCATATGTCGACTTCGCGGCTCTGATGAGACATGCCGCCAAGAGAAAGAAGTTGGCCCTCAGAAGTCAAACATTCCAGTTGATCAATGGCTTGCTATATAAAATGCAACCCGATCAAGTCTTTGAGGAGATGTGTTATGGAAGAGGAGATTTCAGGGGTGCTAAGAGAGGCAAATGAAGGACCCGCAGGAGGCCACATGGGACTAGACACCACGGCTCGGAAGGTGTTGCTCCCAGGATATGGTGGCCCACACTATACAATGATGCTCGTGAATGGGTCATAGGGTGCAACACCTGTTAGAGGGCAAGAAAACCACTTGAGAGGGACCCTAAATCCCTCGCATGCACATGAGTTGTTTGAGCGGTGCGGTTGGACTTTATAGGGCCACTGAAGGCGAGTCGTATGCAGAGGTGTCAATACATAGTGGTGGCGACCGCGTATTTGACTAACTGGGTAAGAGAACGAGCCCTACCTGGCAATTCAGCCTTCAGCACAACAAGGTTTATATATGAGCCGATTATCACCAGCAATCGAGGCGGGCATTTTGTGAACCATGTGGTTTAACTTCTGAGATCTTTCACCCCTTGTCGAGCCCCTACTACTCGCAAGCGAACGGGCAAGCGGAAGCCACAAACAAGATATTTGTCTTGGTCATCTACAAGTCCTATGGTGTTCAACATGAGGATTGGGACAAAAAGCTTTTGTTGGTACTATGGGCCTACAAAACCACGTATAAAGTCACAACAAGCAAGACACATTTCCAACTAATGTATGACCAGGAAGCAATCCTACTTGCTGAGTTCATGGTACCCAGTCTACATATAGCCATCGAGAATCGGCTTGGCAATATGGAGAGTTTGCGGGAAAGCTTGTACACATTGAACAAGCTAGATGAACAAAGACTTATGGCTCAGTGGGCCACGTAGGCAACGCAGGAACGTCAAAATTTGTGGTATGACAAACACATTTGGCGCATGAATTTCCACCTGGGATAGATGGTTTTAAAGTAAAATGACTGAAATGAGATAACACCAGGTAAGTTCAAATTCTAATGGATCAGTCCTCACAAAGTTTAAGAAGTCAAGGAGAATGGAGCAAAAGAATTAGCAACTCTAGATGGTTAGGTAGTTCAGGACCCCATAAATGGGTCGAAATTGAAGATATATCACAAACGAAGGCAACGAGATGATCTAGCTCGGACGAGAAGATCAAGACAGACCCAACGAAACCAGAAGCATCAAATAAGAAATTAAAAAAATTTAATTTTAATTTTAATTTTAAATTTTTATTTTTTTTAAAAAGAGAACTCATCTTCGGGACCCCATAAATGGGTCAAAATTGAAGATATATCACAAACGAAGGCAACGAGATGATCCAGCTCGGACGAGAAGATCAAGACAGACCCAACGAAACCAAAGGCATCAAATAAGAAATTAAAAAAATTCAATTTTAATTTTAATTTTAAATTTTTTATTTTTTTTTAAAAGAGAACTCATCGCACGGTGTTTCACTATACGGCAAGGAAAAACCATACGGTGACCACCATATGGCAAGAAAAGAAAAAAAAGACATTGTACGGTGATTTAAAAAAAAGAGAGACATCATACCATAAGGTAGCAATTGTAAAGAAATAAAAAGACTGTATGGCCTAATAAAAGATTGCATAGGGAAAACATTCAGCAAGAAGCATAGGTCGTATGGAGAAGAGGCGAGAGCCTGTACACATAGTCCATACGAAACAAAGACCATATGCACACAATCCAACGGGAAATAGGAGGGTCATACGACACAAAGAAAACCACACGAGATCGTAAAGAAAAAAAAGAGGACCATCGCCCATACATAGAGCATTGTATGGCAAAGACAAAGCGAACACACGTAAGACCATACAAAGAGTAGAAGTATAGATTGTACGATAGGAGGAAGAAAAAATTGTATGGTGATTACCACCACAACAAGTAGTAGCACATAGAAGCAATACAAAAACTACATGGCCACAAAACACCAAACGGGGGATATATTTGGAGCAGCAACCATACGCCAACAGAGTCATTCAAAGGGAAGCAAAAACTTGTACGGGTGCAGAATCCAAGTGCAACAGCAAGGTTCAAATACACTGTACGACAAACCAGCATACCGTACAATTATTAACAATAAGAGAGTACTCCAAAAACCATACGGCCAAGGTAAAAGCATATAGACCGCATGGAAGAATAAGACCGCGCCCAAAAGGTTTTGACCGTACAAGTTGTAACACGACAAACTACGATCAATAAGTGTACATTGGGAAGTCGCACAAGGTAGGGTTGAGAGGCGTACAAACACCTGCGCCCATATATTTATTGAATTTGTAAGGCCGCGAGAGAAGTAACGAAGTCGGAAAAGGAAAACAAGGTTGGCGAAAACAATTACAGCAATTACCATCTACAATAGGAGTCGCAACTACTATCAAGAACATTGGTCGAACATTGCCATCAGGAGAAAAAGTTGCAGGCAATACAGACTCAAGAAAGGCTACTAAGGGAAAGAAAACACAGCCCACAATTCAGACTCAAAAAGGTAGCCATGAAAAGGTGACAGCGGACACAACTACATTTAAGGTTTGAGAAGCACTAAGTGCCAAACATGGTGGGAGGAGACACCGGATGACAACCGCATAAACAATACCTTTTGGCGTGCAAGCGTACACTAGGCGATTCAAATGCCAATGTTTCCCATCCAAGATTTCAAGATACCACAAAGAGCCATGATCCAAATGTATGACAAACATAGTCAGAAATCCATCTTTAAGTACCAGCGGTGCTCAATCACAATTTCTTTGTCAGACCCTGCATTCACTCACGTATTCGGCATTCTGAGACAAGGCCAAAAGGTTGATAAATCGGCAATGAAGATGAGTGTCGAACAAAAACATAAACTCCTACATTTGGTCTATTGAGGGGACTTCACACTAGCCAAGAGGGAAACTGTGGGATAGGCAAGCAAGGGGCGTGGTCTCAAGAAGTCATTTGTTGCACCTAGGGAATGGCAATGCTTGCTAGATGTTATGAACAGGAGGTTGGCGAGAGCTAGCCGAGCCTCTAATACTATAGTCATAGATTAAAATATCTCCGATATCTCTCCGATAAGACAACTTATCGCGAGAAGTTTTGGCTCCCTATAAACTATGTAAAGTTATCGCGGTAGATAAGTTTCAATTTCTCGCCAATATTTTGATGCTTTATTGCCGATATATTGGCAATTTATTGCGATATTTAAAGAACTTATCCTGCAGGACCACTTCATACAACAATCATACTCACATATACGATGTTATAATTAGCAATTTTATGCCAATCATTCGATTATTTGACTGAGGAATATTATTGCCAGTCGTGGTTTATACCGTTCGAAATAAACTCGGGGACTTTCGGTAATGGGGACATTGTAAGGAAGAAGACAATCATCATAAAGGAGTCTATCGACAAAGACATATCTTAACCCTGACTATGTTACTAAATCAATGGCACAACTATAGAAGCGATGAAATACAATTAGATAACCAACATCATTAATATTGGTGAATAATATATGCAGTACGGTGATCAGTGGTCAACTAATATTTGCTATTTTTAGTTTGCTTTAGAGTTTAGACTATCAGACTATGGCTACGAGCCATTAACATTCCAAATGACGATGCGATTTTGTATCATATTTGCATTTATATATATCTAGATCAGTTTGTTTGGTTTGTTTAGTCATTTACTGACTCATTAGATGCATCTCCTTATTGAATTTTGTAAAAAAATGCATTTCTAATTAAATTTAAGCAATTTTTTAAGTTCTCGATATTTTCCGAGAAGTTCCCGACTTATCTCTAATAATTGCCGAAATCTTTTTTTTGCCCTTGGCGATAAGTTGCCGATAACGATATTTTGAACTATGACTATAGTAGTGATGCTTGCTTTGATGAATGGGTTACAAAATGGTACAGTGTATGACTGGGTGTCTATACTTTTAGAGCGAGTTCAAGAGTTTTGACATTGCAACACATAACCTTCTATATCCCTCATCACGTGATTCGGCTTTTCTTGGATGTTGTGCTGACACAAGTAACTCCGAAGCAGTATGCTCAATTACAGCCACAGAGCCGTTTGGAGCCTTACTGGCCACCTATATTTTATTGGACACACTTGTATACTTATACAGTCGATGATGATGCTCAGCGTAGCAGGACGCATAAACGTCTGGTTGTGTCTAAGACAATCAAAGTCAGATGAGGATGGCGACACCAATGGAGAGGAGGCGGAGTTTGGGGACACCTCTTCGAGGGTTAGCGAAGGTAGTGGTACATTTCATATGATTAACCGAGGGGAGGCGACAGGTCATACTACAGCGGATGCTTTGGACGGAGATGAGGGAGCCGAGGGTATTACAGGAGTGGCACAATCGGGTAGTACTCCACCATCGGGTTGTGTCACACCTCTGGGTGATGCACCATCAGGTGGTGTCACCCCTCGGGTGGACTTGCACCAGCAAGTATGAGAGTTGTTTTTTCTCCAGCATGTAATGTCCCCTTTTTATATTAATTAGGACACTACGGGATTTACTAAATATGTGTAAATGCAATGTGAAATGACACTCGACTAGTAATTCAAAATGTTATGCTAATGTAATCAATATGAATAGTAATTCCAAATGCTATAATGAATTAGGAGAACTAATGAATTATGATACAGTATGCAGCAATATGTAATGTATTATCCAATGACAAGTATTAATGTACGAAAGAAATGCAATGTATTATGATGCAATAATGGATAATGTAATGACTGTAACTGGAGCTGAACAATAAGTTTGTATTTACAATTGTAATTCCAATGCCACTATGGAATACAAGCTTACAAAGCTATGTCTGCAATAGTTTGAATCTTCAATGTGATTCTATGGCTCTTTGATTTGCCAATATGTCTCACACACATACCCTACTAGCCATCTCTAATGAACAATAAATTATATGTTGGTGTTATAGGGATGACCACAGGCAATATGTCGTCTTTGATAATCTCAGTAGTGTATATGAAATCTGCTTACTTCCTTCAGCCATCTCCGATATGGATATATGAGTATGCTCAATATGGTGTCGTCTCTAATATAACTGTTATGGCGCTTGCACTTTGAATATAAAAGGTTGAGTCAGCAACCGATAATTGCTCAATGAGAGCAATAAGTCCACAAGGGAACAAGTTTCATATTTATTCTTCAATCGACATCCTTCATAGCCGATCAGCATGGAATATATATATATTATTTGAATGGGCACAGTGAACCGTCGCACTCCATTGTTATGTTTGCCGCTTTGATTAATTAACATCACATTAAGTGGAATGATTATCATGAACCGATAATGCAATATGATTTAATATTAATTGTATGAAATGGTAAAATGATCAAGTGTTGATAAGTATCCATTGTTCTAGTTTATTACTCATAATAATCATGCTGATTATTATGAGTAATCATGATAATCATGATTTACTCATTTATCCATAAATCGGCAATGACACTCAATTATGGACCAATAATACCATCTTTGAATATGATACTGAGCATGTTGTTGTATGGATACATCCATACATGTTAGAATGATCAAAGGATAGATCATTGTAGCATGTATGCATATATTCTTATATCAATGGTGCCACATGAATGTCATCATAGATATATATCAGTGACCCAAACCTAGTATGTTGTTGCATGATGTAACCATGTAGATGAGCATGTATGCATGTATGGATGCTCATGTATGTGATGATGCATCATGAATGAGTATACTATAGAAACGTTTCTAAGAATGCAGATGCAATGATCAACTAACTATTATGCAAGAGCTATATATACAGTATGTTTTATTTCCTTGCCTTTATTATTTACATTTTGTTCTTGATTTTAAAATTAAGGGATATCACACAACCTTAATATAGGTTGGCAGTCAGTTGGTTCCCCCTACTACTTCAGGTGTGAGTGTTAGAGCCATTCATGTGCCTGGATTTGGACAGTTGTGGATGCCACCCACCCTAATATCTCCAAATGTGCAATGATTAGTTGAGCTTATGGCGCCATTAGTTGAGGCTATGAAGGTGGTGAAGCAACCAATAGTTAAGGCCATGGAGCAACCCATAGGCACTAAGGAGAAGCCTAGAGATTAGATAGTTGACTAGCAGTCCGAGGAACTAGAGGAGACCATGGATGCCTGGCTAACCTGTTACCAAGCAACTCCCATGGAACCCATTGGACCTGCACCTCGTTCACCACAGCAACAATTGCCACAACATGAGACTCTTCAGATTGATGATTTGGACAACGGGAGTACCCATGTGAGGGAGTTAGAGTTGGACCCTCCACATGACATCATTAGACTGAGAGAGGAGTCAAAAGGCAGGGCTCCTACACACGTTCAACACACAGTGTCTAGGACTCACGGTGAGTTAGGTTGTAGTGTACCCAGCTAAAGTCACCTAGCTATGGCACCCTGCACTCAAAGTAAAATCTTCCAACCACACTGTTATGGTATTATTCAACTGTCATGCGGTGTTCTCAACACCTGTACAGTGATCCAAATCACTGTCGTACGACTAGAATAACTAGCACAGTGGTTGAGTATTAAGGGACCTGTGACGTGTATGGCAAGTGGTCGTACAGTGGCCTTTCACCCATACGACAATGGTCCTGAGCTGGTGGCTTAATCTTCTGCTCGTACGATGGCAAACGCAACTCCTCCCATACGGTCTTGCTTCATATGGCTCATACAATACTCTTGTTGTCATAAGGTCGGCAAACTCTTCCGTTCCGTACGCCTTAGTACTCCGTACGTTGGATCGTGTTGCATGAACGGACCTTCTGTGGGGTGACAAAGTCTTGCCTTCTGGTTCAAATCAGAATATCTTGATGATGTAGCATATGAATAATATTATTATTATTAATGAAGTAACCAATACAAGCAAAGAGACGTTAATGGTACGAACATGCAAGGAAGAAGGCGTATTCAATAATGATAGCACTTAAGATTACTTCGCAAAGATCCACAATCTCGGACATATATCAAATATCATTGTTTATTTCAAATTTGTCTTCTACAAAAAACTTCACAAATTTGACGCACAAAGTGAAATATCCGAATGATATTTCCAACGACAGACTAGGGTGGTTGTGAACCATCGAAACTGGAATCACAGAATAGGGAGGATCTTCCACCTCCGAAACTGCACACAAACCACCTTCAGCCTTCAGCTTCCGGAAATACAAACAAAACATGAACTCCACGATGCCTACCTACTGTGCCAACCAACAAGTTACAAAGGCCTCCAAGGGGTTTCTCGAAAGTTACAACTGGCCGACAATTATTATTTATTATTTTATTAATTGGGCCCCTTTTACTTAATAATTAATTAAAGGTCATTTATAATATTATTTTAATTCTAGGACCATTAATTACTTAATTAAGTTGCTTATGAAAATTAGGGACATTACATAGGTACACTCTAGCAATTTTTCGTACACATGGAGATTGCAACGCGGCTTTTTTGGTAGATATGGAGGTTGGTGCGAGGAGGTTGTTGACCTCGGTACAGGACATGGCCCACGGTAGGGTGGATCAGGTAGTGGAATGCCTGCTAGCATTTGCTACAAGAGGTTGTGTGAAGGACTTTCTGCAATGTTTTAACTCTCGAGGATGGCCTACTACAAAGATGCCTGCCATGTTGGAGGATTAGAGGCTTCAGGAGCCTGTGGGAGAGAGTAAGACCCACTGGTTGCTCAGGAGGGTCGAGTAGGCATTCTGAGATGGGTACTATGAGCTCCGAAGAGCCCGGTTTTCAGCATCAAGGGTTGAGGCTGAGTCGGTGGCAGCTATTGCAGCTTGGGAGGAGTTAGGCACTAGGCTTCGACTGATAGAGGACTGAGATGGAAGCCTTGGAAGTGCAGATGGATCATGAGAGGGCTGAGAGGGCATTAGTGGAGACTCGCCTTATGGAGCAGTTGGACTAGGTGAGGGCTGAGAGGGCAGCAGTGGAGACTTGCCTTGTTGCAATGTTGGAAGAGGTAGATAAGAAACACAAGGAGGTTATTGAGGCAACGTTTATGGTGAAGACCGCTAAGGAGAGACAAATGTTAACAAAGAGGGATTTGCAACGATGAACTGAGCAAGTCGAGCAATTGAGGGAGTAGCTGGCGCCATTGACACCACCTATGCCTTCTTCATCGGAGACACTCTCTAGGCTCCCAGCTCCTTGATTTGTTTTATGTATAGTTGTATTCCCCATTTTGTTGTGTGTCATCTAGAGATGACTTTCTTTTTTGAGGGGGATGATGTTGTCGAGATAATTAGTAGTCGTTAAGTTATTGTTGAAGGATTATTGTCGAGGGGTCGATGGTTGGCCAACAGTTGGCACTTCGACACCTTTATATATAGCATTGTACTTACCTTCGGGGATATGGTTATGTGGCGGCACAGTCATAGTACTATTGTTATGAATGTTCTGAGATACATTGTAATTCTGAGATCAATAAATACATATTTGTGAGTTCTCTTACATTGTGCATATGTGTATTGCTATAATTTACTTGCATTTTGTTATGTTCTGAACATTACCCTACGGGGCAAACATTGATCAGCTTTGCATTTACTTGTCTTGGTAATTCCTCATTGGAACATTGGGAGATTGCAATTTCAGAAATGAAATATCCTCCCTAGTCTGCTATCAATCCCAATTTGGTGAAGTCTCCTACAAACCAAACTGGATTGATAGTCTTTGGATCATTACCAGCACTTCATACTTTCGAAGATTGGGATCAGAAGCATCAGCAAATACATCATTCAAGATCAGCAATCGGACTTCTCTAGTGATCAGCAATTTCATGCATTTTCATGCCAGTGATAACATCATCATCAGCACATACATCTGTGATATCATATAGCAATAATAAAAATGGCAGCATACATCACTGCAATAGATGTGATATCATATTATACCTGCAGCATATACATCTGCAGTGTCATATCATAACTGCAGCATATATCAATGATAACATACACTGTGGGAGCAGCAATACATACATCTGCAGTGTCATATCATACCCACAGGATATATCAGCGATAACATACTTTGTGGGAGCAGAAATACATACATCTGCCAATGACACCACCCAGCACCACCATCAGCACCAGCAGTGACATACATTCTGACACCGGCAGATCTGGCATAATGACACCATGTAATGTCCCTGCTTCCATCTTGAGTATTTGATGCTTAAAACCTGAAACAATTGTTAGTAGATGAAGATATAATATCAAGATATATGAATATTAAAATAATTATGAGTGATTAACAAGATAAATAAATACTAAATCATCTAAATACTAATCTTATACTACACCCACCTAATCCTTAGAAAGAGACTCTTCTCAGATTTTCCTAATTCTCTGATGAGAATAAATCTCAATTAGGTAACCATCACATTGAGAGTGCCCTTCTACGGCCTCTAGGATCTCTATTAATGAGCGAACTCATTAACAATAAATACTTGGTAGAGATCCCACCTCTAACCAAGCCTCTTGTCTCTAACATATGCATATGATTAACCACTACAATATATATTGCCTCTAAGAGATTCTCTATAAATCTCTCTCTAGATTCCAATTTGGAATCTTGACATTCATAAAGAATGCCCTCTAGTCTCTCTGAGTCCTCTTTTAGAGAAACTCAACATTCTTAATGAATGTCCTCTACCAAGGTTAACTTGGTCTCTATAATAATCATAAGTCCCAAAATGGTAATATCTCTAAAATAATTACCACTATGCAATAATACTCATGACTGTTAATTTATAAGAATTTATTTAATTTCTTCTACATACCTCTTCTTTGCGAATATCCTTTATATACAAAGCTCTTCTTCTCTTTTGGAAAAGTGCTATATATTTACAATCTTTATTACCTCTTATTATTTAATGCTTATCCTCACCGTTCTCTTAATCAATGACTATTGTTTTTTTCATTATTTATATCTCTGTCAATCAATGTTTCCTCGCCTATTTTCCCCTTTTCGAAGAGTCCCAACACTTCCTAGTTACAACCTTTTCGAAGAGTCACAACCATTCATAATTACAATCCTTTTGAAGAGCCACATCCTTTCATTATTACAACCTTTTGAAAAAGTCCCTACCTTATTTTATTCTCATTCCCTTCCTCTTCTCTTTTGTCCCTCTTTAACTCCTTTCTCCTTCCCTCTTTCAAATGAACTCTTCTCCCTTTTATATCTTATTTTGAAAGAGTCACATCTCTTTATTACACATCTCTTGACTTTTCATTAGATTTAGTTAATTTATATTAATTTATATTATACTATTTATTTACTTATTTATTTTATGTTTATTATCATTTATTATTAAATCCTATTTAGAAAGGCAACATACTTTCTACAATATTCTCCCTTGTAGTAAATTTTATTTATTTATTCACTCATTGTAATTTTATTATTATTTAATTATTTTAAATCTTATTTTTTTGATAACAGATTATATATATGTTATTATATTTATATTATAATAATATAATAATAATATTTTATTATTATTTCTTATTTTTATATTTTAATATTAATATTAGTATATGATTTTATTATCATTATTTATTTAATAATATTTTATTATCTAATTATTATTAAAATTCTATCTTAAAATGGGGACATGACACACCAGCATACCAAAAATACAGATATTTGCATCTCCAGCATACAGGCATGTGTACATTGGGCATCCTACCATCAGCACATTGGACATACTGGTATCATTCTTCCGGAACTCCCAACATAGAATGATAGTTAGAAAGCTAAGCTGCTAGATTTCTTGAGTTTTGTCATGATTGTAAGTTGTAACAGCAAATGTAATTGTTTGGACATTATTTGTAATCGCAGATTGCTGGTCTATCTTTGTCAATCTTGTTTTTTGTATGTTGAGGTATTTCATTTGTCCAAAGCGAAAAAAGCACAGGCTGTCAACGAGCAAGTTCTGTATGATATAAAAGAGCAAGAAGCAAATAGTCCAATTGAGGAAGCAAAATCAAAATTCCATCTTTCAACCAAAAAAGAATCACACAAGCCACCTACAAAGTCATCTTCTATGTCTCCAATAGTAGTTGTCACACATCCTTTCTGGCAAGACTACTTTCTTAAGTAGATGACGGCCCCTTTGATTCCCACAAAACAGGCCCATTATAAAGGGCACTTCAAAATGAGAAGAGATATTGCAAAAAAGCACATTTTGTGTTTGCATTTATTAAGAAAATTAAACAAGATGATTATAAATATCTTCAAATATTAAACAAAGGAGTGAAAGTATCCTTAAACAAGATTACAAATGATTTATCTAAACAGGATAGGAGTGAACAAATAAAACAAAAAGAATGAAGAATATTTATATATTCTATCCTAAAAGCTGATTGACCATTATAAATAAAAGATACTTTGATATCCTCCATTAATGCTTCATCTACTAAAACCAAGCTTATCCCAAAACTTTAAAAATTTGTCAAAACCAAAAGACTTGGTAAGAATGTCTGCAATTCAATCTTCGAAAGGACAGTACTGCAACATAACTGATCCATCTTCTACAAGTTGTGGAAGACAAGATTCTCAGCAAGTTTTAGCACCCAATGATAGTCACAAGACAAGGGTAAAAGATCCACTTGAGGCATCTTCATGTTTGAAAGCATATCCTTCTAAGCCATACTACCTCACATTTTGCTTGTATTGTTCCTCAACATTCTGCTTTTGTAGAGGATAGATCTATTTCCCGTTGTTTCTTGTTGGTCAATGTCACTACACTTGTGCAAAAGCTGAAAACATAAGCAGTAGTGAAATTTTTTGTCATCTACAGAACCTGCTCAATCTAAATTTATAAACCTTCTTACCTAGGATCTTTACTTCTATTGTACAAAATTCCAAAGTCAAGTGTACCTTTCACATATCCCAACACCATCTTCATTGCAGTCCAATATTCTAATTTGGGTGTTGTCATAAATGTAGAAAATAAACTCATAGCATAAATCAAATCAGGTCTAGTGGTTGTAAAATATATTAAGCTACGCACCAGCTGTCTATAAGTTGACTCATATATTGTCTAAGAACTTTTTTTGGCTAAACATTTTAGCTCTTTCTCCACGTGTTCATGAGATTTTGCAATATGTTATTTTAAATTGATTTTTTCTCCACATTACCTAGAATAATGATGCCATCTACATAAATGACTAAAAAATGATATCATTACCAATGCTTTTGACATAAAAATTTGTATTCGAAGTAATCCGCTATAATCCCTATTCATCAAATACCTAGCAATTTTGGAGTACCATTCCCCGGGTGCTTGCTTTAAGCCACATTAAGTTTTTTTCAGTTTGTATACAAGATGTTACTTCCTTGCAACATAAAACCCTTGGAATTGAGACGTACACTTCTTCATTTGAATCTCTATTTGATGTATCACCCAATCAAATTGTGTTGCCATAGCTAGAAGTAATCGAAGTAATCAGTTGGTGTTCATCTTTTCTATAGGAGCTAAGGTTTATACATTGTCAATGTCTTCTCTCTGTGAGAATCGTTTTGCAACCAGCTAAACTTTATACTTGCCAAAACTTGACTTTATACACCCATTTGCAGCCAATGGGTTTCTTCCCTAGTAGTAGAATACCTGAGACATCCCAATTTTACATAAAAATTTCATGTTTAGTGGCCATCACCTTTTCCCATTAATGTTTTCTTTTTGACTGCTCAAACACCTGTGGCTTATAAATACCATAAATATTAACCAGTAGATCAAATTTTATTGTATTCAACTTCTTCTTGCTTCTTAAAGGAGATGACCACTTGAGAAGTTATAACTTGCTAAAACTCTGCTATAAATCTATTCACAAATTTGCTATGATATTGCCCATAAATCTGCTAAATTGTCTGCATTAAATTCACTCTAACACTCTTCACAGTTCCTTTATAATATCTGCATATATACTCCTTAAGATCTGGTCTTCACATGCTTCAATCTACTGTTATACTCAGAAAATGAAATACCCCAGACTCTGATAATGCCTCAAATCTGATTTAGATTTAGATTTTAGCTCATGTTTTGTTTCATTATAATGTGATATTGCAACATGCAAACATGTAAATTGAACATGCAAGATAAACGATATAGATTTTCAAGGAAATTAATTTGATAAAATACAGAGAATCAAAGTTAGCCAATGGGTATTCTTGTCATATAGAAAATGTATTGCTGTTTACAAACACCTCTTGATATTACAAATCAGAAAATGCACAATGCCATCATGTAACACGTACCCAGAATGCCTCCCTACATAAGATAACAAACCTTCTGAAGTTGTGCAAGATAGATCAACAAATCTCCATAAAAACTGATCAGTGATGTGCAATAGGGAATCCTTAGATTGATTCACCAAGTGGGCTGATCTGGGTTTTTGTCCAATAAACCAAAACCTCTAAGGTTTTCGTCCTAAGGTTTACTGAACCTACAAGCTGAAGCTCTCAAGCTCTGAAGGAAAAGTTTCTTAAAAAACAAGTCAAGAATCAATCCTCATTTCACCTTTTCCTACTTTTATAATGCTTTTCCTTTTCGAAAGAAATACTTTAATTTATTTCTCTTTTAATTTACTTTTTTCCCCTCAAAAGTGACTTTACATTATAATTTGTCATTGTCATTATTATAAAGTCACTTTATTAAATAAAACATGTCCAGCTGCTAATTTATTATATTTAAATAATCCCATAGGAATTAGGACTATTTAACATTTAATTAATTTATTTATTCCCTTAAGTAAATCCAATTAGCCTACAGCTAATAATCTCCTCTAGGTGATCACTTGGACAAAAGGGGACAAAACAACCCTCCTGCCCCAGGATTGCTTGTCCTCAAGCAATCACATGTATCAGATCTGCGTTAAGCACAAATGTTCTAATCAAAATTGGATCCCAAATTAATCTAGGACCTTGGTATGTCTTCCCATGTGCATCTCCTTCAAGCTTCCGCTGCTCCACTTTAATATAAGCATCATTATGCCCAAAGTTGAGAAGCAACTCATCATGATCCTAATAAACTAGTACACCAAACATGCCAATGCCAGAATCCCATATCATCATGCTCTAACACCAACAAAAGATGGAGAAATAAATGTCTTTTATCATGCCACCAATGCCATATGTCCATCTAAATCTGAAAGAGATCCCATGGAAATGAAATTGACCATTACAAACGCACAATCAATCAAGTCAATCCACCATATGCTGCTGGAAATCCCACTCAAATTGATGCAACAAGTACGTTCAATGACAAAGGACGATGGAATCTCATAACTGTACCAAGCTCCAACAAGAAAGATTGATCCCAATCTTTCCAAATCCTCCAACCAGATGTTGTCCTAAAGGACCAAACTGAAATCCTTTAGATCAATAGTGTAAAACAACTATCTATCACCATTGTGAGAACTCTAAACCGCTGAACTATGGCTGAAAATTCCACGCTAAAAAATGTAGAACAGCCCTCTATCCTTATGATGTAACTCAAACCCGAAACATTCGAACCTGAAGTACTATTGTTCTCTATATGCTCCATGATGTCTTCTTCATTTACAAAATATACTCTCCAAGTATAATCAAGGAATGATATTGTTGTGAAACGAAGGCATAATGTCAAACCTTGCATGTAATGTGGTTCTTCAATTCTTATCGCATGTTCTATCATAACAACAAGTTGAATGAAACCATGTAAAGATGGGAGATGGTTGATCATCAACATGAGACCCAACTTTATTTTGTACCTTCCAAGTTTGCCTTCATAGATACTATCATAGCATGTTATCCCAAGGTTTGTGACATACTAAAAACTCCTCTCATGAGTTGTCAGACTTCCCACCTCAAGGTTGTTATAAATCAGGCAAGCAACTAAATTGAAGCCAATGATATATGTATATCCATGCATAAGAAAGAAACCTATCTCATATTCCTTACCTATCAAGTGAACGTGTCTCCACACACTCTAATCCAACCCAAAAACAGATGTAGACCCAAAAAAAATCTGAAAATGCAATGTATAACGATATAAGACAGCCAAGTGTCAACCATGAATCCATGAAAATTATGTCAAAACCCAACCAATAAACAATTTCATAAACATAATAGGTGACAAATCCATAGTTGTATTGTAATTGTTTCCATTAGTAACTATGTCAAACCATGAGTGGCTGGTCCACTCAATGTATCACCCATAACATCATGATTGACCTCAATGAAATTGTCAACATCAATTGAAAATCAGAAATTTGGATAAAGTAATGTTCTGAAGGTGGCTGGCAAACTCCTACACTCTCGTCACAATCTTATTGGTAGTCTGAAGGGTGTGACAATAGCGTACGGTGTAGGCAAGTAGTCTTGTTGTACGAGCAGGATTGTTGACCGTACAGTATGGTCACAGGACCGTACGGCATGGATGGCCAATTACTTCCCCATGCCCAGCAATCTCCTACGATGAAGGTCCCTTGTGCGGTGATGTCTGTGTTTCACACCCAATCAAAGGTTTGCCCTTTGGTGGACTGTCGTGCTGACTGAAGAGTCTATATGATGCCCCCATAATGTCACCCAATGGTCGACAGAGATTCAAGCCGTACGATGGAAGCACACTTGTCATACGGTGACAAGAGAACTACAATACGGCTATGTATATGTATGTCGTACGATGATGGTTTGAGGCTTGGCGTATGGTATGGTATGGTATGGAAACCGTGGTGCCAAAATCAATCTCCCTCTGTGTAGTTCGGCAGCCAACAACGGTGTTACCAAGACCAAATAGGTAAGGGTTCTTAGTGTAGTCGGTGTCATCAGTAATATTATATTGCCAAAGTGTAATATGGAGTAATATAGATCAATGCCACAAACACACAATAATGATAGTACTCCAAAATTCACAAACAGATCGCTCAGGAATACAATTTGTCTTCTACAGAAGACTTCACAAATTTGGAGCACACAGTGAAATATCGAAATGATATTTCCAAAGGGCAGTCTAGGGTGGTTGTGAACCATCGAACCTGCAACAAACCAAATAGGGAGGATCTTTCACGTTCGAAAGGGCGGACAACAAAACTCCAACTGGAATTCATGATACAAATTAAATATTCCAAATCGCATACTAACAACTTCCTACATGCCAATCATAAATACCCCTTTGGAGAAACTCCCGAGGGTTTACAAAAGAACGTCGACACGTCAAACACCTACGAACAACAATAATAAAAATGGGCCCCTTTATTAATTAATTGAAGGTCCATTTATAATATTATTTAAATTTTGGGACCATTAATTTATTAAAATTGGAGACATCACAAATCCTCGCCGCCCAAAGATTATTTGTCCTCAAGCAATCTGCAAACTCCAGGATCCCAAACCATGTGCGGATGTGGATAGCTATATCTGCCAAAAGCTCCATGCTGCTTCAAGATCACATGTGCATAGCTGGATTTAGTTGAGACAAGTAGACCACCACCAAGCCTCCACTGCACCACTCTGATATAAACATTGCTATGTCTGAAGGTACCAGGGTCCCATGGAAGCCAATCATAAAACACATCGATGCTCCGATCCAAAACCTTCACGCGATCATGGACACCAATCTGTCATCCACCATCAACCCAATTCTGCTTCATTTGCTTTAGTGACTCAGCCAAAGTGGGTCTATCCAATTCTTGTTTCTCAATCCTCGGAAGGAAGGTCGACATTATCAGGCCTCTGTTACACCACTGTAATGTCTCGAAGGGGATTTGGGTCCGAAGGCAATCTCTACCTGAAGGGGATATCGGCATGAAGGGGATCTCAACCTAAAGGAGATCTCTACCCGAAAGCAATCTCGGCATTGTCGACCCTGTGTTGCACCACTCTGAATCTCCCTTTGTACTTGCTTTTGTTAAGGGTTTTGTGATATCCCCGTGAAAATAAGATTTATATAATTAAAATATAAATGAATAATTAATAAAAACAAAAGAGAGAATAATATATAATTAATGATATAATATATAGTCATATTATAATATCACATAATATATTACATTATAATAATAATGTTAAAGTATGAAATTTAATCAAATGATGATTAAATATTATTATATAAAACAAAATATAATTTTTTATAATGATTAAAATATATAAATTGAAGTATATATAATATGCATTACATATATAATAATATTAATATTAATAAATAATATAATAATAGTATTAATATTGATAAGTAATAATATGATAAAATTAATTAAATGAAAAGACACCTTTTCTCATGACAAGGTATATAGAAAAATATTAACACCAGAAAATGGGATATACAGGGAATTATATTGAACTAGTCTACAAAAATCCTAATCTAGAAATATAATTGGAAAAAATTAAGGTCCTGAAAGGGGACATTACAAGTGGTATCAGAACATGATCCTGCCATCCTATCTTGTAGGAAAAAGAAAAAACAAAGATCTGGACATAGATTAATCTTTATCATTCCTTCGCAAAGTATAATATCATAAACCAATTTAAGCTAGGAACAGACAACCAATACATTGATAAAATATACATATGATTAAGCAATCCAGGAGTTTGATCACAAGAGAGGAAGGCAACGAATTAAATGGCCGAGCAATAAGGAATCACATCAATTTTCTTAAAGAGACAATATGCAAATGGACATTACAAATGATTATATTTGATACCTGACTAATCCACTAAAGATCAATTGTTCGAAGCTTTGATTGTGGAATGCTAAAGTAGAATTTATTATGAGCGTAAAGACAGATTCAGGTCAATATAATACACAGATTATTTAATATATAATGAATATGGGTTAGATGGAAAAGATGAATATCTTATTTGAGTTTAAAACAATCAGAAATGATCATTAGCGTATCTCGAGACTTGACTTGGACCAGCAATAAGAAAGAAATGAACACAGGGCATGGAAAGATTAAGAACTTATCGGTAACCAAGCAACAAATATAACCAGCAATCAATGAAGGATACCCAAATAACAATGATATTAATCGGGTAAAGACCAGCTCTAGAATCTTAAAAATTTGTGAACAACGAAAATACTAATTGGAAACATCAGCACTCCGAAACATCTAGCGGAATACTAGATCGTGACCCACAATCCAATGTAACTGACAAGAATGAATCAGTCTTTCCTGCAACATCCTCTCACTGATTCAAGCATTTAATTGCATCATCGGGAATCATCGCAGAACAATCAGGAATCAAGATACAGTTTGCAGCAGCATAGGAAAAGAATAGACTGCTAACTACAAAGCTGCTAGTGAATAGAGGACGTCAAACGACTTTCTTTTAAAAGCCAATAGCAGCGTGGGTAAAAAACTATCGCATAAAAGATTAGAAAATAAGAGATTAAATTTCATGAGAAAGATAAAGGAAATACATCATTATTATTACTAAATCTATAGTACGTGGGAAGAGGATTTTAAAAATGAGAAGATATTACTGTACTCATTACAAGGAAGGAAACACGCGTAGAAACATATATATAAATTGTTGAATACATATTCAATATCGAGAGTCAAAGCAAGGAATATCAACACCAAAAAATATAGGATACAACTGGCGGTCACAGGAAAATATAGAGCCGACGATCCACATGGGGAAACACATATGCCTGAATTACTATGGCATTATCATCCTTGATTTGATATGTAGACAACAATATAATACAAGGGATAAACATGGACAGACATTGTAATATACGAATTCATTATACTCGCAGACATATATTATAATGAAGGGATCAGCAGTAGATATAGATGCACAGTGACTGATATACAAAGAAGTGGACAAATACGATAACAAGGAGAAAAAAGATGATAATAAGGGGTTAGAACAATAAAGTATTAAAAACTTCATTGTTAACTTAAAAGCAGAGTTAGTGGATTACATAGTCAACACCAAATGACAGGAAATTAATAATAATAATAAAAAAGGAAATCATCGAGACTCAGAGCCATCAAGGCACTCACAATATATGAGACATTGAGACTCAGAGCAGTCGATCAGTCTACTGATAAATATATATATTCAACAAGTATCAATCAGATATAAGTACCATTCACAAGCAAATTATATCTCTAACCATCATATTTCTGTTCCAGGTATGTACACAAACTGGAGACTATTATTTAATGGTTAAAACTAATCAATGAATATAGTAGAAAATGAATGCTTAAGGCTTATTATCATTTTATTTAAGGAGAGAAGTCAAGGATGTTTTCAGGGAGAGGCTAGAGTAAACTCCAACCAATAGGTTGTCCCAAGATAGGGTGGGGTTCAACGACCCTGAGCGCCTTGAGAGCGTTGTACCAAGAAAGGCTTAAGGGCGTGATCTGTAAACTTTGGGGGAGAACCTATTTGGGATTGGTGTCCAAGCAACCTGATTATGCCCAAGCATCCTTTTTAAACTAAAATAATAATAAGGTTAGCAAGAAATGATCATGGATAGTAAGATCCTTAATCTATGTTAATTTAGACTAACCCCAATCAAGGGACATTAAAAATGGTATTGATAACTAAAACAGAATTATATAAATATATGTATTGATCCTCAGTCTATTGCTATTTGGCTAAGAAGGGAGGGTTGTGATGTTACCAAGGAGGGGCTTGTATAAATTCCAAGCAATGGATCTTTGTCCCAAGATAGGGTGGGGATCAGCGACCCAGAGCGCCTTGTGGGCATCGAACCAAAAAAGGCTTAAGGGCTTGGATCTATAAACTTTGAGGGAAACCATTGATAGTGGTGTCTAGGCAACTTGGATAACATCAACTCCTTTCATCTTGAGCTGAATTAGTAATAAGGATTGGATATGAGTGTTAAAGATGAACAACTAATCCTATTAGGGAACATTACAATTGGTATTAAATCTAATAAGAGAGAACAGAGGTGTATTCAGGGAGAGGCTAGTGTAAATTTAGTCAATCGGTTATTCCCAAGATAGGGTAGGGATCAGCAACCCCAAGCGCCTTGCGAGCAAGTCCCAAGAAAGGCTTAAGGGCTTGGATCTATAAACTTTGAGGGAAACCGTTGAGTTTAATACCTAAGCAATCTTTTACATCCTAAGTGTTCTCCTTGACTAAGAATAATAATAAGAGCTGAACAAAACAAGCATCTCGCTAACTAGGTCACCTTGTGTGGATGCTTAACACCTACCACTGAGGCCAAGGGGGCCAAAGCTCCACTCTTGGGCTTAGTATGGGATTGGCTTGGAGTAATTTATCAAGACTCACATTTTCCTTGGAACTTATATATACACGTATGTACTAATGATCACTTGTGGTTGCAGGATTCTATTGAAGAAGTAAATTTTGTAAATCATTTTCTTGACCCTAGCTCAAGCATTAATCAAGAATGCATGTATTATGTGTCTACATCATGTCTACTTCGTGTCTTCATGCATTCATGTGTCTACCTCGTGTCTACTTTGTGTCTTCATGCACTCATGTGTCTACCTTGTGTCTACTTCGTGTTTTCATGCACTCGTGTGTTTACTTCATGTATGCTTTGTGTTTTCATGCATTAAGATGTATAGTCCATGGATCCCTTATGTCTTCTTGCATCCAATTATATGCTTTGTAAGTTGGCTCTCCAAGAAATTATGTATAAATGATTTTTGCTTGAGGACAAGCAAAATTTGAGAGGGGTGGACTGTGATATCCCCGTCAAAATAAGATTTATATAATTAAAATATAAATGAATAATTAATAAAAACAAAAGAGAGAACAATATATAAATAATGATATAATATATAATCATATTATAATATCACATAATATATTACATTCTAATAATAATGTTAAAGTATGAAATTTAATCAAATGATCATTAAATATAATTATATAAAACAAAATATAATTTTTTATAATGATTAAAATATATAAATTGAAGTATATATAATATGCATTACATATATAATAATATTAATATTAATAAATAATATAATAATAATATTAATATTGATAAGTAATAATATGATAAAATTAATTAAATGAAAAGACAACTTTTCTCATGACAAGGTATATAGAAAAATATTAACACCAGAAAATGGGATATACAGGGAATTATATTGAACTAGTCTGCAAAAATCCTAATCTAGAAACATAATTGGAAAAAATTAAGGTCCTGAAAGGGGACATTACAGGTTTAAGCATATCCCCCATCACTTTGCCCAAAAAAAGAATTCTTAGAGTCCTCGACCAACAGATGTGCCTTGCAATCTACCGAGATCCATTTATTTTGCCACTGGTTCAAGTCCTTCTGCTCCAAAAAGTATCTCAGACAGTTGTAGTCTGTTTGCACAACTTCCTACATGTTGGTCATAAATATCCCTTCGGAGAAACTCTTGAGGCTTTACAAAAGAATACCGATATGGCAAACAACTATGGACGCCAACAATAAAAATGGGCCCCTTTATTAATTAATTAAAGGTCCATTTATAATATTAATTATTTTCTGGGACCATTAATTAATTAAAATAATTTATTAAAATTGGGGACATTACAACTCCTCGCCGCCCAAAGATTGCTTCTCCTCAAGCAATCCGCAAACTCCGAGATCCCAAACCATGCGCGAACATGGATAGCTATATCCGCTAAAAGCTCCATGTTGCTTCAAGATCACATGTGCATAATTGGATTTAGTCGAGATGAGTAGACCGCCACCAAGCCTCCGCTGCACCACTCTAATATAAACATTGCTATGTCAGAAGGTACCAAGGTCCCATGGAAGCCAATCATAAAACACATCGGTGCTCCGATCCAAACCTTCATGCAATCATGCACACCAATCTACCATCAACCCAATTCTGCTTGATTTGCTTTAGTGACTCAGCCAAAGTGGGCCTATCCAATTCTTGTTTCTCGACCCTCAGAAGGAATGTCAGCATTGTCGGGCTTGTGTTGCACCATTGTAATGTCTCGAAGGGGATTTCGGCCCGAAGGCGATCTCTGCCTAAAGGGGATCTCGGCCCAAAGGGGATCTCGACCCAAAAGCAATCTCGGCATTGTCGACCCTGTGCTGCACCACTCTAAATCTCCCTTTGTCCTTGCTTCTGTCAAGGGTTTGAGCATATCCTCCATAATTTTCCCACAAAAGAATTCTTAGAGTCCTCGACCAACAGATGTGCCTTGCAATCTACCAAGATCCATTTATGTTGTCACTGGTTCAAGTCCTACTTCAGAAAGTATCTCAGACTATTGTGGTCCGTCTACACAACAACTTTTGCTCCAACAAGGTACTGCCTAAACTTGGCCAGCGCATGCATGACTCGCGAGAGCTTCCAACTATCAAACACAAATGGGTGATGGTCTTGCATCAACATGGCTCCAATGCTTTCACCAAATGTATCGCACTCCAGCATTGTCACTGTACCAATCAGCACTACCACTGTACTAGTCAAGACTGCCATCGTACCAGACAGCGCTCCCACTGTGTCAGTCGACATTACCACTATGTCAGTTAGCACTGCTACTATACCAGTCGGCACTACCATCGTACCAATTGCCATTGTCACCGTGCCAGTCAGTACTACCGCCACCGTGCCAATCGACACTACCACCATGCCAGTTGGCATTGCCACAATGCCAGTCAACATTGTACCCATACTAGTTGACAATGTCGCCATGTCAATCAACACTTCCACCATACCAGTCGGCATTGCCACCGTACCTGTACCAATCGACATTGCCACCCTACCCGTATCATTTAGCAGTGCCATCATACCAGTTGACACTTCCACTGTGCTAGTCGGCATTACCACTGCACCCATACCAATCGACACGGCCACTATGCCAATCGGCACTATCACCGTACCAGTGAAGAGTAACTCTCCATCAGGCTTTCGCTGCTCCACTTTGATATAAACATTGCCATGCCCAAAGTGATCAACATCCCACGAAAGCCAATCATAAAACACATCAGAGCTCTGATCCAAAATCTTCATGTGGTCATGCCAATAAAAAGGATCACTGGTAGTGTCTACTTCATGCAGCGGATTGATCAATGTTGTCTTCCAGACAAGCTCCATGCAAGTATCTTCTTCAACCTTGCTTTTGTCATGTAGGCTTAGGTTTTCTCCACTTCTAGGGGTAGCAGCAGATTCTTGCATATCCTCATGTGGCTCTTCATCTTCTTCATGTAGTGCATCACTCTTATTGTCGTCACCAACTTCCTCACACTTGTCCAAATGAGACTTTAATTTTTCTTCACAATGCTTATGCTTGAATAAATTATTGACCAATCTACATCCCCCAATTAAAGGAATACATTCTAGATTACGAATAACCAATAGCATAGACATGATAGGTTGGGGTATTATATCCATCTCCTCAATACACAAAATCATAATATTCTCCATGGTAAAGAAAATCTTATTATCATGGTGCTCCTTTATTGTGAGCAAGAAATGATGAAACATATTGCGGATCAAATCTTGCAATCTTAGATCCAAGAGGAGATTACTTACTTTGATATTTGTGCAGGTCTCCAATATGGTAAATCTCCTGGCAAGTGGATCACTACTGATGTCATTCAGACTCTGAAAGCTGTCAATAATCAAGTGCAATATCTTTGTCAGGGTTTGATCATCATACGGTGCTCGGGGAGCCGAGATTCTCAAAATCTCACTTAGACATGCAGCAACGGCCAGCTTGATTTCCTTGTCATGGTGTCTCAACAAACTAGGTTGACTTAAGGCGACCTTAATTGGAGCAAGGATCTTATGTATGAATCTTGTGTTAGTATTTTCAGATTATAGCAAAGAATGTACAATCTATAAAGGTCTTTCAAGACTAAGCACAAGATGTAAATAAGAAATCACAAAGAACAAGGAGAGATAATACCCAGATTATAGCTCTGAATCAATCCTTAGAGACTTCAAATCTGCATTTGTATTCTTCGAATTAGTCTTCCAATGTTGCCCTCAATGACTGTTATGAATCAGCTCTTGAAGGTCTTCAATTCGCTCTTCTAGAGCTGCTCCAATTCTGCCCTAGTTCGCTCTTGTTGACTGCCCTAATTTGCTCCTCTAGGGCTGCTAGATCTCTGCCCTAATTCGCTCTTCTTGGGGTGCACAGATCTGCCCTAATTCGCCCTTCTAGGGCTGCTAGACCTGCACTTGAATCTGCTACCCAAATTGCTTATCCAAGATCGAATTCACTGCTCCAAGAATGAATTTGATTGCTCCAAGTATCGATGAATGATAGAAGACAATGTTATGTTTTTGATTGCTTCTAGCATTCATCAATTTGTTGGAATCATTTGCCGTTGCACCAAAAGCTCGAACTATCAATGCCCAATACAAATGTCAGATTTAACCCGATCCACGGGAGGCGATTAAGCCATGTCACGAATCTCCAAGGAGGTGCTGACCACCAAGTCAACAATCTCCCCCTCAACACCGATTGAGTCTTCAGCACCCATTGAAGGGAGACTCGAACCTGTGACCCAAGGCTCTGATACCAATTGTTGGAATCATTTGCCGTTGCACCAAAAGCTCGAACTATCAATGCACGATACAAATGTCAAATTTAACCCAATCCACGGGAGGCGGTTAAGCCATGTCACGAATCTCCAAGGAGGTGCTGACCACCAAGTCAACACAATTTCCCTTAATATATGAGTTCATCATGCCAAAACGTGTGCCACCAAGTCAGCCGACTTTGGGGCCATGATTTTTAAGCCTAAAATAAAATAATATAATTCCTCATTATATTATTATTATTTAACTCATAATTTAATAATAAATCGAACTTAGTGATAAATATACCCAACATTTATCATATCGATTTTAGGCATAATAATAATATATTTCCAATATTATTATTATCATTTTTCTAATGCATTGATCTTTGTTGTAAAGTCCAAAATATCAACATCTTGAAGGTGATTGGTCCAACTTACACAAACATACTTCCAATACATCTAGAGGAAAGTAAAATACCATCACTGAGTTCCTTTCCTATCTTTTGTATTGCCTTCAACCACCACTCTCCATCGCTACTAGGCGCCATAGTGTAATCCAAAACCCTAAATCTCTCAATCATCCCAATAGGTTGGCAAGATCACCAGCTCTGATACCCCTCTAATGTTCCAAAGGTGGCTGACAAACTCCTACACTCCCGTCATGATCTTCTTGGTAGAGTCTGAAGGGTGGAGATAGCATACAGTATAAGCAAGTAGTCTTTTTGTACGAGCAAGATTGTTGACCGTACGGTATGGTCAGAGAACCGTACGGTATGGATGGCCAACTACTTCCCTAGGCCCGACAATCTCCTATGATGAAGGGCCCTTGTGTGGCGATGTCTATGTTTGACACTCGATCAAAGGCTTGCCCTTTGGTGGAGTGTCGTACTGACTGAATAGTCCGTACGATGCCCCCACAATGTCACTCGTACGGTCAACAGAGACCCAAGTCATACGGTGGAAGCACACTTGTCGTACAACGACAAGACATCTGCAGTACGATTATGTATATGTATGTCATACAATGATGGTTTGAGGCTTGGCATATGGTATGGAAACCATGGTACCCAAATTGATGTCCCTCTGTGTAGTTTGGCAGCCAACAACGGTGTTACCAAGACTAAATAGGTAAGGATTCTTAGTGCAGTCGGTGTCATTAGTAATATTATATCGCCAAAGTGTAATATGGAGCAATATAGATCAATGCCACAAAAACACAATAATGATAGTACTTCAAAGTCCACAAACAGATATCCCTCAGGAATACAAATTTGTCTTCTACAAAAGACTTCACAAATTTGGAGCACAGTGAAATATTGGAATGATATTTCCAAAGGGCAAACTAGGGTGGTTGTGAACCACTGAAACTGCAACAAACCAAATAGGGAGGATCTTTCACCTCCAAAATGGTGGACAATAGAATTCCAACTAGAATTCGCAATACAAATAAAATATTCCAAATCGCATACTAACAACTTCCAACATGCCAATCATAAATACCCCTTCGAAGAAACTCCCAATGGTTTACAAAAGAACACCGACACAACAAACACCTACGGACAACAATAATAAAAATGGGCCCCTTAATTAATTAATTAAAGGCCCATTTATAATATTATTTAAATTTTGGGACCATCAACTAATTAAAATAATTTATTAAAATTGGGGACATTACATACAGAGCTCCTACTCATCATCCATGGAGTCGTGTGAATCACAATCTTGATGAAGATGAAGCTTGGCCTGATGAATCGTCAACTTGGCATTCATTACCTTCACCAACCAACTCTCTTTCATCCTTTGGGACTGATTTAATGTTATTGTCCCAAAGTTTACAAATTCAATCCTCTCATAGGATGCATTACCACAAATATTATGTCTAACCTTTGCATCTTGTACACCATTAATTGGAGAGTCAAGGGCACTTACTTTTTCATCAGAATAGGCAGCTAAATCACGAGTATAAAGAGATATAGCATTGCGCTCCTCAAACAAAGATTTACGACTGACTGCACTTTTTCTTTCAATGCCTTTGAAATCTTCAATGCTAGAGTGCACTTGCATAAACTTGGCAGCCCTATCTTGTAGCATTTCATGTCTTCAAGCTGTCACCATCATGGTCCATTAAGGTATCAACATCAAAATTTGATGCATACCCTTCTTCAACTACTGGTATAAAATCAGATTGTTGGCAGATTGAGGTTTCAACCTTTACCTCTTACTTATCTATCCACTCATGAAGGTCTACCATACTACACTTCTTGTCACCACTATCCATCCTGGATTTGTGCCCATCTGATGTCACAAGATTGCTATCCCAACTCAAAAATCCAGAATTATGCTCATACCTTTCCAAGGGGTCTTCATTGCTCTTTCTTGTATCCTTTTTGAGGAAAGATTGTTCCTACATGAGTGCTTACCTTTGAGGTGGTGTGTCCTTCAAGTGACATAAATTCCTAGTCGCTAAAGCTGATTTGTTTTTCATAACTAATCAACTGTAATGTCCCCCCTTGTTGTCTCCTAGCTTATGTGACTATAACTACAATTGTAAGAGACTTCTTCCAAAACGATCTCCGATAATACTTAGAATGCTAATGATTGAAGTTACTTAATTGCAAGAATAGTAATTCATGGTACCCATTTCTAAATGATTGTCCTTATGTTATATAATTGATATTATTTATTATATGATGCTATAAGATATATGAGAATAAATATAACTGCTATCTCTAATATAGCGATTTGGTGTATGGAAAGATGATATTTGATCCAAGTATCCAATCAGCACCTTTGCTAAATAGTATGGACTGTGCAATTGGAATTGTGCAATCTGAATTATTCAATCGATGTGATTGATAGCCATCTCTGGTAGGACAATGGAAAGTATGCTGCAATATATTTCTGTTGCTTAGAGCGATGAGATGATTTACTGCTCCATATATATCTTTATGAATGTGCAAATATGTATGGTCTTGATTGTAGTGATATAGTGCTTTTTTCCTTTAGAACTTGTGACAATGGTACTCTCCCTTAACTCTCCCTTATTTCTTACTTTAGATATATGCAACCAGTTCTGCCGAGGGCAATTGCTTAGTTGGGCAATCCACAAAGAATGTAAAAAAGAATAAGAAGTATTTCATGATTTTGAATGAGAGAATTGACTCCCCTTTTATACTTGGTCTAATGAGGTGATGCTTCCTGTAATGTCCCCTCTCATGAAGAGAATTTAATAAACAAATCATAATATTAAGCTATGACGATAATTAAATACCCAGTAATAATAATTATATAAGTGATTAATAATAAATAATAATTAAATATAATATGATTAATATCAACAATTAGATAAGTTTAAATTAAATAGTAATATGAAGATATTAAATAAAGAAATAGATAATGAACAAATAAATGAATAATAAGTTAATAGACAAATAAATGATAATAAATATAATTTGTTATTAAATTCATTCTATAATGAAACCTAGACTACTATAATAATAATTGAGTCTATAGAATTAATATAAATATATTTAGTCTAATAAACAATAATAAAATGCAATTATAATATAAATAATGATATTAATAATCATGGTAAATGGTAATTCAAATTAATTATAAATAAATAATAATTAATAATTATAGAGGCATATCTCTAACATCTAAAGGTCGCAACCCTTCAACATGTCAATGTATATAATGGATATCAAATCCATTCCTTCGGGATTTCATATATATGGAGAGGAAATGAATAAAAAGGAGAAGAATAATAATAAAAAGGGATTATTCAAATTTCAAGAAAACAAGAAAAGAAATGTAGGAGAAAATCAAGGAGGAAATATAGGAGAAGATCAAGGAGGAAATGTAGGGAAATATTTAAATGAAAGAAATATTGAATAAGCTAAAAATAAAATCATGAAGAAGGCAAACAACAAAATATTATAAAGGAAAAAAATGGCATATACGTGGGACAAGAAGAGGAATAAAGAATCAATACTATTAAGGTATGAAAATTCATTCCCTTTTAAATAGGTACGGATATATTATATGAATATGAATTAATATTGTTATATATAAATATAAAATTAGTATTATTATAAAAGGAATTCATTTCACATAGTAATTATTAAAGTGTATAGATATAAATCAATAATTAATAGATATGTATTATAATTATAATTTTATATATAATTGTTAAATAATTATAATAAGGAAAAATAATTAATAAGTAATCATAATAAAGAAAATGTATTAAGTAATTTATATATATATTATATGAATATGAATTAATATTGTTATATATAAATATAAAATTAGTATTATTATAAAAGGAATTCATTTCACATAGTAATTATTAAAGTGTATAGATATAAATCAATAATTAATAGATATGTATTATAATTATAATTTTATATATAATTGTTAAATAATTATAATAAGGAAAAATAATTAATAAGTAATCATAATAAAGAAAATGTATTAAGTAATTTATATATATATATATCTGGGTTAATCATTCAAAAACTTAAATGATATAAAACAACATAATTTCATTTAAATTCATAAATAGTATTTCATTTCAAATTTATGAATGATGATTCATTAATGATATTATTGATAAAGTAATTTTCTTATCAAAAGTAATTATTGACAAAGTAATGGAAAAGAACTCTCAAGGGGGATTAAGACCTCCACTGAGCCAGTGTACACTAATGACCCACATATGCATATGTACTAAGCCTTGGATAGAGAAAACCTCTTCCAAGAAGAGGAATGGACCAATGGTCAGCCTATAAGCCCTGAGTGATGCGCTCCAGTGGATGATGGTAAGATTGGGCCAAGGACTATAAAAGATCCTTATAAGGTCATGAGCCCGACTTGGCAAACTTTGCTTAGGAAGTCCCTAAGGATGCGCTCCAAAGGACGACAGCAAGATCTAATCAAAGGACACAAGGGTCCTTATTAAGGTTATGAGCCCGACCTAGTAGACTTCCTTTTGGAGGGGTTAGTAGTTGGGGTAGATAGTTAATTAATTAGTTATTTATTCATATTTATTTGTCCATATTATTGTTGCTAACATCTTTCTTGCAGATTCATTCTTAAGAAAGCAAATTCAGAAATACTAGGGAATATTAAAGATAAATGATAATCAATATATATATGATATATCAAGATATAAATTAACAATAAATAAACAATTCTATTATTGATGAAATATAAGTATTTCATCTATGATTAATAAAGGAGATACAAAACATTAGTTCGCAAAAAAGCTTAAATGTGAAATTTACGTAAGGTCCCGACAAGGGACATTACACTTCCCAAGAGAAATGTCCTTGTCTCTTCACCAAGACCATTCTCTATATTTGCATTGTTTCATAATATTAATCAATTGTCCCGGTTTCTCTTAATTGATGTTTTTAACAAACTTTAATTAGGATATTATCATGCCAGTTAGTTATTGATTTGATAGTGGATGGTCAACGTATCTTAGTGCATATTAATACCAATTGTCTAATTTACAAATCGTTGTCTTCATATATGGATTCCTCTTGTGGAGAGACTTTGGCTAATCGATAATTAGTCGACTTTATATTCGTTATCCTTCACCAGTTGTATCTACTAATGGTAATGGTCTATGGTCTGTATTCGATGATGATAGTTATTGTCGCCTCTTTGTATATCATCAATGCCTTGGTATATAGACGATTCATTATCTCTGAATTAACATACCATATCAACAATCTTGAGGACTGCCAAACATTTCTTGACACAGACGACTACCACTTAACGTGTTTGTTAGTAACCCATACAGATATAGAGTATCGTATAAATCATATTTATAATCAACATCAACTTGGTATCCATCGCAAGCATCCTAATTCCTTCTTAAAAAAATGATTGTTGGTCAATTCCATTGCTTAATTACTTCGCCACCTCTAATCACTGTAATGACATGTATTAAACACTTGTGTCCCTGTTAAACTCAGAGCTAGCTATTGTTTCTAGCGACATAAACCATTGACAGTTCCAATCCTTATTGTTTGGAAAAATTATTTGATCTAACCTTTGTTTAACTTCTAACTTTGGAAATAATATATGTTAATCATTACTTGGTCCACCTTTAGTCATTGTCTTAATCAAGGTACATTTATATTTATATGTTTGTTAATAGACCTTCAAATATATTTAATATTTATTAAAATAATTATTATTATATCAATAAATGATATATTATTTCTATATTGTTATTATATATTGTTGATTATTATTATATTAATATTATAATATATTAATGATATATTATTAATTATTATTATATAATCTATTATATTATTATTTTCATATATTGTTGATTATTATTATATCAATAATATTATATTAATTATAATAATATATTATATTGTTACTATTTATTAGTCCATCAATTTTGTTTTCTCATTTATTTTTAAATTCTTATTTGAGGAAAAGGGATATTGTTGGCATTAGCCGGTAAGAATGTAACCGGTACATGGCAAAGAGGTATTGTCATTGATTGGCAAAGAGGTGTTGTCAGTTATGACTAAGGAGGCCAACAGTGTTTAATCAGTGAACCAAGGATAAATTGTGCAAGGAGAGACTGGTTTGAAGACCGATGACACATAGTGAGAACAAGGAGGCACTGTCTTTGTTACTAATAAAGCTCTAACTGATCATCAGAGCAACCGATCACCAAGTAAGGTGCAATCGGTAACCGGTAACAGGAACCGAGGAACTGAGGATGCAACTAGTACTGACAGAGGAAGGAATGGTGATAGGTGAAGGTTTTTACCTGTGCACAACCTAGGGATATAAACCAATCAACGAAGATATCATCAAGACTGATGAACCGGGGAAAGTCACAATCAACAAACACTTGTGTGACTCTTTCACCGGGATTTGTTGCACAAAATACGGACAACTTTGTGTTATCAAGAAGATCAGTGCAAGGTGCAATTGAAGGTTTTAATGCCAAAGATTGTGGCATACATGTAGAAATCTCTAGTGAAGGAAAGCTTTCAGCATGCATCTATCGTTTCCTTCATAAAGTGGAAAAAGAAACATGGCATGCATCAGATGTTTCCTTAGTCAACTGAGACTCCACTGGGTGATGGATCCGAAAAAGATCTTTAAATAGGTCGTGCATGTAAAAAGCGGAAAGGTAAAGATGACTATATATTCTTCAGCTTGTGAAGAATATTGTTTGCCTTCATTCTGCCAAAGAAAAAGAGTGAGCTTGTAAGCTGAAAGAAGCTACGAAAAGGTGAAAAGAAAAAGAAAAGAAGAGTGTACAAGGAAGCACAACAACCGAAAGGAGAGCATACTTGCGATGACTGGTGATGACTCTCAATTGAGAAGCACAGCAATCTTATCAGGCTCAACAAAGCCATTTCTAAAAGGTCAAACCTTCTATTGCTCTCTGACAATTGCAATAGCTAAATCCCAATATTTTAGGTGGACATTAACAGGTCCCTTGTATTAAATCCCTTAACCGGGTGACATCTGTGTAGATGTTTTAAGTCCTCTAACCAGGCAGGTTCTAACAAGCCTTACTCCTTAAATCCCTTAACCGGGTCGCATCTAACAGTGCGTTTGTAATCCTTCAACAGGGAAGGCTCCTTACAGGGTGCATTTTGGAAGAGTGCAAAATTTGTGAGGTTTCCTCACACCGTGGTTTTCTCCCAATTTGGGTTTCCACATGATAAATCTGGTGTTGTTTATTGCTTGATTGTGTAATAGCTATTTATGTGATAGAATCTATTCTGGTTAACAGTTTTAGTTACATTATATCGGATTTTGTTATATCTTTAATGGACCATCAGATATTACATCACTCCAAGGTGTAGTATGCAAAACAAACCAAATATTATCAAATTCAAAGATCTTCCTATTAGGCAATCTCTTAGTCTCTATAATCAACTCTCTATGGCAAAATACCTCATATGATCTTAGCAAATGTTCTTCCATTATGCATGATGCTTGTTCAACCAAAACGGAATCAATAATGTTTCCTTCTACACATAGGTAAAACACTAGTGGTTGGTCCACCAAGTGACTGTCCATTATCATCATAGATTTGAACCTTCAAAGGACTCACTAAAAGAGGAAACTTATGACCCTCATAATGCAAACATAATGCCCAAATTGAATTTTCAGAATCATACTTATCCTCATGTTCACATGCATCAACATGTTCTTCTTGTTTGCTTACCTCAAGGTATTCCTTTGCATGCTCAGCTTGTATACATTCTTCTCTTGGAAGAAATAATGATTTAATGCAAAGTAGACAAACTCGCCAAGTTTTCCAGCTTGGCGATTAACTCGGCCAACTAATCACCAAAATCCAAGGGCCGAGTTTTTCAAAAAATCGCCCAAAAACTTGCCAAAAACTCAGCGATTTTGGTAAAACTCGGCGAGTTTTTTAAAAAAACTCTCCTGCCAAGGTTTGAATGCTATATAGGGCATTTTTGGGCATAGTTTCTCATCTGCAACGTTTTTGTCTTTGAGTAGAGGAGGAAAGTTTCCAATTTTCCACTTGAGGGGTGGGAGGATTTATACAAATATAACATTTAAGTATAAGTTTGATTTATTTAATTTCTTATACTTTAAGTTATATTTGTATAAATTATAAAATATATATACTTCAGGATGTTTGAGATAGGTTTCAACTTCATAGGAGTTAAGATGCAGATTCTAGATTCGAAAAATTCCAGACTTAACCAAATTTCAGGATTCAGCAAGCCTTCAGTAGGGTTACCTCCCACAATCCATCATGGCTTTCTAAGGTCAAACTGAAGCTGGCAAAAGGATTCCCAAAGGGTTTTAACTCGTTTTATCACAACTCACTTGGTTTCGACCCCATCTCTACGACAGAATTAGCTTAGCTCTCGCCCAAATCCCAGACAGACATGACTTCCCAATAGGCCAAAATCACTCAAACCTCATTTGTCGGACCTAGGGACTTGAAAACAGCCACCAACAAAGACTACCTAAGACCTAGTTATGAAGACTTTGACATTTGGCATTGATCAATGATCAAGCATCATAGATTCATACTAGTTAAACTGTTTACTATTTTGCTTCCAGTCATCAGCATTCCACATGAGAATGCAATTTTGTACCCAATTTGCATTTATATGTATCTAAACTTAGCTTGTTTCTTTTGTTTTCTCATTAATTAACTCATTGGATGCATCTTCTCATAGAATTTTACAAAAAAAAATGCATTTTTAATTAAATTTTATGCTATTTTAAGTTCCCAAGTTTTTTGCCGAGTTTTCCCAAGTAATCTTTTTTAGGGCTTGGCGAGTTTTGGGCGAGTGAGAGTTTGCCAACTTTGATTTAATGTATGATTCCCTTTGTTTTGGTGAATTATCTAGCTGGTTGCATTGTTCTTTGACCTCTTGTAGGTGATGTCTTGCTTGGGCAGCAAGCATCTTTGCTGCTTAGCTCTTTGTAACCACCAATCCCACATATCTTGTGCCCTTTTAACATCTTCCATAGTATGATGTACAAAATTAGAACCTTTGTGGCTTGAGTCCACAATATATACCTCATGTTTGACACCTTCAAATTGAGTGCCAACATTGGAAAACTCAACAATACCATCATCTTCATGCGTAAGGGCTGCCAACTGATGATTTTGCATAGATAAGGGGCTGCTATTCCAAATCAGGGAATCAGTCCTTTCTTCATGCGTTTGTGTGATATCTTCATAAATCTTAATCACCTCTCCTTTCATGAGTGGATGGTCATCAATAAGTTTTGGTTCGCTACATACTGAAAATTTTGAATTGTCTCCACATAGCTGATAGGTTATTGATAGTTTGGCAAACCCCAGGACAGACTTTTGAAAATGTGATTCCTCTTTGCCTAAACTCTCACATGGCTGAAGTGAAATTGTGGCTTCCTTATTCTCTTGGACAACCTTATGCCTAGTCAAAGAATCATGATGGTATGATGTCAAAACATAAATAAACTCTTTGAGTTCTCCTTGATTGGTTAAGTCCTTCCTCAGATCTGAATCACTAATGTTTTTCTCCAAACATTCTTAAATGGGATCCATTGTTTCCACTTCTTTATCCATATCCTCAACATATGTAGATGCATGCTCAAGTAATGGATCATGCAAAATTAATGATCGCTATTATTATGCATAACCAAATCAGAATTAGCTTCATCCCTTTCAACAGGTTTACCATAGCTGCCATAAGTCTCATGTGCTTCTTCCTCAAATGAGTTTTCAGCATTGGGATGATCTATATGCTCATCATTAGTGACAAAATCCCTTTCTTTAGCTAGTAAGGTAGGAAGGAAAGTAGGTAACAAAATCCAATCTTTAATTTTAGCCATTGATGTAACCTTTTATACCCGTGATGTAGATGTCTCAAATAAACACTGAATTTATTTCTTGTATTCCTAACAATATACCTTTGAGTTCATTCACTATCATGCATGAGTCAAAATACTAACATGCAAAGTAAACCCACCTTCTAGAACTAATCAGAGCTGCCATGCAATCAAATCCAAAAATATTGTACTGCTTGAAAATGGCATGCAAAAGAAACCGACTTCATAAACTGATTTAAAAGTAACAAGCAACCATCTGGGCATCCACCAAACTATCATGCAACACAAATCCACTAACCAGCACTGCTTGGAAATAACACGCAATGGTAACCCTCTTCATAAACTGCTCTTAAACTGACATGCAATCATCTCGGTATTCACCAAATTGCCATGCGAAAACATCCGACACACATGCAACTACAAAATCTAACATGCATTACTAAAACCCTAATAGGCTGGCAAAATCACGAGCTCTAATACCACTGAAATATCCTAGATTGTGATAATGCTTCAAATTTTATTTCTATTTTGATTTTGCTCATGTTGTGGTTCATCATAATGTAATATTGCAACATGCAAACGTGCAAATTGAACATGCAATATAGACAATATAGATTTTCAAGGAAATTAATTTGATGTAATACGGAGAATCAAAGTTGGCCAATGGATGTTCTTGTGATATAGAAATGTATTGTTGTTTACAAACACCTGCTGCTATTACAAATTAGAAAATGCACAATGTCATCATGTAACACATACCCAGGATGTCTCCATACATAAAATGACAAACACTCTGAAGTTCTGCAAGATAGATCAACGAATCTCCATGAAAATTGATCAATGATGTGCAACGGGGAATCCTCAAATGAATTCACTAAGTGGGTTGATCTATGTTTCCGTCCAATAAGCCAAAACCTCTATCGTTTTGGTTTTAGGGTTTGTTGAATCTACAAGCTGAAGCTCTCAACGAAAAGTTTCTTTGAAAATAACAAGACAAGAATCAATCCTCATTTCACCTTTTCCTCATTTTACAATGCTTTTCCTTTTTGAAAGTAATACTTTATTTTATTTCTCTTTTAATTTACTTACTTTCCTATCAAAAGTGACTTTACATTATAATTTGTCATTGACATAATTATAAAGTCACTTTATAAAATAAAAACTGTCCAACTGCTAATTAATTAAATTTAAATAATCTCATAGAAATTGGGACTATTTAACATTTATTTAAATAAATCCAATTAGCCTACGGCTAATAATCTCCTCTAGGTGATCACTTGGACAAAAGGGGACATTACAGAGAACCTGCTCTTATTAAATGGACTAATTTTTCATTTTCTCTTCTTATAAATCTGCATAAACTCCTCTTTGTAAATCTGCCATAAATGCTTCACAAACCTGCATAAACTCTTCTTCATAAATGCTTCACAAGTCTGCATGAACTCTTCTTTATAAATCTGCGATAAATGCTTCACAAATCTGCATATGTCCTTCTAGATCTGCAATATTCTTCATATTTCCTTCATAATTTGCTATTATTCCTCTTCATGGGTTTGTTCTTAAAATCTGAATGATATTCTTTTCTTGCTACTCACTCATCTTCTTCTCAACATTTCACTATTTGAAGAGAGGTAACCTTTGGGAAAAACATCACCTTTTAAGAATTCTTTATGTTGATTGCCTTTCAAAATGTTTTTATTTATCTTCAAAGCAATCTGATTTTAAATCTTCTTGAATTTGAATAATCTTCGTTTCAATAAAAAGCATTACTTGCTTAATTTCCTATCCATCTTCTATTTATGTCATTATATGGTCTTATGAAGACAAAACTTGTGTTATTGTAAATCAATATATACAATAGAGACGAAAGGCTCTATTTATAAAAGATTACAAGACGATGTTCTTAAAATCTGAATGATATTCTTTTCTTGCTACTCACTCATCTTCTTCTCGACATTTCACATTTGAAGAGAGGTAACCTTTGGGAAAAACATCACCTGTTAAGAATTCTTTATGTTGATTGCCTTTCAAAATGTTTTTATTTATCTTCAAAGCAATCTGATTTTAAATCTTCTTGAGTTCGAATAATCTTCATTGCAATAAAAAGCATTACTTGTTTAATTTCCTATCCATCTTCTATTTATGTCATTGTATGGTCTTATGAAGACAAAACTTGTGTTATTATAAATCGATATTCTACAATAGAGACGAAAGGCTCTATTTATAAAAGATTACAAGATGATGTTTCTAAATGAAACAATCATGAACTTAAGCCAAAATTAGAAACTAACTAAACTAAGATAATCATTATAGAAATATTACAATATTATTTGAATGCCCTCCCTTAATGGTCATCGCTCTAACTACCCTACAGAAGACATAATTTGCAAGTCTTTTGGTCACGAATCCATAGAAGGCTACCCCCTTCTATTCAAAACACTTTGCGACATGAGGCTACTGCTGAGACCCTCCCTAGTTCAACAAAACTTCTGGAAATGACCTTGATAACCACAATCCTTCCAACATGATGTTGGATAACAAAGCAACAAAGCTTTCCCTCCCTGGAGCTAGAGATCCCAACAACTTATCAAACTAAAACCATGATTTTGAGGAAAAATTGCCAAACCCTCCACCACTTCAAAAAACAGCCACAATTTTGTTCAAAAATTCATCAAAAACCTTTGAGCATACTGCAAAAAATGCGCCCATTTGATGGTCTAAAAGCAAAGAGGAAACGCCTTGAAAATCTCACAATAAAATGAATAGTTTGCAAGCAGATAAACCCTTTGAGCATAGAAAGGATCATATGTATTTCAGAAAAAAAAAAGCCACGAACCAAAAGATAGCACACCCACAACCAAACTAGAACAGGTGCCCACAATTCTTTAGATACAAAAACACGTGAAAAAACTCTCAAAAATAAGAGAAAACCCCTTTGAAAAAACACCAACATAATTTTTCATTAAAAAAAAGTTGATTAAAAATTTCTTGAAAAAATTCTAGGTGCCCACGAATTATTTTTTTAAATTCGCCAAAACATACCCACTCTGATACCATGTTATTATAAATCAATATACACAATAGACATGAAAGGCTCTCGTTATAAAAGATTACAAGACGATGTTTCTAATTGAAACAATCGTAAACTGAAACCAGAATTAGAAACTAACTAAACTAAGATGATCATTATAGAAACACTACAATATTATTTTAATACATCCCATTCATGTAGAAAGGCAATTCTTCAAGGGAAACATCATTTGTTAACTAGTCACAATAACCTTACTAACAATCTTCAATACACCTTCGACATCAATGACAATCTTCTAAGAATCGCGTCCATAAATCAATGATAATATGCTTAGACAATAAAACCCTTCTTGATATGACTTTGAAATCAATAACTAGTCCAACAAATTATTCCCTAGTCATTATGACACAATTTCAAGCAAAATCTAATCACAATTTGCAAAGAAAACGAAATTATGTAAAAATGGCCCAACAATTTGTAATAAAAAACGGTGTGCAATTTTTAATGAAAACCAACATGATTTTCACTGCAATTTGTTGTGATTTTCCAGGGAAAAAATCTACCCAAAAATGATGTGATTTTGAACAATGAATTCTCTTTCAAAGGTGTAACTTCCTAAAAGAATGCCCAAAAATATATGCATGATTTTGTAAAACATTATCAAAAACCCTTGCATGTGCCCCTACAGCACCCTACTATTCCATACACTTTCACCAATCCCAAGAAACTAAACCTGAGCTCTAATACCGTATTACAAAAAATATAACACTTAGAATTATTATCAATATACTATATATTATAAACTAAGGAGTGAAAGTCTCCTTAAATAAGAGTTGCAAAAGCTTATCCATAAAGAATAAGAGTGACAACTAATAAATCAAAGGGATAAGAATGCCCACTAAAAGAATAAAGAATATTCCTAAAGGTTAACTGATGATTATAATTAAAAATTACAGTATTTACTTTTAGTATAAAATTGTTTTCTTCTCCCTTAATCATAAATGAAATCCCTTGCCATCTTTTCCCTTTCCTTTTGTAACATTATTTCTAATAGATTTGTAGGTTAAATGATAATTCACCTACACATTTGAAGTCCATTTCTATTCTAAGCTACCATAACAATCCTTGACAAAAGCAATGAAATCCTCTATAAAATGGAGGAGCAATTATCAATTCATGAAAGTATGGTAACAACAAAATCCCATAATTTGCATCTCGATTGACCACTTCATTACTTTTTCTCTTAATGTGATGGAACATAACTTAATCAAGAATATTCAAACTTGATTGCCTCTTGGATGCCAACACTAAGCTCTACAATTTCCTTTTTCAAAGCATTTATTAGAATCATATTTACCTTGTAACCCGTATTTCCAGATATCCTCTATCACGGGCCATGATAGTAGCAAGGGTGATAACTCTTGTATGATTATTTGTATCCCTGCCAATATGTGTTGTACAAATCAAAATAGGCTACCCCAAATATCTCAAGGAACTCTGCGTCAAGTAGCCAATATCAATTCACCTTCGTTACTACATCAAAATTTATTTTGATAAACATAGTTGGTGGCCTTAACCATTTGATCTTGGGCACTCTTGACCTATTTCCAATTGCTTCATTTTAAAGATATTTTAGGAATCAAGACCAGAATCAATATGTTTAAATGTCATTTCAAATTGACATCTATCAAGACACATTTTGGATGGATTGGTCCTATGTAAAAAACCCTTCTGGTTCTAACTTTAACAAACACCAAATTGCTTCATTTTTATATGTTTGACATTTCATCAAACACTTTGCGTGAAACCTTTATCTTGCTGTCTTTTATTTTCAGACTGTATTAACTTGCTTGGAATGGTTTCAAATGAAGTTTAAATGCTAGTAAATGATTATCAAGAGATCCAAGCAAAGAACTGAAATAAAATTGCAATCCCTTTTGACATTTGAATGCATACGTAAGACTTTTTCATGTAAAATGTGCATCTACAGCCAATAGACATTTCTACAAACACTTGGCATGCATCCTTACAATACTTCACCAAAGAAATGTTTACAAATATACTAGAAATCATACATATGTTTTAAATACAAATAGACACCTGGTATTAAAACGCAGCCCATATAAGAAGGATCGCAGCCTTAATTATTAACTCGCAGCCCCCTTGATGTATATCTCATGCCTTCATGATGTTAAACGCTGCCTTCAAAAACATTAAACACAGCCACTATAATATGAAATGCAGCCACCTAATAAATTATCGTGGCCTCCTGGAGTGGAATTCAGTCAATGAGGAGATACAACAGCCTCCTTATTAATCACGTGAACCTTAGGATAAATTCGTACCAGCATAAGTATGTCTCAAACTGAATTTTTGAATGCTCATTTCTCATCAAATTTGGTTTACAACAGCACCAAATTTGCAGCCATAAAATCAGAATTAAATTCTCAGAATCAAAGCACAAATCACCACTGATATCCAATGATTCAAAGTGCAAAAAAGGGGAGGAATCAGTCCTCAAACCCTAGTTGAAAAACCCTTCAGCTATTTCTCCAAATGATAAAAGCAAAGTCAATAATGAATAATTTCTCCATAGAGTCTCTTTTTATAATAAAATAAGTGTGGCTTCTCCAATACACTTTTCCCTTAAGAAGCTTCTTGCACACTTTCAAATTAGAAGCCTTTATTTAATAACTTTCAATTAATAATGAATAACTCCCAAGCTAAAAGCTTCATGAAGATGCTTTTCATTTAAAAGGCTTCTTCAACACACCTTCGAATTATAACACAAATGATAAAGTTATTTATCAAGATAAACTTAATAAACAACTTATAATAAAAGCTTCATCAAATAGACTGTATTAAATGTTCAAGAAGCCCAACACCCTGTGCCTCCACTGCACTACCAAAAATAGCAACTGCCCACAATAGACTTACTAAAAATAGTAAGTCCCTCAAACTGGAAACTCTGCAAATAAATCCACAACTCCACTGATACCAATGCATAAGCGCTTTGCTAAAAATAACAATCATGACGATCACCCCCAAAAAGAACTTACTATAAATAGTAAGTTTGTCAATCTCACTCAAACGAAGAGCAATCCTGACATCACAGACCTCCAGAGTGGAAACTGACCACTGCCTCTACCACATGACCCTCTCCAACATCCTGATTATACTATGAAGGTCACAGAAATAAGCTAATCCCATGAGCCTAAAAACGGGGACATCACATCCTAATCTAATGCATTATTAATCTAAACTTGACATCTTGGTGAGATCTTACAAGTTAGCTTCTTGCTAATATTGAGGATGATTTCTAACAGTTTAGAGCATGTAATAAACGAAACTAACTATATTGTACCTAATTTATTGTATTGTAGGGACATGTTAGCATTCACACACATCTACTATGAACATAAGTATCCACTCCTTTCCCAGTATTTTATTAGAGCCATTGATTTATTTAGCCTTTCCTTTTCAATACATAATATTTCCATATATTCTTACCTATGCTCCACGAGGACACGTCCCCTAGGCTTTTACGCCCATCCCTATCCCAGTACAGTACAGAAATGCGAGGACAGCATTTTGCTGTCCCAAATAGCATTATAAAAAGGCCCAAAAAGGGGGTTGTCCCCAAAATGCCATTTTGAGAGTAGCATGGTATGGGGGTACGGCTTGAAGTCCCCAGGACGGCTAGGGAACAGCTAGATGTTCCCTCTACCCGTCCTGAGGACTTCTGGCCATCCCCCTGGCCCAAACCATTTTTCGACTGCCAATGTTTAAAAATAAGGCATTGTTAAATTTGAAAAAAAGGCTAGCTGGCCCACAAGGAAACCCAAACCAAATTTAACAATACCAAAACCTAATCTAAGCATAAAATAACGAAAAAGAAATTCATTTTCACATTTGCAGAGGAGAAGAGCAGCAAGAGGAGCCGCTGGTCAAGGAGTGAACAACAATTGAAAGGGGAGATTAGGGCATCAAATCTACTTGATTTAGACTCTTAGACCTACCATCTACTGATTATGCATATTTATATATAGTTAAGAACTTCTATGTTTACTGTTTAGTAGTTTAGTTGTATTTACATTTTCATATTTTATGTCATTTCCTGGTTGAAATTTGGAGCCTTCTGGGCATTTTTGGTATATGTATGTCATATATTGACAATGTAAGCATATAAATTTTGTTTATTTGCTTATCGATTCACATGTGAAATCTCAGTTCAAGTCTAATGCTATGTATTAAGCTTCTAAAATGTCTATGATGAATGCTTAATCAATGTTATGATATGCATATTTGAAACATCTCTCTATATATAAAAATTCCCCTATTTTTTTAATAGCCGTCCCCTATCGTCCCCTAAACATTGGCCCTAAACCGTCCCCGTACTGGAAACACAACCCCATCCCCTAAACCATCCCCGTCCCTAAAAGTTCATGGAACATAGACTCTTATAGTATGCTTCATTGGCTTATTCCAAACATGCACTAGATTAGTCCACAAGGTAATAAGTAAAATCTGTTGAATAATTCAGAATAAAGAACCAACACAAGACTTACTACTTGTTGTCGGCATAAATGAATGTATGGGTGTAATAAAGTTATGTTAGGTTAGGTTAATGTCGGCAGTTAGTAACCGAGACTGTTACGACGCGATGATTGGTCGTGACCCTTCGGGGATTATATGTACACACTTGTTCCTGTGTTGTGGACACGAATGAAATGTACAAGCTCTTATGTTTATGAATGAAACAACTTATTGTCGTCTATGCTACGTATTTGAGTATCTAGTTGTGTATCTGTCTGTTACCCCACGAGGAAACATCTGGCGCCGCTGCCTAGACATACCCGGATGGCGAGTAGGCATAATGGGCTTACCCGTTAGTACGATAAACCCAGAAGCTGATGAAGCCCGTACCGAGTTGTACGACGGAGAGGATAATCTGGCACGTGACTTCCAAATTTTGTTTCAAGTAGCCCTTGAAACTCACGTCCGAAGGGAGGCAACGAACGGAGACGTCCCTACAAGCGTAGTGTGGGATGCGATTGGGGCGAACCCTGCAGCGAATCGGTTGTTGAACCAACTTCCACGGTTGCTGGCACAAGCAGCACTTGCACGACGTATTCGGCAAGAGGAAATTGATCGTGAGGACCGCCGCCAGGAGATCCTCCGTGCATTCCACGCGCGAGAGCATCTTCGTCGCCGTCGGGAGGAGGGAAATGACAAACAGTAAAGTTCTTGAAGTTTGAGACGAAGGGGAACGGAACACAAAAATTCAATTGTAGTTCAATTGAGAATGTTGTAAAGCAACATGAATTAATAAAAAAAAAAAATAAGTGTTCTTTTTTTTGAGCAATGTGTATAGTCTGTCTTGATGCCCAATAATTTAAATAAAGATCGAAATAAGAAAGTGATAGATGACGAAGGGGAAGCCGCACAGAAGGTTTTGATATCCGCGCAACAACGTGAATGTCGGTATAGGCTTAGGCAACTTGCCAAGAACCAGCTTGCCGGAGGGTTCCCCGAAGGGGACCTCGGAAGTGGCACGGAAGGTGCAGAAGCCGAATTGGAACAGTTCATTTCGCCGAAACATCGAAGGGTGCGGAGTAGTGAAGAATTAATCGAGGACCGCTGACCACGTACGGAAGACCGCGATCACGAAGGGAGACGTACGGCTGAGGGTGACGTTGACGGAGCGGAGACACACGGGAACCCTCCGTTGGAGCCCACAACTCCACTTAACACAGTTCCACCGGTGACACAGGCACAAGTGCCACCAGTAAATACCGTACACACAACCCAACCACCTATGGCGACTCATAAAGAAAAGTTGCCAAAGTTCCATGATGATGGAAAGGACGACCCAGCACGGCATTGTCGTACATGCGAAACCATCTGGTCAGCCAACGGGGTGACTGACCAGAATGAATGAATGAAGCAGTTCCCCGCCACACTAAGAGGAGTGGCTATTGACTGGTATTCAAACTTGGATAAAACCAAGGTAACTACGTGGGATGAACTGAAGAAAGCATTCGAGAAGGAATTCCGGCTTCTCCAAGATGATAACGAGATGGTCTCCGAAATCTACGGAATAAAGCAAGGTAAGAAGGAGACCATATGGGCGTATGGCCGCCGACATAAGGAATTAGTTGGAAAGATGCAAAGCCAACCGGCTGATGGCCTAAAGAAGAGGTGGTTCGTCGAAGGCCTGAACCCTAAGTTACGACGAAAGATGAAAATTGTGCCTCCGACATCCTACGATAATGCATACAACCAGGCCATGGACCTGGAAAGCGAAAACAAGACGGCCAAAAAGAAGAAGAATAGATCTTCGTCATCCTCTAAAGACGATACGTCGGAAGAAGAAAGTAGCAGTGACGAGAAGCCAAAGAAGAAAGTCACGGCCCTTCAGAAGGATATGGAACGGATGTTAAAAGAATTCAAGTCAATGAAGGGGAACACAAGTAAGGATGATGAGCTGTGGTGCACGGATTGTAAGGAGAACGGCCACACGAAGGGTGCCTGTCCCAAGAAAGCATTCTGTGACATCTGCCAGATCATGGGACATTCTACGAAGGAATGCCCATACAATCTGAAGGCACGTAACCAGCAAGTGCTCTTTGCACAGGAGCAGCCTTCCACATCGGATTCAAACAATAATGCATCTTCCGGAGGCTACCGAGGAAACCGACGAGGCGAATGGGGGAATAATAATAATTCCACCCGAAGCAGGGTCCAATACAATGCGAAGGGACGCCCAATGATTCAATGTAGGGCTTGCAACCAATGGGGTCATTACGCACGAGAGTGTAATAATAATGATGCCCCCCAAAAGTTATGTCGGTGGTGTGGCCCCGGTGACCACAAAGATGCCGATTGTCCGAAGTCTAGCGTAGGGGCCAATCTGATTGATATCGAAGGCAACACACGGGTTAAAGAAGCCATCCTTGCTCTTACTCGAGGGCAAGCAAAAGAAGCCTGATACCCCCACCCCCATACGGAGAAGCAGAGAATGGCGGAAGCAAGGGAGGAAATAGAAAGGGCCATGAAAGCCCAACGGGGAGAGACACACGAGTCATCTGAACCCTACTGCACAAACGCGGAGAGAAACATTGTACGGCAGATGCTTCAACTAGAGGTACCTGTGAAACTGGAGGACCTCCTACACACCATGCCTCAATTGGGGACAATACTGTTGAGTACAAAGGTTGATAAACCCAAACCGAGACACACGGATGCTTCCATACCAAGAAGCTCCGCAACACATCCAGTTGTGCTTACCCTTAACAACGACAGACATCCAGCCGTGGTGGAGATGGGCATTCTGGGCACCATCCTCACGGACACTATAGTAGACAGCGGTTCCGGGGTAAACGTCCTTCCGGAGGACACATGGAAAAAGCTAGGAAAGCCCACTCTGTGGCCACCTACGTTTAATCTGTTAGGTGCCGATCAGCATGGGATTAAACCCCTCGGCATGTTGATGGCACAGCAAGTCACCGTGGGTGCACAACCATTTGTGCTCGACTTTGTGGTCATTCCATTAAAACAGAAAGGGTATGACGCCATACTCGGAAGAGGATGGCTGGTGGCAGCGAAAACAAACCACAACTGGAAACGGAATACACTCTCGATGGAGAGCGGAGGCAAGAAGTTTACTATTGATCTCCGGACCCAGTTGGTGAGCGAGGAACTTGCCTCTTCCTCGGGATCTAAATCTGAAGGGGAGAATAACCCACGAGACGAAGGCAGAGAGGGGATGGATCCGGATGCCGAAGGCATACTGAAACTCGGAGGATGCTGTTCGGAGGATGACACGGATTCACTAAATGGATTGTTCCATTGGCAGCAGGAGGACTATGAGATGTTCTCACCCCCCTGTAACGTATTAAGCGTCGACGAAGAGGAGCCAAATAAATATCCTCCAGAGTACGAGGAGTATAAGGAACGAGAAGCTACAATGGACACCGTACCCGCACATCAGTTTAAAAATAAGGAGGCCATGAAGTACGAAGAACCGACTGTGAAACCCCTGAATCTGGGTACGGAGACAGATAAGAAAATCATTCTGGTAGGAGACGATTGGAACCCAGTGCTGAAAACGGCCGCGTTCAACATCTTCACTGAGTACAAAGATGTATTCGTGTGGACTTATAAGGACTTGAAGGGAGTCCCACCGGAGTTATGTGTTCACCGTATCTCATTGGTACCAGGTGCAGTACCAGTATGGCAGTGGCCGTACAGAATGAATAAAAACTACACTGCAAAAGTACAAGAAGAGATTGAACGAATGTTGGAGGCCAAGATTATCTTTAGGGTGTAGAATAGCGAATGGGTATCCCCCATCGTAATATCTCTTAAAAAGGATGGCAACCAGACTCGGATTTGTGTCGACTTCCGGCGTCTCAATGCAGTTACCATCAAAGATCCGTTTCCCATACCGTTCACGGACTCTATTCTTGAAGAGGTGGTCGGCCATGAAATCTATTCATTTATGGATGGATTTTCCGGCTATAATCAGATATCAATAGCGGCGGAAGATACGCTGAAGATGACATTCGTGGTGGAGGACGGAGTATATGCTTACAACCGAATGCCCTTCGGTCTCTGCAATGCTCCGGCAACGTTCCAACGAATAATTCTCCACATTTTCGATAAGATGTCCGTGGGTAACTTCAAGGTGTTCTTGGATGATTGGTCCATCTACAGCAGGGAGGAGACGCATCTCAAGGCACTCGGAGAATGTATGGACAGGTGCCGGAGGGCACGACTCGCACTCAACCCGAAGAAATGCAGATTCATGGTACCGCAAGGTAGACTACTCGGACACATAGTGTGTAAAGCGGGACTTAAAACAAACCCGGATAAAGTTCGGGTGATTGTGGAGATGGAACCCCCACAGGATGTCTTAGGGGTAAAATCTTTTCTAGGACACATCGGATATTACCGGAGGTTTATAAAAAATTTCTCCCAGATATCTTACCCCCTAGATAACCTCACAAGATAAGGGGAATCGTACGTATGGGGAACGGCGCAATTGGAATCCTTCGAAGAATTGAAATCACGACTGTTGGCGGCACCAATATTGGCCTACCCGAACTGGGATAGAGAATTTCATGTGCACGTCGACGCCTCCAACTATGCAATAGGTGCAACATTGGCACAAGTTGGGGATCATGGGTTGGATCGCCCAGTCTACTTCGCCAGTAGACTACTCTCGAAAGCTGAGAGGAATTACAGTACAACCGAACGGGAAGCTCTCGGCATGGTTTACGCAGTACAAAAGTTCCGACATTATTTGCTGGCGACACCCTTCACCTTCTATGTAGACCACCAAGCTTTGATGTACTTGGTGAATAAACCCATTATTCAAGGGCGGGTGAGCCGGTGGCTGTTATTATTGCAAGAGTTCAGGTTCAATATTATAGTACGGCCAGGGAAGAGCCATGTGATTGCCGACCAACTGTCACGAATCAAGTCGGGAGAACGAGCGGAGGGGGTAAATGATGATTTCCCGGACGCACACTTATTTCGGATTGCGGTTTTACCATCCTGGTACACTCGTATTGGCGAGTACCTATCGACGTCCCAGTTCCCTCGGGACATGCCACCAGGGGAACGACGCAAACTGGTTCTGAGGAGCCGAACGTTCCAATTGATTAATGGACTTCTTTACAAAATGGGGGCAGATCAGGTACTACGCCGATGCGTGATGGAGGAAGAGATACCAGGGATCTTGAAGGAAGTACACTAAGGACCGGCAGGAGGACATATGGGGCCGGACACGACGGCCAGAAAAGTACTATTGGCTGGACTATGGTGGCCGACGCTGCACAGTGACACCAGAGAATGGGTCGGCAGTTGTGATACGTGCCAGAGGGCCGGGAAACCAGTGAAACGAGATTTTATGCCATTGAACCCTTCGGCTGCACAGGAGTTATTTGAACGTTGGGGGCTTGATTTTGTGGGGCCCTTAAAAGTTAGTAGACCTCGGCGGTGCACATACATTGTGGTAGCCACGGAGTACTTGACGAAGTGGGTCGAAGCACGGGCCCTACCAGACAACACTGTTGTAAGTACAGCCAGGTTCATTTATGAACAAATTATCACGAGGTACGGGATTCCACTTCAGATAACCAGTGATAGAGGAGGCCATTTTGTAAATCATGTGGTGAGACTCCTTACGACGGAGTTCAAAATTTTTCACTCCTTGTCTAGTCTGTATTACCCAAGGGCCAATGGTCAAGCGGCGGCGACTAACAAGATTCTGGTCTCGATTATCTATAAGTCGTGCGGGGTAGAAAAGGAAGATTGGGAGGAGAAACTGTAGTCGATGTTATGGGCATACCGCACCACTTACAAGGTGACGAAAGGCCAGACACCGTTCCAATTGATGTACGGACAGGAGGCGGTAGTGCCAATGGAGTTCATGGTGCCAAGCCTTCGAATTGCGATTGACAATAAACTTGGTGATATCGAGAGCCTGAGGGAGCGCCTATATGCCCTAAACAAACTTGATGAACGAAGGTTAATGGCACAATGGGCGACAGAGGTGGTCCAGCAACGACGGAAACACTGGCACGATCAACACATTTGTCGGACCAAGTTTATGCCGGGGCAGTTAGTCCTGAAATATAATGGCTGGAACGAGATTAAGCCCGGCAAGTTCAAGGTTAAGTGGTTAGGCCCCTACAAGGTCCGAGAGGTCGCAGCGAATGGATCTGTCAAACTCTGGACCCTCGACAAAAAGGAAATTCCGGAGGCTGTCAATGGCTCAAAACTCAAAGTATATCATCAGCGGCCAGAGGTGCACAAGCAGAAGCCTAGCAATAAATAAAAAATAAATATTAAAAAAAATTAAAAAAAAAATACAAAATAAACGAATAAAAGAAAAAAAAATAAAAAATAAAAAATAAAAAATAAAAAAAAATACAAAATAAACAAATAAAAAAAAAAAAAGGGTCCGAAGACAAAGACATAAAGTCCGAAGACGAAGACAAAATCCGAAGACGAAGACATAAAGTCCGATGACGAAGACATAAAGTCCGAAGACGAAGACAAAATCCGAAGACGAAGACATAAAGTCTGAAGACGAAGACATAAAGTCCGAAGACGAAGACAAAATCCGAAGACGAAGACATAAAGTCCGAAGACGAAGACAAAATCCGAAGACGAAGACATAAAGTCCGAAGACGAAGACATAAAGTCCGAAGACGAAGACAAAATCCGAAGACGAAGACAAAGTCCGAAGACGAAGGCATAAAGCCGAAGACGAAGACATAACATATTGAGCGAAGACGTAATGAACGAAGGCATATTGAGCGAAGACATAATGAACGAAGACATATCGAGCGAAGACATAGTGAACGAAGACATATTGAGTAAAGACATGGTGAACGAAGACGTAACATGCTAAACGAAGACATAAAGTATAGCCGAAGACATAATTATGAACTGTACGGCCGTACGGCAACTGGGAGAGACAAAGGAAGCTTAGGTACCGTACGGTTAGGGCATATAATATATCGGGCTTTGAAGTGTCAATAAAAGTTATTTATTTGTTCTGATTCGGGTTCTTAAGTTCTACCAGAGAATGTATTTTGTGTTAGTACAGTTCCAAGAACCGTTATACCTAAAGATATTGAATGTCTTCCCCAAAACGATAACCATGTTCATCACATTTTGAACTGTGTCTCGGCCTTTGAAAATGAAAAGGGTGGTGTTTTCGGTTATGAAAGAATAGTATGGTTGTACCCGCATGAGAATAGACGGTGGATGGTGGATTCAACCTCGAAGCGAAGATGGTGACCGCATTTTGAAAGACCAGCGAAGAGGGTGCGGAGTTTCTTGGATTCGGTGATGGGAATGATATGGTTGATCATTCCAAAATGATAGCCGAAGTCCCCATATTTAGTGCTCGGCCCTTGTGAATGGAAAAGATGGTGAACGCATGTTCATATATGCATGCTCGTGATGAGCCGACACGCATGGTCATGGAGTTCAATCGCGATTTAGAATGGGGAAGTTTAACAGTCTTTGGAACCGGCTTTGTCTGGTATTGATAATTTTCATTGAGGAGTTTATTAACATATTGACTTTGACTCAGGTTATGTGACAGTCCCGATTGGGGACATTATGATAGAGCGCATGCAATTGTGTTCATGTGTTGCGAAGGAGCCGACTGTTTAGCATTGGAAAGGGATTAAGTTTATAACGGGTGTTATCAAGAATTGTTCCACAAGATTTATCCTGGTGCCGAGTCCTGCTATCGGCAAATTGTTGAATTGATTGTATCACCGGTTAGCCATGAAGATAATGTCTTGGTAGTCGTGCGGAGTATAAGAGACCCTGCAATCAAATTTTAAAGGAGTCGAGAGGTTTACGGTGACAGTGATGTTGAGATAGAGCCGAGAGGGAGAGGCGACTTTCGCCAGGGTGTTCGGAGTGAATCGTGACAGCCACGAGCACTGTATTTACAGTAAGGAGTACACAACCATGCGGGCCCGTGAGAATGGTGTCTGCAGCGAGGAATGATGAAAGATGATGGACCCGTGCTTTGATAGTCCGTGTGAGAGTAACTACGCTCACGGCGCATGAATAACCCGCAAGTCTCACCACAGTCATCGCAGAATGAAGGTGTTGATAGTCTCGTGCGGTGGGAATAAGAAATTGCAGTTCATACTGCACGCCGTGGTTGAAGAGTTTGCAGAGGGTGGGATTTTCCCCGTGTTAGAATAATATTAGAACATTTACGAAGAATGAGCTGAACAATGGAAATGTCGTGTTTATTAATTTGGTTATGATCATCGCTGAGCAGTCTCTTAAATGCCAGGAGCGTGTTAAAGATAGGTTAAGCAAACTTAGGAAATGCTTCACCAGGCTAACCGTACGGTTCTATAATGCACCTACGAAGCATTTCATAAAACCATAAGTATAATAATATTTTAGTTGCATCCGTACGAGACCACAGGAGAATAAAGACAAGAAGAAAAACAGTTGAGAAACGGTTATATAACCGGAAAAGCAGCAAGAATTCATTAAAATGCAATCTGCAGGCAAAAGAAATTGGAAGAAGAAATTGGAAGAGGGTACCAGCAGCATGAACAGACATACACCAAAGGTTGCAGGCAGTGGCACTGGGAAGAAGCTGCAAATTTACAAGCATCAAATGGCACCTGCAGGGTCGGAGAAAGAGGCAGTCACACCACAGAATATTTCCTTTGAGGGTTTGAATGGCTTGGACTGCCATAGATGGTGGCAGAGAATGATAATGATCCCAACACTCGCATTTACAAGGATAATTTGGCACGGGCTCAAGTGCACTGGGTGATTCAAATGCCCATATTTTGCATTAGGGATTTCGAGGGCGCACTGCGGGCACTGATTGAAGCCTTTAATGGTTTCTCAAAGACCAGCACCATACCATATTTGGGGCATTCAGTGACGGTCTCATTTACAGCAGTAGAGTTCCGCAGAGTCTTCGGATTACCAGAGAAGGGACTACCAGTGGATTTGAAATCCAAGAAGATGGCCATGGAAACCAGAGATTTTTATATCAGGCTGGTTTGCAGGGAGGACCTCACACCCGCAGAGAAGGAGTCTCTCCGAAAGGCGTCTTATCACCGGGGGATAAAGAAAACATTCATTCAGGAAGGGCACTGGCGCGCACTTATGGATGTGGTTAAGAGTAGGCTTACGGGGGCCAGCCGTGCTTCAGATATTTCATTTCAACAGGTGGCGTTGATGAATTTTCTTCTGGGAGGTAGGCAGTATGATTGGGCGATGGTGTTAGCAGAGCGGATGTACGCATTCATGACTTTGCAGCACCGAACATTCTACATGCCACATTATGCCATTGGCCTGTTCTTGGATGCTGCAGAGCATCAAATCCCAGCAGAGATTTTAGCATCTGAGCTCAAGCTGGGACCCTTGGTGCCAGGTGAACCCCCAATCATGCGGTGGCGTCACTTAGATACACCCGGAGGCCAGAAGATAGGTCCGGGGAAACGTAGCAGGCCAGAGGCAAAAGCAAGTGGAGACACGGACAATGGTCGGGAGGCAACTTCCGAAGGGGACAGCAGTGCGGAGGATGATGATGAGGAGGACGTGCAGATGGTGTCAGCAACCCCATTATTATTTCCCCGTCCGGTACCCTCCAGTGGGACCACACTTGCTTTTGTACCCGGTTCCACTTCCATTCCAGCATTTGGCCACATCCGGATTCCAGTGCAGTTATCCGTACCTGTGGCCACGCCTGTAACTGATACGATAACATTACTGGTGGCCACGTTAGCAGCAGAGACGGTAGCAGTTCAGACAGTCGGCGATCAGCCAGTAGAGGTTCCCACAGTAGTCGTTTCCACAGAGAGAGCTGCCAGTCCGGAGGCATTACCAGAATTGGAGACAGGCGAGAGCGAGGGTCTCCCTGTGGGTAGAGATTTGGTTGAGATGATGGAGCAATTTGCTGATCAGGGCAGGACGGAGTTGGGTCAGGTACAGCCGGAGGCGACTGGTGGGGACTCCGTGTTGATTGAGTCCGACCACAGTGGAGATGAGGGAGTGCCCAAATAGGGAGAGCTGGTGACTCTGAGTGAGCCATCTGTGTTAGATCGAGCAGGAGCATTTCTAGCACGGAGGTCTGTCACACCAGTAGCACGGGGACCTACTATTATGTCTCCCTTCCGAGATGACTTCCAGCCAGTAGTCAGTGGGAGTGCAGAGCCTGAGACCTCCAGGAGGCCGGCACGGGAGGGGAAACCGGTGGAAGTTCTGATGCCGGAAGATCTGGCAGTCTACATGAACAATTTGGAGAAGGTGATTGGTAGTGGTCGGCAATTGGTGCAGACCATCCTCACGGCACAGGATGAAGGAGCCGCTCGGGAGAGGGCTCAGGAGGCCGCAAAGAGAGCTCGGGAGGAGATGGCCGCCGAGCTAGCAGCAGAGCGTCGTGCTTGGGAAGAGGAGCGGCGTGCCTGGCAGGAGGAGCGGGCACAATTGTTGGCAGAGCGGGAGGCAGCCAATGCTACCAAGGCTGTGACAGAGGCAGAGTGTCAGGAGGCTAAGGCAGAATGTCAGGAGGCTGTTTCGATGTTGAAGGAGGTAGTGGAAGTGAACTCACAGCTCCAGGCGGACCTATCTATCCGTACGCAGCAGGTCTACCAGTTGAGGCAGCAGGCTACATCGTCAGCGTCCCAACCATCGGTTCCAGGGACGCCCCCTTCTACTTCTACTTAGCTGCTTTTTGTTTCTTTTCTGTACTGGACATTATCTCCGTTTTGTTGTAAGTCGTCGGAGACGACTTGTTTTTTGGGGGGGATGATGTTGTCGGCATAAATGAATGTATGGGTGTAATAAAGTTATGTTATGTTAGGTTAATCTCGGCAGTTAGTAACCGAGAACGTTACGACGCGACGATTGGTCGTGACCCTTTGGGGATTATATGTACACACTTGTTCCTGTGTTGTGGACACGAATGAAATGTACAAGCTCTTATGTTTATGAATGAAACAACTTATTGTCGTCTATGCTACGTATTTGAGTATCTAGTTGTGTATCTGTCTGTTACCCCACGAGGGTAAACACTACTGTCATTACTGCTGATAAAGACCCAACAAGATTGATGTAAATATGAGACCATGGATAAATCTTCCATGGAGACAATACAACCACATAGCCAATCAAAAGTTTAAGTAACCTATATCAAATTTCAGAACAAAAGGAGCAATCACAAGAGCACCATTCAAAAACAAATATAATTCTGCCAATAATTAATTATAATAAGCAATATATTTGGGTAATATTTATAGATAAACAAATACACATTTTTAATGAGCATCTAACATCCCCAAGAGAGCATTCTGAAAAGACTCATAGAGGCCCTGCATAAGTATAGGTACTGTGTTGAAACTGCAAAATACATCTTAATGTATTAATTATACCTAAGAACTAAAAGATTCAAATTTTTGTAAGGTACAAATTTGGATGAGTGATTTTAGCTATAGAATGATGTCAATTGTATTTTCTTACATATTGACTGCATGACTAGGAGATTTACTGACAGGGCTAACAAGCAGCAAAAGGCACAGATGAATCTGGTATTGAAATCTGCAATTAGAATGCAGAGATTAAGATAGAATAGGATAAGCTTCCTAGAAGAAAATAAAACAAAAATCGTGTCTTAGTGTGTGTGACAGTGTGACTTTGTAACATTAAAATGAAAGAGACTCCAATAAACATTGTGTCTTCTTGTCCAAGATAGTCCCACAGAATTCTCTACTCATTTTAACATGGAAATAATCTGCCTTCGGACTCATATCAATGACCATATTGGAAACGAAAGAAAAAAATACTATTGGTGCCCACAGATGACCAAGATAGGGACATTAGGAGATTCATGGTCTTTATCATTTGCAAACAGGAAAGCAGCAACTTGAGGACGAAGTCGACTTGTATCACTGCCAAAGAAGACACATTTCACTGACAAAGAGGCAGCAACATAACAGGTAACAAGTGTTAAATTATAGCATCAAATTGATTGATATAATCATATTAATCTAATAGTCAATTACATGCACAGATATTATATATATATATATATATATATATATATATTGTTATTAATAATCGATCATATTGAAGCTGAGTTTATCGCTGTCTGCATTTAATTGACACAGTCGATATATATTACGGCCTGAGCATATATTAATGTGTTACGATTAACTATCGTTCGATAGTTAACATAACATATCATACTTATATGATATGTTACGTTAACAACCGAAAGGTAGTTAACGTAACATGTATTATTGTTACGAAGGGTTGCATACACAATAAGAGCCGTATTACCCCAACGGGCATGTCTACGTATAGACATGGCTCTACGTGGATGTGGCCCTCCACATACATATTTATATGATTCGTATGGTGAAGAGGAAGCAATCAATTCACACAGCATTGTCTTCTGTCTGCAGTCATACAATTCAGAGTTAATAAGTATTCACTGTTCAGTTTAATATATATAAATAAAACAGCACTTATATATAAGATAGATTTCCTCTATCAAGATCCTGCACTTAACAACGAGACTTGAATATCATATGTTAAGCTGAGAACAAAATTTGGCCCTGGGTGATCATTGCGTAATTTTTCAACATCTTGTACCAGGTTAGTTTAAAAGGTCCTGTCAAGAAATTACATAAGAACTAAATTTTGATCATTTGAGTTTCTTCTTTAACAGAAAAAGTACCTTTCTATACATGAAAAGACAAGAATAACAAGGAACCATTAAATAATTATGCAAGTTTGTCCAAAACTTAAACATAATCAAATGAATGTAGGTGTGTCAAATAAAATACCCAATAACAAGCCCACGAGAACCAAAGACCATGTCAGAATAAAGTAGTAAAACAAAATTGGGGAATGCCATAGGGAGAGGAAAGCTAAAAATAATAAAAGGCAACAGTCAACCATTTGAAAACCACCAGAATCTGTAAGCAATGCCCTTGACCAATTCATAAATTTGTGGAGACCACCAAGCTCATCAATCAAATCAGCTCCAGGTCGAAGTGCTAAATGGTAGGTGTTACCAAGAATGATTTGGCAACCAATCTCCTCTAGTTGGTCATTTGCAAGACCCTTAATTGTACCTGAGATCATTGAAACAGAGAGGTTGATTTAACTTTAACACACAACCAAACAATATGAACAAACTATTCTAATTAAATGCCTAATGCTCTTCAGAATAGACAAGTTCAAAATTAACTGAAGACAATATTCAGACAATGCAATATAACCCAAAATATTTTATACAACACAACAAGAATCCACCACTTTGCATTCAAATTGGAATAGATTTTCTGCATGCACTTTGTTCTTGCATCTGCCTGTTGTGATTATTTGTCCTTATTCTTTGTTAGGGTATCAAGAAAACACCATCCCTTTTTAACCAGGGACTTGATGCAGTGGAAAATACATTAGATTCGGCAAAAGGGTGTCTACACACCTCACCAAAATAACAATACTTTTGTGCATGTTTTAAGGTGCAATACAAATAGGCACAACAAAATTGAAGGCTACTAATACTGGACCTATAAATCTACCTGATGGAATAAATCAAGAAACAATATTTGAGAATTTTTTCTAAAAATAAATTCCTTAACATATATTTATAGTAAGTTTAATGCATATATATATATATATATATATATATATATATATAGCGAGAGAGAGAGAGAGAGAGAGAGAGAGAGAGAAAGATTCTTATGCTTCCTGAGTGTGCTGAGTTTGCCACAGTGAACAAGAAGAAGCTGCAGTCAACATGAATTAACAAAATTTTACATCGCCATCAACCAAAGCATCAGCCATCAGTAAAGACCATGAATTTTTAAGCTTATGTTTGGAAGAATATAATTCTTATTATCAGTCCAGAAGCCTATGCAGAAACAATGTTATTGAAACCACAACACTGCTTGCTATTAGAAATCAAAGCGTCCAGGATATGGCTCGGATTCCTTGACATGGAGGTCAAATTTTAGATTAACATAAAATAGAAAGCCACCATTCCCAAAGAACCTATATTTTATTTGCCAAATTTTGGACAAATTCTTTTGTCCTTTATGTTAGGTTTTGTTCATTTTTGAAGGAAATCAACAAATTAATTTTATATTTAATAATTTATTATTTACAATGAAAAGAAATTCCTAATCAAATCACAACCACAACCCAAAATAGATCTGATAATTATGCACCCAGATAACTAAGATTATCATGTTGAATTAATATTGCAGTCATTATCGTTTGGACCATACCCATCACTGCACCAGTGCAATAATTCTTAAAAACTCTCAAGCGTTATTAAATGGGAAGATTTACACTTCATTGAGCATGTTTTCACTAAATATATTTATACATTAAGAATACTATTTGCATACAGATATCCAGATGACAAAATAAAATTATGTATTGAACAATATTAGACAACAATATTTTAAGGCTACCTTCACAAAACTTGTAGTGATTTATAAGAACAGCCAGAAGAACCCAGCTTAATGCAAGTGATATTCATGACAACTGTGGTTTGGACAAACGAAAATCAAAAATGGCAGAACGGTAAAATGGGCGAGAATCGATAACTTCAAGAATTACAAAAACTCAAAGTTGTCAAATGAAAGATCCCAAACAGAATTCCAAAGCAGTGGCTGATTGTTTTTTCTGATTTCTTTCTTTGACCAGCGTTTTGGAAAGGTAATCTATTCTTTTTGATTTGTTGCAATTTATGATTTTTTAGTGTTTTCTTGCTTTTCTGATTTTGTGTGCTTTTTGGATATATATATATATAGAATACAACACACCAAAAACTAAAACTAATACCAAAACAAACTGAAAGACAAATAAGAGCAAATTCTCATCAAAATTTTCCAACTTCTGATTTTATCCCTCAAAAACAAGATCTACATACCGGTACTTGTTTGTATGGCCTGGCAAGCATAAATAACATCAAAATTGATATGTATAGCTCATAATCTCTGAGCTGGAGCTCCTTTTTTGTCACAACCCTACTGTTAGAAAATCTCAATTTCTGATTTTTCTGAGTATACTGCTGCTGCAACCAAATCACCAGCTGCAGGTGACGTGAGGGTATGCCAGGCTTGTACAGCTGGCAATAGAAATTTCAGAAATTGATGACTTGTGCTCTCAAACCACTGATCTGCATCAGATCAACCAATTCAGCTAATATCCAATCTGAAGCAAAGACAGTCTCCACTATATGTGACATGAGCCCTTCCTGATGATGTACAGCTAAGCTGGGAATTGAAGTAAATAACAAATGATTGTTGATTCCTCTCAGATCTGCAACTCTACAAGTTTGATAAGCTTTTTAATCAAATCTGAAAATAGATCCTCATCCAAAATCACTGTCAACTTATCCAATCTCTGAATGGTGATGCAAACTGTAACCTGGAAGGCTGGGGTTTCGTCCAGCTCCCACAACTGCCAAGAGTTTTCATTCGTGGTAGTAAGAATTCTGTCCAAACTCTCTCCAGAGCCCAAACAAGCGATTGCTGATGAAGAAATAACCTAGAATGAATGCCAAATGAAACCACAATTTCTCCTTTTATCCTTTTCGTACTACCTCCATTTGGATCGAACTTTCTAAGGCTTTATTTCTTTTTTATTTAAAATGACTTGACAAACTTCTTTTTAATTAAAATTCCCCTCTAGGAGTTCAAAACTTCAAACCAAGAAGAGGCCTTATTTATCATCAAAAAAGTGGCCCCATTTTAAAAACAACTTATAACTATCACTCCTAGGGAAATGGCCAAGGCATTGTTGTATCTTATTAAAATATACAGTGATTATAATAAACTCACTTTATTATTAATTTATTTAATTCCAACTTAGGAAATATTTAAACATTTCCCAATTTATTATTAAAATGTTCATCTAGACTCATAACTGGAATCTAACTAAAGTCACCTGATCATGGATGATGCCTGAGTCTTGCAAGCCAACTGACAATTCCCCCTAAAAAAATAGGGATCCTCCCTAAAAAGTAGAAACTGCCACCAAAGTCCCTAGAATGATCTTGGAGGTCCTTTGTTGCATTTCGGTCAACTTCTAATCAATCGCTAAAAGTAGGGATCCCTCGTAAAATCTAGGAAACTATCCCAAACTGCTCAAAACGACTCACAAAGCTCCATAAACCTCTGACTGAGTCCCCTATCCATATTGTTAACCTATGGGACCCCAGATTATAGGTCAACCATCTGCCATCTATTGATCAGTCTAAGGAACGGTCATTACATCAAACACCTACCCTCCCCAGAAGCCACAACCCTTCTTGAACACAAACCTGTTTGGACCATATATAGATCTCGGTGTAGATATGACCAAGGTTTTCTTGTGTTCATGGGCAGAACTCTAGGTGAACCCAGGCCAAACTTGGGCCAATCCAAGGAGAACCTACCATGGAAAACAAGAAAAAAAGATCATTTTTTTTAAGGAAGGAATGAAAAGCGAGAGAAGGGGAATGCTCTGGTGTGGAAGATGAAAATTTGTCCTCCATTGTACTCCATCTTCATTCATGCTTCTTGGTCATCTTGTGCCCCTGTCTTCTTTGTTGTTTGTTTCAAGTTTGTGATTTTGTATATATGGTTTTGTGCTGCATTTTTTGTCTAGTGGGGGTGCTTATTTTGTGGTTGTTGTCCTTATTCTTTTTTATTATATGTATTGGAAAATTTTCGATCAAGGAATCTCTTGGATGACGGTGATTTTATAAGTTGATGATTGTATCGTAAACCATTCAAGAATGCATTGGTGGCAGGTGAGCAAACTGGGGTCAATCAACAGGCTAAGTATTTTGTTATCATAATGTTGTTGCCAAATGAGGAAGTCTTGGAAAGGAAGAATCTAGATTAAGATCAGTTAGTATTTTCTTTGTATTTAAAATTTTAAACCATGATGTTCTACCCACAAGGAAACTTTTTATGAATGGCTGGCCACAGTTTGGGGAAAAAAGTTAGGTTGCATTTAAACTTAGGAATGCATTCAACTGGTATTTTAAATTTTTTGAAAAACAATAAGTTAAAAAAGAATTTTAAACAAAGGCTTTTAGTTTTGGAATGTTGGGAGATCCCTCTTTTGGGCAATTTGCATGGGATCCAATCACAAACCTAGATGATGTCATATTCAATTCTTCTCCAAAATGGTTAGAAATTTGCAATGTTCTTTCCATGTTTGTATTTTTTTGCATCCACATGTATTTAAGTTGTAAGGGGGAGAAATTAAATTGGAAGAAACTAGGGCTTCTTTACTGCATTTGAATGTGAGGATTCTCATTTCATAGAAACATAATCTATGTTTACATGACGTTATTTCTATGTCCTTACATGGGACAGTATAGAATTTGAACATTGTGGGGTTCAAAATGTTGAATGCATGTTCAATTGTAAAACTGGTGGGCATTTGATAATGAATCGTCCCTTGAACAATTTTATGAATAAACCAGTGTTGGTAATAATAAAGATGATATTATCATCGGTGATAATGTGGAATCTGAAAATTGTGTTAATAAAACATTTGACTTAGAAGTGTTGTCTCTTAATATAGTTGAGGAAAGTCATGATGAGTATGTCACAATTGCCGCTAAGCCAGCAAATATTCCTAGGTTTGACAAATCGCCCATTGAGTTAATATAGAGTAGTGGATTCTCATCATAAAGTAAAAATGCCCTCTCATAAAACCTCTTAGTAAGAAGTCTGTCCACAATAATGATAGTTAAAAACTTAAACCCTCTATGGTAAGGTTAATGATTAAGGGGTCAAAGGAAATTAGAAAAATCTAAATAGCAAAAAGTGGGTTTTCTATATGCAGATTCTAATTCTGGCTTAGTTGAGTCAAGTTGGGAAAGGGATATTAGTTTGACTTTTGAAGGTGTCAAAACTAAGGGAAATAACACTCTCCCTTCTTATTTTGAATAAATTAGCAACGAGAGAAATAATCCACCCCCTCTAGGCATTGATGCTCCCCCCTTTCCTTTTATTGTCTTTGACAAAAAATCTTGCATTGAAATGTAAGGTGACTAGGAGCCATGATAGAAAATATAAGGTTATATCATTGCACAAATCAAGAAACTCGAATAGAACAAATGAAAATTGATTATGGCTCTCGAGAGTGAAAATGGCAGTTCCAAGCAAACAGACCGAGGAATGCTAAATGATCTGTAAACCGGACTGGAGGAAAATGGTCTAGCATGTTTGTGAGAAGTAAGTACTCCACTCTACTTATTCCTCATTTCTCCTTGCTTTTAGTTTTCGCTTGTATTGTTTCCTCCTTTCTTTGTTTTGATCTTGGATATCTTTGGTGTTGCTAGTCTTGTGGCTTAGGCTTCGCCAAATTTAGCAGCTTGGTTGCAAACATGTATTGTTTCATCCATTGATATAGAGGAAGCATTCAGACCTCAAGACGAACTTGGAGGAGTGAACGGAGATAAGGAAGTGTCAACACTGCCAAAAGTTAAATCGTTTTGTGAAACGTTGGCCAGTGTTTCAAACCCTAATCTTGTTGCTGCGAAATTTGTTGTGGTGAACAGAGAGATTCCTAGAAAAGGGGAAAAAGACAATGGAGGGCAAGGTAAGCCTCCTTCTCCTCAAGTTAAGAACCTCGCCATTCTCCCTAACAACAAAATGGCTAAGGCTATTGCTATTGCTATTGAATCTAATAGACTTAAAAACATTGCAATTATTTTCTTTGCTCTTGATTCTTCGAAGGTTTCTTCTAGAAAGTCCCTTGATGAATGGGTTTTGAATGTTTGACATAAGAAATTAGGGATTTTGGTTACTTTTTGTACAATGATTCAAAAAGGGTTATTCATATTCTTTTTAAATCACAAGAAATGCCAAAAAATGTTTTGTTGAAGCAATTCTCAGCAGTGGCTAGCTGCACCTTTCGGGCAATAGCTTGGTCCAAAAATGCCATTGGGGAAGAAATCTTTGCCATCTCGAGCCCTTGCTGGACCACAATGAAAGATGTGCCTCTTGTGCATTGGAATTTTTTCCCTCAATTAATGGCCCCATTTGGAAACACTCTTAGGGTTGAAGAAACTAAAAATACCCTGCCTCACATGGATGCTAGGGTACTAGTTTCCTTAGCCCCAGGGGCATACTTACTAGACCAATTCAATATAAATTTGGATTCTAACACATTTGCTGTCCCATTGAAACCCTCGAGGGTATTAATGTCTTCTTTTTATGCAGGAGTATTAAAAAGATGAGTTCCCACCCAATGAAGTTGCAAGTGGTTGATGAAACAATAAATCCAACCCCTGTTGGTGACCAAGTTGCTCTTAATCTTGTTCAAGATTGTACCCCTATGGGTAGCAATTCTAAATCTCATAAGGAATGTGCTGCTAATGAGGACTCTATGGTAATCTCAAAGTCTTCTATCCCCAGTATTGACCATGATTTGAAACATTGATGTTAAAAATTGGCACAAAGTCATTCCCAGAAGCATATCAGCAAGGGCATTGGTGTCTAAATTTGAGGTCGGCATGCCTTGTATCAATGACGCCTCTACAGTCAACCCTATGATTACCCACCCTCCACGTGGGGGTGCTTGACCTATGGATATGCATCCCACAAATTCCATTAATACTCCTTTGGTTTGTCCCTCCAAGTCACTGGTTGAGAACCCATCTCTTGTCAACCCAAATTCTAGCACCACTATGGTTATGATGGCTAATCACTTGGTTGGAGGTAGTGACCTCCATGATGTAGGGCACCCCAATTGCCCCAATCCTACTGTAACGAGCTTGGCTGGCTCTTCCGGATTTAATTTCTTAATTTGAAAATACTTGCAACTTATTCCAATAATAGTTTTGCAAAATGCAATGATGAAGAAATATCCACCATTTAAAAATAACAAATCCAAGCAAAGGAATCTCCATAATAACATTTATTAATTACTAATCTCATCTCAACAAGACATATAATCCATTTATAATTAATACTTCATAAATCTGAATGATCTAACAACAAGTAATTTATATTTGGAAATGAACATTCATTAAATTGGCACCTGGCAATGCTGCAACCTTTTATAAATGCTAAGTCCTCCAACAATGCCGTGACACAGCCCTGATTTAATTAACGTCACCCATGGAACAGTCACGTTACAGCTTGCATTGGCACGTGACTGGGCTGTATTCAAACGCAGGCCCTTGCAGCACCACAACGGCCCCTTAATGCAGGCCCGTGAACATGTAGGAAGGCTGCCGTAACCTGCCAGAACACTCATGCAGCCCTTGCGTGATTGATACTTGGTTTCACACTAAATTCGGATCACTCCCTTCATACACAGCTTGGAGATATTTCAGTCTCCCTTAACAATTAGTAAACCTCCAACAAATTCGTAACCATTAACCAAATTAAAAATAACAGCAAACTCCCAATTAATTTCAGAACCTCAGCATGAAGACAAAATCGAAATCTTGAGTGCAAATCGATTTGCCTGTAGATGAAAAACTCCACACAAATCCAGTATACATCAGCACTGGATTAAAATTCAGAATCAGAACTACAGCTGCAAAATTCACCATCAACCTGTAATGGCTCAAATTGCCAGAAGAAGAATCAGTCCTCAAAACCCTAGCTGGGTAGTCTCTCACACAACTTCAATAAAATCATAATTCAACAATGGATGATTTTCCTTTCACAAAGCATTGCTTTTATAATTCAAAAGTGTCTTCTCTAACACACTTTTCACTTAAAACACTTTTTATACTTAGGCACATATTGAATAATATAATTTATTAATTCATTCGGCTTCAAAAAAAACCTTTTCACCAATATCATGAAATTATGACACACAAGGTCCCTGTTTCTTGTGCCCAAGATTTAAAACTTTTCATCCTAGTTCCAACAAGCTATAACACTAAGGTATCCAGCATATAATACCAACAAAAATGACAACCTTAGCAAATTTAATTAAATAATAATAATAAACCACCCGTCTTGCGAAAACAACTGAAGAAGCGTCCGAATCGAAATCTGTCTACACAGGATTGATCCAAATGATGAAAGATAATGAATCAACTTGACGGGGTGACTTACTACACTCTCTCCAAAATTCTTGGAGCCCAAACCGGAAGCCAGAACTGAAAACTAAGAGCATCATTCAACTCCTCTAACTCGTCTAAGCTCATCAAAACTATCCATTGACTTACTATAAATAGTAAGTTCACACCAAAGACCCTCTAAACACCTCGCCAAACCACGAGGATCACAATAATGACCTAGCACCATCAGATCAATGACCTACAAAAAATGGGGACATTACACCTACCCCCCCAACCAATCTACACATTCTGATGGGCATGATATTAAAGGATCCAGTGCCAATTTTCAAGGGATGCTGGAAGAATTGGAATTTATAAGCTCTGAAATAGATATAGATCCTGTAGATGATAATAGGATGTCCAACAATAAGGAGTCTGTAGAACCCACTAATCCTCATCCCAAATCTGCAGGTAGGGAAAGAAGACCAGGAGAAGCAAAACTCTCTCAGGGGGTAATGGCAAGATCAGCATTGTGAAAGAAAATAAAAGAAAGAAAAATAGCCTAATTATCAAGGAGCCTAATTCTAAAAGGATGGAGTCTGATCACAGACCGCTAAGATGATTTTACAGTCTCGTGAACAGTAATGACTTTGCCCCCAACTGTGAAAATGAAACATTGAAAAGCATTAAGTGCATCTCATGAACATAAGGGGTCTTGAATCCCTTGATAAGAAACATACCATTAGGAGATTTATAAATAGTCACCATGATAAGGATGTGATCATGTTCGAACAGGTGAAGACCATCGGCTTCACACTTGAGATGATCTGGAAAGATGTTGTTCAAATTGTTACCAAACATGATAAAGGCAAGGGAGGCACAGCTTTGATGATCTCCAAAAGATAGGCTAATCATGTGATACAGAGTGGATCCTCTCCATGTAATTGTTGGCATTAAGTGATGATAACCGGTAAGCCTGCTACCGGTACTAGTGTTGTCATTGATTGGCAAAAGAATATAGAGGTTTGTCATCTCTATACTATCTACAGATCTAAGGTGATCTGTGTAAAGGAAGGATGGCTTGGCAGATAGTGCCAACATATAAGAACCGGTCACTATACTAAGCATCAGCAACCAGGTATTATATTTAGTCAAGTACAAAGAAAGCAACAGCTAACCGGTGTCAACAATGCAACCGAGAACAGTATACGACCGGTAAGCAAAGCAGGGACAATAACAGGTTAATCATGTTGGCATTAAGTGATAATAACCGGTAAGCCTGTCATTGGTACTAGTGTTGTCATTGATTGGCAACTAGAGCATAGAGATTTGTCATCTCTATAAAGTCCACATAACCAAATAGATCTATATGAAAGGAGCTATATGAAAGAAGGATGGTTAGATGGTTTGGCCAATGATGTCAATATACAAGAATGTTGTGACTACATGCATATACCACCAGTCACTATAATCATCCTTAGCCACCGGGCTATGTACACAATAAAAGAAAAGAGGATTCCAGCATCAGCTGAGAACCGTGCTGCAACCGATAACTAACCGAGGATGGAGCAACCGGTAAGACAAGCTAAGAATAGCAAACCGAGGACCGTAGAAACCAGTAAGCCAAGAAAGAGAGCTAAGAATAGCAAACCGAGAACTGTAGAAACCGGTAAGCCCAGAAAGAGACAGCAACAAGTTAAAGACTCTTACTTGTTTAAAGCTTGAAGAACTCAACCGATATATTATAAGACTCCAGTATGAACAGAGGAAGTCATAGTCAACTGTCTATTCCAACCAACTCTTCTTAACCAGGATTTATTGCAGTGAATCCAAGTGACTTTGAGTTATCTTGGTGATCGGTTTGAGGGGCAACTGAAGGATTTAAAGTCGGAATCAGTGGCTTTTTGAGGCGCGGTTGAAGGATTTAAAACGAGCATCAGCGACTTTAAACCAAAGCGTTATCTCCTGTGAAGGAAAGTTGCCTGGCACGCAACCACTGTTTTCTTCATTAGGCTGATAAAGCAAGCGCATGCATCAAATACTTCCTTAGATAACTGACACTTAACTACATGATGAATCCGATAAGGATCTAAAGTTAGGTCATGCATGATGAGCACAATTAGGGTTTGAACCCTATATATTCTCCTGTCTAAGGCAAATAAAAGTTGCCTTCATTCTGTCCAGAAAAAGAGTGAACATGTAAGCTGTTGAAGCTAGGGAGAATTAGAAAGAAAAAGTGAAAAAGAAGAACTGTGCAGAGAAGCACAGAAGTAGAGGAGAAGACACCTGCTTTGACCAGTGTTACTTCTCAGTTGAGCACGAATAGAGACCTTATCAGACTGTGTGTAGTCAACTGTGAAAGGTCATTCACTCTATTGTTTTCTAGCAAACTACAATAGCTAAATCCCAAAATTTGGGTGGACTCTAACAGGTCTCTTGTATCAAATCGCTTAACCGGGTGACATCCTTCAGGGTGTTCAAAGTCCTCTAACCAGGCAGGTCCTAACAGACCTTATTGTAACAAATCCCTTAACCGGGTCGCATCTAGCAAATGCGTCATTTTCCTCTAACGGGGAAGGCTCCTAACAGGGCGTACTCCAGAAGAGTACAAATTTTGTGAGGTCTCCTCACACCGTGGTTTTCACCCTAATCGGGTTTCCACGTGATAAATCTGGTGTCACTGTGTGATTGGTTCCTTACTGTTATTATATGCATGAATCTGTTTCCCTTTCAGTTGTAAGTTAACCTCATCAGATTTGTAGAGTAAAGTTTTAGAGGTGCTGATTCACCCCTCCCCTCTCAGCACCGGTTGGGACTGTCAATTGGTATCAAAGCCTCGTCTCCTTTTCTTTGTAGCTTAACCGCACAAAGAAAAAGTCAAGATGATGAGAAAGGAAGGACCAAAGTTTTCTAAGGAAAACTTCACCTTGTGGTGTAGCAGAATAAAGCTGTATATGAAGACCACCGGTGATCACTACTGGAATCATGTTACAGCTGATTACAGTGAGCCCGCTGGCACTCAAACACCTGATCAGCTAAAGATCAAGACCGATCACACAGCTGCCATGGACATGATAGCTAGCACGTTACCTGATCATGTTTATGTTGAGATAGAACATCTTGACTCTGCCTACAAGATGTGGGGCAAGCTGCAAACGGTTTATGGAGGAAATCCTTATGTTCAAAGAGCCAAGGGTTGAAAGCCTCAGAGGAAAGTACGACGACATGAGGATGAACGAAGGAGAAGACATTGAGCAATATAGCAACCGGATCAAAGAGGTGATCAACTCCATCAGATGCGCTGGAGGAAAGCTTAGTGAAGAGGAGGTGGTTAGCAAAATATTGAGAACTCTCAGACCTCAATATGCCATCAAGATTTATGCCATTCAAGAGCTCAGATCGGTGACCGAAGATCAAGTCACCCTCGACTCCTTAATTAAGTAATTTTGATAACAGCTTATCTGTTCAGGAAGTAGCGTTCAAGTCTTCTGTCAACATCTCTTCCACCAAAAAGGGAAGAGAAACCGGTAATTGCTCTATCGCAAAGATTGGCAACCTTGTTGAGAATCTACTCTCAGAGGAGATGGAGCAAGATGAGTTCGAAGCACTCATTGCTAGAAGATTCCCCAGAGAAAAAGGGAAGTACAAGGGAAAAATCCCCTTCAAATGCTTCTCCTGCAATAAGATAGGACACATTGCTGCGAGATGTCCTAACAATGAATTTAAAGATAAAAGAGACCGGTTCAAGAGCAAAGCAAAGAAGGAATGTTATCTTGCGGAGGAAGGAATTACAGACAATGAGTCTGAAGACTCAGAGGATCCAGAAATTGCATTTGTTGCAATAAAGGAGGAGAGCCCAGTTGTGAATGAACTTGCACTCATATCCCGATCTCATCAACATGATGATTGGATAATTGATAGTGGATGCACTCACCACATGACCGATGACAAGGACAAGTTCACCAACCTGGAGCTCAATGACAGCGGATCGGTTACCTTTGGAAACAATGCCCCATGTTTCATCAAAGGTAAAGGTACTATTGCTCTCTGCAACAACGTTGTTTGTGAAGATGTGTACTGGGTTGAAGGACTCAAGTACAACTTGATGAGTGTTGCACAGCTGAACAACAAAGGATTCCTGCTGGAATTCGGACAAGGTTCCTATATAGTGAAGAATCAATCCGGGACTCATGTTGCAACCAATAGACAAAGAAAAGGTAATCTTTTCTATCTTGACTCGACGGAAGGAGCCTGTCTCATAGCCTCAATCAAAGGAGAATCAAGCAAAATCTGTCTTATGACCAAAGAGGACAACAATTGGTTATGGCACAAGAGGCTCTACCACATAAACTTTGACAGTATTGTCAAAGTAAGCAAAAAGAAAACAGTAAGAGGACTTCCTAAGATTACCAAACCCATCAAAGGTATCTGCAAAGATTGTCAGTTAGGAAAGCTGACCAGGACATCCTTTAACAACAAGATCTACTCTGCTAAGAATGTTCTAGACCTGGTGCACACTGACATGTGTGGACCAATGAGAACAAAGAGCTACCATGGAGACTGATACTTTATGCTCTTTGTAGATGACTTCTCCAGGATGATGTGGACACTCTTTCTTAAGGAGAAATCAGAAGCTTTTGACATGTTCAAAATCTACAAAGCTAGAGTGAAAAAAGAAACTGGTAAAAGCTTGAAGTGTCCGAGATCAGACAAAGGAGGTGAATATACCTCTCAAGAGTTCACTCATTACTGTGAGGAGCACGGAATAAAAAGGAAGCTATCTGCACCAAGGACTCCTCGGCAAAATGGAGTAGCAGAAAGAAGAAACAGGACGTTGATCGATTGCGCTAGAACCTTGCTGATCCGGAAGGATCTGCCTCATCACTTCTAGAGGGAAGCTATCAGTACCGATGTCTACACATTCAACCGGATCCAAGTCAAGAAGGGAACCGGTAAGACTCCTTACGAACTATGGTTTAAGCATTCTCCCAGTGTAAGCTACTTCAAAATCTTTGGTAGCAAATGTTATATCAAAAGAGATATGTACTCAGGAAAGCTTGATCCTAAAAGTGACGAAGGAACATTTTTGGGCTACTCTACCAAAAGTAAGGCCTATCGGTGTCTGAACAAAAGAACAGGCAAGATAGTTGAAAGCATCAATGTAAAAGTTGATGAATCTTCAGAACCAGATAAGAAGACCAGTCACCAAGATCATGACAATCTTGAGGGCCTAAATGAAGGAAATGTCTTTGAGTTCAACGAAGCCATGACAAAAGATGGAGGAGTACAAATGGACAGACATCTAGAGCAAGAGATCGTTCCTGATCCCAACAAGCCAATGCAAGACGATGAACAAATAGATGTCCAGAACCATGATGAAGATAATGCTCAACCAGAAGAACCTGACCGGGAATAGAGACCGATTCTTCCAAGGTATGTCACATATCATACCCTTGACAATATAATCGGTGACAAACACGCAAATATCTTAACCAAGAAAAAGGCTAGAGACAATATCTGCTTACTTTCCTATGTGGAGCCCAAATCCACCAGAAAAGCTCTAGAAGATGACAATTGGGTCAAGGCCATGGAGGAAGAAATTGAGCATATTGAAAAGAACAAAACATGGGAACTTGTGCCAAGACCTAAGGACAAAAATGTCATAGGAACCAAGTGGGTCTTCAGGAACAAGTTGAATGAGAATGGAAAAGTAATAAGAAATAAGGCAAAATTAGTCTGCAAAGGATATGCTCAGGAAGCTGGACTGGACTATGGAGAAACCTTTGCACCAGTAGCAAGACTGGAAGGAGTAAGAATTCTACTCGCCTATGCTGCTCACAAGGGATTCAAAGTTTATCAGATGGATGTTAAGTCTTCATTCCTAAATGGAATACTGGAGGAAGAAGTCTACATTGAACAACCGGAAGGCTTCACAGCGGCACATAAGGATGGAATGGTCTGTAAAGTGAAGAAAGCTCTTTATGGGCTTAAGCAAGCTCCAAGGGCTTGGTATGAGAGGTTGCACTCATATCTTCTGACCATAGGATTCACAAGAACCGGGGACAACAATAATATGTATCTCAAGACCGGAGAAGATGGAAATCTAATTGCTGAGATCTTTGTGGATGATATCATCTTTGGGGGCGATGACAGGATGAGCAAAGCCTTTGCTAAAGAGATGAAGAAAGAATTTGAGATGTCTGTGATAGCCACAATAAAATTCTTCATTGGACTACAGGTCCATCAGCTGAAAGAAGGAATTTTTATTTCTCAGTCCAAATATATCAAAGAAATTCTTAAGACCTTTGGACTTGATGATTCCAAACCGATTGCAACCCAAATGATAACTAACCTCAAGTTATAAAAGGAGGATGATGCCAAAGAAGTACATGAAACAATGTATCGGTTCATGATAGGTAAACTGTAGTATGTCGTTCACAGTAGACCAGACATTGCTCATGCCGTTGGCATGGCAAGATTTTCTGCAAATCCAACAGAGACACATCTAATAGCAATAAAGAGAATCTTCAGATATCTCAGCGGAACTGAGGATTATGGTCTATGGTTTCCTCACAAGGGAGGATTCGAAATAAAAGTATACACTGATGCAGATTGCGCAACAAACATTCATGACAGAAAGAGCACAAGTGGTGGTGCATTCTTTCTTGGTGAAAGAATTGTTTCTTGGACAAGCAAAAAAACAGAACTGCATATCCCAATCTACTGCAGAAGCCGAATATGTTTTTGCTGCAATCAATTGCACACAGGTGATCTGGATAAAAACAACTATTAGAAGGAATTAAAGAACGGGTACCTGAACCAATAGCTATCTATTGTGATAGCACCAGTGCAATCAACATATCCAAGAACCCTGTCATGCATTCCAAGACAAAGCACATTGCTATCAAGTATCATTACTTCAGAGAGCTTGTACAAGACAAAGAGGTGAGATTAGAGTATGTTCCCACCAAGGAACAAATTGCAGATATCTTCACTAAATCTTTACCAAAGAGTACTTTCGAGTACCTCAGAAGTAAACTAGGGGTAACACCCCTTCATGATCTTCGGTAAACCTGAAAAGGTGGTCATCAATTCATTGTGCTTCAATAGAGGGTTACACCTCATCTTTTCTGGACTGATGAAGAAGGAATGCTGCTCATAGGGGGAGAAGATTAGACAAAGGTAGTCTCTCTGACTAAGCCTTTGGCATCCTTGTCAAAAAGGGGGAGAATTTGGCAATAACTGGAGGACTATAGCAGTTGCAGATGTACAAAGATATAAGCACAGTAAGGTGATTGCCCATCATAGTTTTGCCATCAATGCCAAAGGGGAAAATTGTTGGCATTAAGTGATGATAACCGGTAAGCCTGTCATCAGTACTGGTGTTCTCATTGATTGGCAAATAGAACATAGAGATTTGTCATCTCTATAAAGTCCACAGAACCAAACAGATCTATATGAAAGGAGCTATATGAAAGAAGGATGGTTCGATGGTTTGGCTGATGATGTCAATATACAAGAATGTTGTGACTACATGCATATACCACCGGTCACTATACTCATCCTTAGCCACCGGGCTATGTACACAATAAAGGAAAAGAGGATTCCAGCATCAACTGAGAAGCGTGCTGCAACAAGTAACTAAACGAGGATGGAGCAACCGGTAAGCCAAGCTAAGAATAGCAAACCGAGGATTGTAGAAACCGGTAAGCCAAGAAAGACAGCTAAGAATAGCAAACCGAGGACTGTAAAAACTAGTAAGCCAAGAAAGAGACAGCAACAGGTTAAAGACTCTTACATGTTTACAGCTTGAAGAACTCAACCGATATATTATAGGACTCCGGTATGAACCGAGGAAGTCATAGTCAACTGTCTATTCCAACCAACTCTTCTTAACCAAGATTTATTGCAGTGAATCCGAGTGACTTTGAGTTATCTTGGTGATCAGTTTGAGGGGCAGCTGAAGGATTTAAAGCCAGAATCAATGGCTTTTTGAGGCGCGGTTGAAGGATTTAAAACCAGCATCAGTGGCTTTAAATCAAAGCGTTATCTCCCGTAAAGGAAAGTTGCCTGGCACGCAACCACTGTTTTCTTCATTAGGTTGATAAAGCAAGGTCATGCATCAAATGCTTCCTTAGATAACTGACACTTAACTACATGATGAATCCAATAAGGATCTGACGTTAGGTCATGCATGATGAGCACAATTAGGGTATGAACCCTATATATTCTCATGCCTAAGGCAAACAAAAGTTGCCTTCATTCTGTCAAGAAAAAGAGTGAACCTGTAAGCTATTGAAGCCAAGGAGAATTAGAAAGAAGTGAAAAAGAACTGTGCAAAGAAGCACAAAAGTAGAGGAGAAGACACCTCCTCTGACCGGTGTTACTTCTTAGTTGAGCACGAATAAAGACCTTATTAGACTGTGTGTAGTCCATTGTGAAAGGTCATTCACTCTATTGGTTTTTAGCAAACTACAATAGCTAAATCCCAGTATTTGGGTGGACTCTAATAGGTCCCTTGTCTCAAATCCCTTAACCAGGTGACATCCTTCAGGGTGTTCAAAGTCTTCTAACCAGGCAGGTCCTAACAGACTTTATTGTAACAAATCCCTTAACCGGGTCGCATCTAGCAAATGCATTATTTTTGTCTAACCGGGAAGGCTCCTAACAGGGCATACTCCAGAAGACTACAAATTTTGTGAGGTCTCCTCACACCGTGGTTTTCACCCTAATTAGGTTTCCACGTGATAAATCTGGTGTCACTGTGTGATTGGTTGCTTACTGTTATTATATGCATGAATCTGTTTTCCTTTCAGTTGTAAGTTAACCTCATCAGATTTGTAGCGTAAAGTTTTAGAGGTGCTAATTCACCCCTCCCCTCTCAGCACCGATTGGGACTGTCAAATCAATCTTACCTGTTCACTACATCAAGATCTCAACCGATCTAGTATTGACTGCGGTGTGGACCGAAGAAATCAAAGTCAACTACCTGTTCCAACCAACTCATCAACCGGGATTTTCTGCACAAAATCCAAAAGTCTTTGAGTTAAACTGGTGATCAGTCTGAGGCAAGTTTGAAGGCATTAAAGCCGAAATCAGTGGCTTTAAAACAAAGCATTATCTCTTATGAAGGAAAGTTGTTTGACATGCAACTACTACTTTCTTCATAAGTCTAATAAAGCAAGGGCATGCATCGGATGTTTCCTCAGTGAACTGGTACTCCACTGAGTTATGAATCCGATAAGGATCTATAATTAGGTCATGCATAGCGAGCGCAATTAGGGCTAAGACTATATATTTTTTTGCCTACAGAGAATAGAAGTTGCCTTCATTCTGCCAGAGAAAAGAGTGAACCTGAAAAGCTCAAAAGAAGCTAGGGTAAATCAGAAAGAGAAGAAGAGAACGAAGTGTGTGCAGAGAAGCACACCAATAGAGGAGAACACACCTGCAGCAACCGGTGACAATTCTCAGCTGAACACAAACAGAAGTCTTATCAGGCTATGCAAAGCCAATTGTAAAAGGTCATTCTTCTATTGTTTTCTAGCAATTACAATAGTTAAAATCTCAATATTTGGGTGGACTCTAACAGGTCCCTTGTATCAAATCCCTTAACTGGGTGGCATCTTATAAGGTGTTCAAAGTCCTTTAACCAGGCAGGCACTAACCGGCCTTATTGTAACAAACCCCTTAACCAGGTCACACCTAACAGTGTGCTATTATCTTTTAACCGGGAAAGCTCCTTTTAGGGCGTACTCCAAAAGAGTACAAAATTTGTGACGTCTCCTCACACCGTGGTTTATAACCTAACCGGGTTTCCACGTGATATATCTAGTGTCACTGTGTGATTGTTTTCTTACTGTTATTATATGCTTAAATCTGAATGCCTTTTAGCTATAAGTTTACTTCACCGGATTCAGATTGGAAGAAATTTTAGAGGTGTTGATGCACCCCTCCCCTCTCAGCACCGGTTGGGACTGTCGATTTGTATCAGAGCCAAGTCTTGTTTTCTTTGCCGCCTAACCGCTCAAGGAAAAAGTCAAGATGATGAGAAAGGAAGGACCAAAGTTTTCAAAGGAAAACTTCACCTTGTGGTGCAGCAAAATGAAGCTGTCTATGAAGACCACCGGAGATCAAACTAGAATCATGTTACCACCGATTACAGGGAACCCGCTGGCACGTTAACACCTGATGAAGAAGATGAAGACCGAGCACATGGCTACTATGGATATGATAGCTAGCACGCTACCTAATCATGTCTATGCTGAGATTGAACATCTTGATTCTGCCTTCAAGATGTGGGGCAAGTTGCAGACGGTTTATGGAGGAGTTCCTAATGTTCAAAGAGCCAAAGTCGAAAGCCTCAGAGGAAAGTATGACGATATGAGGATGAATGAAGAAGACATCAAGCATTACAACAACTGGAACAAAGAGGTGATCAACTCCATCAGATGCATTGGAGGAAAGCTACGTGAAGAGGAAGTAATCAGCAAAATACTGAGAACTCTCAGTCCTTAGTATGTCATCAAGATCTCTACCATTCAAAAGCTTAGATCAGTGACCAAAGATCAAGTCACTCTAGACTCCCTAATCGGTAAGCTAGTTGCTTTTGAATTAAGTAATTTTGATAATAGCTTACCCCTACAGGAAGCAGTTTTTAAGTCCTCTGCCAATATCTCTTCCACCAAAAAGGAAAGAGAAACCGATAACTACTCTAACGGTAAGATTGGTAACCTTGCTAAGAATCTGCTATCAGAAGAGATGGAGCAAGAAGAGATTGAAGCACTCATTGCTAAGAGATTCCCCAGAGGGAAAGGGAAGTACAAGGGAAAACTCCCTTTGAAATGCTTCTCTTGCAACAAAATAAGACATATTGCTGCAAGGTGTCCTTATAATGAACATAAAGACAAAAGAGACCAGTTCAAGAGCAAAGCAAAGAAGGAATGCTATCTTATAGGAGTCACAAACAATGAATCTGAAGACTCGGAGGATCCAGAAATTGCATTTGTTGCAATAAAGGAGGAGAGCCCAGTAATAAATGAAGTTCCACTCATATCTAGATCTCATCAGCATGATGACTGGATCATTGACAGTGGATGCACTCACCACATGAACGGTGACAAGAACAAGTTTATCAACTTGGAGCTCAATGACAGTGGATCAATTACCTTTGGGAACAATGCCCCCAGTGCTATTAAAGGTAAAGGATCTATTGCTCTCTACAACAATGTTGTCTGTGAAGATATGTACTGGGTTGAAGGACTCAAGTACAATTTAATGAGTGTTGCACAACTGAACAACAAAGGATTCCTGTTGGAATTTGGACAAAGTTCCTGCATCGTCAAGAATCAGTCTAGAACCCATGTTGCAACCGGTAGACAAAGCAAAGGCAATTTGTTCTACCTGGACTTGATGGAAGGAGCTTGTCTGATTGCTTCACTCAAAGGAGAATCAAGCAAAATCTGTCTTATCTCCAAAGAATACAACTACTGGTTATGGCACAAGAGGCTCTGCCACATATACTTTGACACAAAGTAAGCAAAAAGAAAATGGTAAGAGGACTTCCTGAGATTACAAAGCCCATCAAGGGTGTTTGTAAAGATTGTCAGTTAGGAAAGCTGACCGGAACATCTTTCAACAGTAAGTCATCTGCTGAGAATGTTCTAGACCTGGTACACACTGACCTGTGTGGACCAATGAGAACAAAGAGCTACCATGGAGACCGGTACTTTATGCTCTTTGTAGACGACTTCTCCAAGATGATGTGGACACTCTTTCTTAAGGAGAAATCAGAAGCTTTCCAGATGTTCAAAATCTACAAAGCTAGAGTGGAAAAAGAGACTGGTAAAACCTTGAAGTGTCTGAGATCAGACAGAGGAGGTGAATATACTTCTCAAGAGTTCACTCACTACTGTGAGGAACATGGAATAAAAAGACAGCTATCTGCACCAAGGACTCCTCAGCAAAATGGAGTAGCAGAAAGAAGAAACAGGTGACTGATTGATTGCGCTAGAACCTTGCTGATTCAGAAGGATCTGCCTCATCACTTCTGGAGAGAAGCTGTCAGTACTGCTGTCTACACACTCAACCGAGTTCAAGTCAAACAACGAACCAGTAAGACTCCTTATGAACTATGGTTTAAGCATACTCCAAGTGTAGGTTACTTCAAAATCTTTGGTAGTAAATGTTATATCAAAAGAGATATGTACTCTGGGAAGTTTGATCCCAAAAGCGATGAAGGAACCTTTTTGGAACACTCCACCAAGAGTAAGGCCTGCCCGTGTCTGAATAAGAGAACAGGCAAGATTATTGAGAGCATCAATGTAAAAGTTGATGAATCTTCCAAACAGGATAAGAAGAGTGGTCATGATGACCAGTCTTGAAGGTCTAAATGAAGGAAATGCCTTCGAGTTCAATGAAGCAGTTGCTGAAGACGAAGAACACCATGTGAACAAACACCCGGTTCAGGAAACTGCACCTGAAGCACAGGGTGGTGAACAAGATGTTCAGAATCATATTCAAGAAATTGCACAACCGGAAGAGCTTGACCAAGAACAGCGCCCGGTTCTCCCAAGGTATGTCACATATCACTCTACTGATAACATTATTGGTGACAAACATGCAAATGTCTTAACCAGGAAAAAGGTCAGAGAGAATATCTGTTTACTTTCCTGTATAGAGCCTAAATCCACTAGGGAAGCTCTAGAAGAAATTGAGCAAATTGAGAAGAATGACACATGGGTGTTAGGAAATCAGATCTTTGGGAATTTATTATATTACTGATATATATACTGTTCTGATAAATTGTGATGCTTATATAAATTGTATTAAATATATATTGTGTTGTGACCGCAAGTATAGGAAGCAATGGACACTGTTATTGATTGTCCTAAACCTGTGATCACAGCACATATATATATGCGCTGATGATTGGTTAGGACGGTAATCAACACATCCCTTATAAACGAACAGCCACGACCCTTGTTAACAACAGTCGTTGTTAGTATTAGTACTAGCGATTGTTAACAACAGTCGCTAGCACTAATAACAACAGCGACTAGTTTACTTTAAGGTTGTTGTATTAACAACCGAATGTTATACGTTTGTTTATGCACTCGACTCATTAGTCGACGCTTGCAGTTTGTTTGATTATCGAACATAGTTCGATTAATATCAATGTGACTTTAATATATTACTATGGTATTATCATTATTATATTTATAATATAATAATGATAATATGATAGTAATAATATAATCACAACTCTTCATTATTAATATTGTATAATATATATATATATATATATATATATATATATAATAATACGAATGAAGCTATATCTTAACACTCCCTCTTAGCGAGTGAGTATTAAATATCAAAAGTCTATCATGACATCCGCCACTTCGGGACACACAAGTTAATGTAGTCTAGTCATGAAAATAGACTTGAATATCATGATCTCCGCACAGTCAGGACACACAATTAAGTAGTCTATCATAATATGGTTTCGTTATTACACAACAAGTAATAACAAGAGTCAAGATCTCCGCACTGTCGGGACACACACTTAAGTAGTCAATCTTGACACTTCGGTTAACTATTTACAAAATCGTCACCTTGAAATATTAACCCACACACAAAAATGATCATTTTTACACAATATTGCAATATATATTTTTATATTTATTCATGAATAAAAAACTTACAAATAAGAGGAATTTAAACCATACATTACAACTTGATCATGCCAAGTTTGTTTCTGAAGTATTCTATCTTTAGCTTTGCAAGAGACTTAGTGAAAATATCAGCACTCTGTTCTTCAATACTAATGTACTCTAGCTTTATGATATTTCTCTCTACCATATCTCTAATGTAATGATACGGAATCTCGATATGTTTGGATCTGTTATGGAAAACTGGATTAACAGATAACTTGATACAACTTTGATTGTCACGGTGAATTACAGTTGGATTTAGAAGTTTTCCAAATAATCCAAATAGTAGCTTTCTTAACCATACAGCTTCACACGATCCCATGGATTCTGCCATGTATTCAGCTTCAGTGGAGCTTAATGCTACTGCTGACTGTTTTCGACTGAACCAAGAGATCATAGCTGACCCAAGACTAAAACAACACCCTGTAGTACTTTTTCGATCAGTAGTACTTCCAGCCCAATCAGAATCAGAATAACCTTGAAGATTGATTTCTACTTTTTCATATTTTAGCCCAAATCCAATAGAGCCTCGTAGGTATCTCAGAATGTGCTTAGCTGCCATTCAGTGTATTTTCTTGGGCTCACACATCAAGTGGCTCACTACATTAGTTGCATAGCAGATATCAAGTCTAGTGTTCACCAAGTGCATAAGGGATCCAACAATTTCTCTATATAACGTAGGATCAGTGGGTTCAGACTCTTTTGCTTCAACTTTGAGTTTGTGCAAATTTGTTTCCATAGGTGTGGATAAAGGCTTACATTCCATCATTCCAAACCTAGTTAGTATATCAATAGTGTACTTTTGTTGATTTAGCAAAATATAGTCTTTCTTTTGAAAAACTTCCAAACCTAAGAAATAACGTAAGAGTCCTAAATCCTTCATGTCAAATTCAGCAATTAGCTCTTGCTTACATTTTGCAATAAGATGATCTTCTCCTGTTATCAAGAGATCATCTACATAAAGAACCAAAATAACCATGTTGCCATCTGATATCTTGAAGTAAATGTTAGGATCTGCATCATTTTTAGAATATCCTAACTTTGAAAGATAGCTGTTTATTCTTTCATACCAAGCTCTAGGAGCTTGTTTTAATCCATATAGTACTTTCTTTAGTTTGCAAACATATTTTGATGCTTCATGTATAATGAACCCTTCTGGCTGCTCTAGGTATACTTCTTCTTCAATAGTGCGATTTAGGAATGTTGTTTTCACATCCATATGGTGTATCTTCCACCCTTTAGAAGCTGCTATAGCAATAATGGTTCTGACTGATGTATACCGAGCTACAGGAGCAAATGTTTCTTCATGATCAATACCTGCTTTCTGTGAGAACCCTCTAGCAACAAACCGAGCTTTGTGTTTTTCAATACTTCCATCAGGAGCATATTTCGTTTTGAATAGCCATCTAGAAGAGACAACGGTTTTGTTTTTAGGTCTAGGTACTATGTCTCAGACATCATTTTTTATTATGGATTGATATTCTTCAATCATTGCCTCTCTCCAAGCTTGATTAGATAATGCTTCCTTAGGATTTGATGGTTCTGAATTATTGATTTCAGTTATAAGAGCTGCATAACATTTCTGAGTTCTTGTCCTTTTATTTTCATGAGATATTTCATTTGGTTCTACATTATTTTCTTTAATCATTTTCCTTGCCCATAATGGTCTTTTCTTGTCATTGATTACTTCAGTATTTTCATTTTCAATGACTGGTAGTTCAGGTTCTTCCATATCCTCCCTCTCAATTTCAGTTGTGTGATCTTCTTCTATCTCCAGGATGTTATCCTCTTCAAAGTTTTTAAATGTGCTATTTTCATCAAATTTTACATCTCTACTCATCTCAACAGACTTTTGTCCTGGAATATAGATTCGATACCCTTTTGTGTTTTCACTATAACCAACAAGTATGCCTCTCTTACCTGATGGTTCTAGTTTAGTTCTTTTTTCTTTAGGTACATGAATATATACTGGACATCCAAATATCCTGAGATGACTTAGATCTGGCTTGATCCCTGTGAATGCTTCTTCTGGTATTATGTTTTCTAGTATGGAGTGTGGACACCGATTTTGAATATATACCATTGTATTTGAAGCTTCTGCCCAGAAAGAAGTGTGAAGGTTTTGATCGAGCATCATGGCTTTTGCTGCTTCGATTATGGATTTATTCTTCCTTTCTGCTACTCCGTTTTGTTGAGGATTATACGGCACAGTATACTCCCTCTTAATCCCAACAGAATTACAGAACTCTTTAAATATGTCAGATTTGTATTCACCTCCATTATCTGATCTTAATACTTTTATTCTCTTGTCTGTTTGATTTTCTACTAGTGCTTTGAATTCTCTGAATTTAGATAGTACCTCACTTGATTCTTTAACCTTAAGAAAGTATATCCAAGTTTTCCGAGAATAGTCATCAACAAAGATAATATGGTATAGTGATCCTGTTAATGAAGGTGTTGACATGGGTCCACACAAGTCAGTATGGATCAATTCTAAGATTACTTTAGATTTGTGCTCACTTGTAGAGAATGATCCTTTTATATTATTCCCTAGTGCACAACCTTTACAAATACCAGAATGATCAGCTTTTAAGTGTGGAAGACCCGTAGTAATTTTGTTTATCATAGGTAGGGCATTATATCTTAGATGTCCTCTTATGCCGTAATTCACTCTGGTTTGTAATTTCATGAGTTAGTGCAGCTTTCTGGTCATTACATAGTTTGTATAGGCTACCATCTCTTGTCCCTATGATTGTGGCATTTTTCATATTTGAATTCTTAGGCCATAATAGAACTTTGTCTTCATTAAAGGTGACACGAAATCCTTGATCTGCTAGTCCTGATATAGAAACTAAATTTCTTTTGATTCCGGGTACAAATAGAACATATTTTAGTTGTAAGGATACTCCATTCTTTATCTTGATAGTACAGGTCCCTATTCCTTTTACTAGGTAGGTGGAGTTATCCCCAATAGTTACTTCTTCGGTTGAATAACTTTCAAGTGTTTCAAACTGATTTTTGAATCCGGTTATATGTCTTGATGCACCACTATCAATTATCCAAGTTCTATTGTTTGAATTTAGTTCACTTGAGAGAGCTGTAAAGAAAAGTGGAATTTCTTTCGCTTCAGCTACGGTGGCTTGAGTCTTTTGTCTTTCAGGACAGTGTCGATGAGTGTGCCCATATTTATCACATTTGTAACATTGAATTTTAGAAAAATCTCTTTTGTATCCCCTCTTTCTTTTGAAGGATTTTTTCTTCTTGTTGTGAGACTTTGTGTTGAGAGCTTGTGTTTCTCCCTCTTTCTTTGAACCTAGTCCTCTGGTAATGAGTCTTGATTCTTCCTGAGTGCAGTCGTTTTTAAGTTGATCAAATTTTGGTAAGGGTGGACGAGTGCTTATACATTGAATGAAATTCTCCCAAGATGTTGGTAGTCCCCTTAGTGCTATTAGAGATAATTCCATGTCTTCTATATTGTTACCAATTGAGAATAGTTGATCTCGAATTTCAGCAATTCTTAGGAAATAAGATGTAACTGTTTCCCCTTTATTCATCTTTATGGTCAATAGTTGTTCCTTCAAGGTTAATATTCAACTTGTATTGTTTATTTCATATGATTCTTGAATTTTCTTGAAGACTTCATATGCTGTTGTTAATCTTGCTATACTTGGGAGAATGGAATCTTTAACTGAATCAACGATTAATTTCTTGACTTTATTGGTCCTCCTTTTCCAAGTTGTTTTCTCTGCTTCGTCTGTAGGCATTTCTTTTTCCACTTCTATGAATGATTCTAATTCCAGTTCTTGCAATAGTGTGGTGATCCTAATTTTCCATGATAGAAAATTTGATGCTCCTTCCAATCTGTCTTCCATTCTGATTCCGGTGGTCATTTTTATGATTTATGATAACTCTTTACTTTTAAGTAATATTTTTATTTTGTATTCCAGTCAAAGAATAATTCAGAAATTAATTCCCTTCAACTCTGCTCTGATACCATGTTAGGAAATCAAATCTTTGGGAATTTATTATATTTCTGATATATATACTGTTCTGATAAATTGTGATGCTTATATAAATTGTATTAAATATATATTGTGTTGTGACCGCAGGTATAGGAAGCAATGGACACTGTTATTGATTGTCCTAAACCTGTGATCACAGCACATATATATATGCGCTGATGATTGGTTAGGACGGTAATCAATGCGTCCCTTATAAACGAATAGCCACGACCCTTGTTAACAACAGTCGCTGTTAGTATTAGTACTAGCGACTGTTAACAACAGTCGCTAGCACTAATAACAACAGCGGCTAGTTTACTTTAAGGTTGTTGTATTAACAACCGAATGTTATACGTTCGTTTATGCACTCGACTCATTAGTCGACGCTTGCAGTTTGTTTGATTATCGAACATAGTTCGATTAATATCAATGTGACTTTAATATATTACTATGGTATTATCATTATTATATTTATAATATAATAATGATAATATGATAGTAATAATATAATCACAACTCTTCATTATTAATATTGTATAATATATATATATATAATACGAATGAAGCTATATCTTAACAATGGGAGCTTGTGCCGAGACCAAAGGACAAGAATGTCATAGGAACCAAGTGGGTCTACAGGAACAAGCTGAATGAGGATGGGAAAGTAATAAGAAATAAGGCAAGATTAGTCTGCAAAGAATATGCCCAGGAAGCTGGACTGGACTATGGAGAAACCTTTGCACCAGTAGCAAGACTGGAAGGAGTGAGAATTCTACTCGCCTATGCTGCTCACAAAGGATTCAAAGTATACCAGATGGATGTAAAGTCTGCATTCCTGAATGAAATTCTGGAGGAAGAAGTCTACATTGAACACCTGGAAGGCTTCACATCTGCACATAAGGATGGAATGGTTTGTAAATTGAAGAAAGCTCTTTATGGGCTCAAGCAAGCTCCAAGGGCTTGGTATGAAAGGTTGCATTCATACCTTCTAACCATAGGATTCACGAGAACCGGGGACAAGAGCAATATGTATCTCAAGACCGGAAAAGATGGAAATCTGATTGCTGAGATCTTTGAGGACGACATCATCTTTGGTGGAGATGACAAGATGAGCAAAGTCTTTGCTGAAGAAATGAAGAACGGATTTGAGATGTCTATGATAGGCCCTATAAAATTCTTCATTGCACTACAGGTCCATCAGCTAAAAGAAGGTATCTTTATATCTCAGTCCAAGTATATCAAAAAAATTCTTAAAACTTTTGGACTTGAAGACTCCAAACCGGTTGGAACCCCAATGATAACTAACCTCAAGTAATCAAAGGAGGATGATGCAAAAGAAGTGAACGAAACAATATATCGGTCCATGATAGGTAAACTACAGTATGTTGTTCACAATAGACCAGATATTGCACATGCAATTGGCATTCTGCCAAAATTCTCTGCAAATCCCAAAGAGACACATCTGATAGCAGTAAAGAGAATCTTCAAATATCGAAGGGGCACTAAGGAATATGGACTATGGTTTCCACACAAGGGAAGATTCAAAGTAAAAGTGTATACTTATGCAGACCGGGCTGGCAACATTGATGACAGGAAGAGCACAAGTGGTGGTGCATTCTTTCTCAGCGGAAAAATTGTTTCTTGGACAAGTAAGAAACAGAATTGCATTTCACAATCTACTGCAGAGGCCGAGTATGTTGCTGCTGCAATCAACTGCACACAGGTGATCTGGATCAAACAACTGCTGGAAGGGATTAAAGAACAGATACCTGAACCGATCGCTATCTACTGTGATAGCACCAGTGCAATTAACATATCAAAGAACCTTGTTACGCACTCCAAGACAAAGCACATTGCCATCAAGTATCATTACTTGAGAGAACTGGTACAAGACAAGGAGGTGAGATTGGAGTATGTTCCCACAAAGGAAAAAATTGCTGATATCTTCACAAAGCCATTACCAAAGAGTACTTTTGAGTATCTCAAAGGTAAACTAGGGGTGATAGCCCTTCTTGATCTGCAATAAACCTGCAAAGGTGATCATCAGTTCATTATGCTTCAACAGAGGGTTACACCTCATCTTTTCTGGACTGATGAAAAGGAATGCTGCTCATAGGGGGAGCAGATTAAAAAAAAGGTAGTCTCTCTGACTAGCCTTTGGCATCATTGTCAAAAAGGGGGAGAGTTTGGTAATAACCAGAAGACTGTAGCAGTAGCAGTGGTACAGGGATATTAGCACAATAATCCGGTGATATTGTGATTGCCCATCAAGGTTTTGCCATCAATGCCAAAGGGGGAGATTGTTGGCATTAAGTGATGATAACCGGTACGCCTGCTACCGGTACTAGTATTGTCATTGATTGGCAAAAGAATATAGAGGTTTGTCATCTCTATACTGTCTACAGATCCAAGGTGATCTGTGTAAAGGAAGGATGGCTTGGCAGATAGTGCCAACATATAAGAACCAATCACTATACTAAGCATCAGCAACCGGATATTATATTTAGTCAAGTACAAAGAAAACAACAGCTAACCGGTGTCAACAATGCAACCGAGGATAGTATACGACCGGTAAGCAAAGCAGGGATGATAACAAGTTAATCACTCTTACCTGTTCACTACATCAGGATCCCAACCGATCTAGTATTGACAGCGGTGTGAACCGAGGAAGTCAAAGTCAACTACCTGTTCCAACCAACTCATCAACCGGGATTTTCTGCACAGAATCCGAAAATCTTTGAGTTAAACTGGTGATCGGTCTGAGGCGCGTTTGAAGGTTTTAAAGCCGAAATCATTGGCTTTAAAACAAAGCATTATCTCTTATGAAGGAAAGTTGCTTGACACGCAACTACTGCTTTCTTCATAAGTCTGATAAAGCAAGGGCATGCATCGGATGTTTCCTCAGTGAACTAATACTCCATTGAGTTATGAATCCGATAAGGATCTGTAATTAGGTCATGCATAGCGAGCGCAATTAGGGCTAAGACTATATATATTCTTCTGCCTACGGAGAATAGAAGTTGCCTTCATTTTGCCAAAGAAAAGAGTGAACCAGAAAAGCTCAAAAGAAGCTAGGGTAAATCAGAAAGAGAAGAAGAAAAGGAAGTGTGTGCAGAGAAGCACACCAGTAGAGGAGAACACACCTGCAGCGACCGGTGACGATTCTCAGCAAAGCACAAACAAAGATCTTATCAGGCTATGCAAAGCCAATTGTAAAAGGTCATTCTTCTATTGTTTTCTAGCAATTATAATAGTTAAAATCTCAGTATTTGGGTGGACTCTAACAGGTCCCTTGTATCAAATCCCTTAATCGGGTGGCATCTTATAAGGTGTTCAAAGTCCTTTAACCAGGCAGGCACTAACCGGCCTTATTGTAACAAACCCCTTAACCGGGTCACACTTAACAGTGTGCTGTTATCCTTTAACCGTGAAAGCTCCTCACAGGGTGTACCCTAGAAGAATACAAAATTTGTGAGGTATCCTCACATCGTGGTTTTTACCCTAACCGTGTTTCCACATGATAAATCTGATGTCACTGTGTGATTGTTTTCTTACTGTTATTATATGCTTAAATCTGAATGCCTTTTAGCTGTAAGTTTACTTCACCAGATTTAGATTGGAAGAAATTTTAGAGGTGCTGATTCACCCCTCCCCTCTCAGCACCGGTTGGGACTGTCAGTAACAGATGTTCTTGGGCTATTATTGATAATGGAGAAGAAGAAATTGCTTCTGCTCTATCTACGCTCTCAATGACCATACGGATAGGTGCAAGTTGTGGCAACGGTGTATTCTTTAGCAAACATACTCTGGCTGGTAAGGGGTGATTTCAACATGGTTGAGAACAAGGAAGGCAAGTCGGGGTGTTTTTCCATGGAATGGAAAGGTAGTGAAAAACACTTCTAGTACCCTATGAAAGCTAAATTGAACTTATTTGATCCCATTTAAGGCAAAAAGATTCAAAACTCTAGTATTTGGTTCATTTGGTGCAATGCGCAAAACGGCCACAGGAGAATCCAAAGCCAACAAAGAATTCTTCAGTTTTGTGGCAAAGCAAGATGAAGGTTTGGTTGGGGTATGCCCTTATACCCTTTCAGACCATTATCATTTTGTTCCTAATAGCAGAATAAAAGGACAGCAATTCTTGCTCAATGCCTCTCTTGTAAGCAATGAGGATTGTGAGATGCTATTTTTACACTAAGGGAAATCAATAAATGGCTAATGAGAGATGAAAATGAATCTGATAAATGGGATAAGAACATACATGGATGGAAAATGTTGTTCCAAACTATTGGGATAAAACCTACGATGGACAGGAGGAGAATAGAGAACCATCTACTAGATAACCTTGTCAAAACAAAAAAAGTCATTCAAGAAGATCACAATAACACTAATCTATGTGAACAACTTATACAAGCCAAAAACATTAGAGAAAACATTGACAAGGTTAGTATTGAAGGACAGATATTTACTAGCCAGGAGGACATCAAAGGACAGTTTTTTCTATTCTATAAGAATCTATTTACTACTAAGGGAATTCATGAAAGCAATATACAGACTAGAGAGGGTATCAAAATGATGATCCCCAATAAAATTGACAAAGAAGACAGTGAAAAGTTAAATAAGGAGATCTCTCTTGAAGAGATCAAGAACGCTATTAGGAACCTAAATAATGAAAAATCTCTGGGTGGGGATGGGTTGCCAACTGAATTCTATAAAGTTAATATAGGCTAGATAAGTGTTGATATACTCATGCTCTATAAGGAAGCCATTAAAAAAGGAACACTAGGAAAGAATATTAATAAAGGCATTATCAAACTCCTACCCAAGGATGGGGACAAAGCTTTGATTAGAAGTTGGAGACCGATTACCCTTCTGAATGTATCGTACAAGATCTTGGCTAAGGTATTGGCTATCAGACTGACAAAGGTGTTGCCAAAGTTTGTTAACAGCACTCAAACTGGGTTTGTTAAGGGCATATACATTCTACAGAACTTTATTACTGGTTAGGAAGCCAAGGAGTGAGCAAGGGCTTCCAACAAAAATGTTGCAATGCTTCTCCTTAATTTTGAGAAGACCTATGACAGAGTTGAATGACCACTCCTCATGAAGGCCTTAGAAGCATTTGGGTTTTCAAAAGGTTACTACAACATGGTGAATACTCTCCTGAAAGATGCCACCGCTGAAGTGGATGTAAATGGCTCTCTCACTGCCCCATTCCCCCTTGAGAGATCAATTAAGCAAGAATGCCCAATAGCTCCTCCCCTTTTTGTAATTGCTTCTGATGCCTTACACAAACTGCTCAGAGACTCATCTCAGATCCCCAGAATCAAGGGTATTTCCATCCCAGACAACAATGAGGTCATTAGTATTCAGTTTGCTAATGACACTGATATCTTTGTTGATCTTGAAGAAGGAAATATGGATAATTCGATGAACAAGCTGGATTATTTTTGCCAAGCCTCAGGGGCAAAAATCTCTAGAGCCAAATCTACCTTACTTGGATGGTCTAATGACCCCCCACGGTGGTGTCAAGAATATGATTTGCAGTGGAGAGGACCAAACAAACAAGTCAGGTACTAGGGATACCCTTTACAATCAGCCCCAATTTGAAGGATATGTGGATGTGGATAAAGACCAAATTTGACAAGAAGATAGATGGTTGGAACAAGCAAGTGCTTTCCCTAGGTGGAAGGATTCAAGTATGCCAAAAAATATTATCTTCTTACAACATATACAATGCCTCTACTTGGCTGTTCAGTAATTATCAAGTTAACGAGATACAGAAGAAATTAGAGGCTTCCTGTGGTCCAATGGCAAAGGGCAAAGGAAGAGACGTGTACTTAATTGGGAATGGAGTTGTAAGAGAAAAGAAGTTGGCAGGCTAGGGTATAAACATCTTAAGTTGCAAGGAATTGCACTGGCTGCAAAATGGATAATAAAAGCACTGAATGGTAATGAACCTTGGAAGATACTTGTGAGGAATAACATCGGTTCTGCTGTTACCAAAGGTGAAAAGATTTGGAGAGTTGTCAATATCAGTAATTCTTAATTGTAGACACCCTATCAAACTCATAGGATCCAAATTATTTCAGAGCTTATGGAAAGCATGGTAAATGATCAAGCATTTAATCACTAATAATGACTTATGCATTAACAACGGCAAAGTTTTTGGTAGCATGTCTATCTGGTGGAATTTGGACCACAATGCTAAGCAGCTTGGCCTTCTCCAAGGATGCTCTATAAGGAAGTGGAGCCACCTTGGTGTTAACTGTTTCAATGATATTGTTAAAGATAGATTCTTAATTGACTGGCCCTCACTTAGCAATAATAAGCAATTACCCCCCTCAAATTGGAGGAATTATAATGTGATAAAGGAAGCCTGTAAGAGATATAATTTTCCTATCAGTTGCGTTAATAGTAAAGAACAGTTTTCTGATTTCACATGGATAGATGGATCTCAACTTGGAAAAATTAAAGCTATGGGTATTTATAAGCAATGAACTAATAATTTTGAAATTACTGATTTTTTTAACAACTGTTGGAACATCCAAATTAATAACGACCAATGGCAGATGGTATTCAGAATTTTGTGGTCTAAATATATTGAGCCCCTGGGCAGGCTTGTTTCAGGTGGCTATTATTACTGCGAAGACTCCCAAACAAACAGCAGAATTCTGATCCTGAGATCTGCTCCATTTGCAGAAAACTTTAGTCTATCAGGGATATATTTTTTGAATGTTTTTTCACAAAGGAGATTTGGAACATCTTTTGCAATGGTCTATATAGCTGGCACCTTGATAATCAGGAAACTTGGATTGAAATTCAGGATGTGTTAGAAATATTGATAGAATACATAAAATATTTTGGTTTTCATTATCAACCGAAATCTTACGGTATATTTGGAAAGCAAGGAATGATTAAGTTTTTAATCAGAATAGAATGAGACTTAGTGAATCTTGCAAGAGACTCACTAATCTTCATGTTGACTGGCAGGTGACAGTAACAACGGAAATCTCAATGCCAAATTCCTCAAACTGCTTGGGGACAGAATTGTCACACTGAACAGGCAGGCGGTGAGATACGGACATACATGGGCCTACAACAGCAGCATAAATCCCACCTTCCACAAGGAGCTGATGGAATATCACCAAAAGTACAATGATGTAGCAGAACCTAGCAAAGCAACCAAAAGGAAAGAGCACCCTGGAGCTATTAGAATAATATCTCCATAATATCTCGTTTATTATTATTTTAATGGTCAATAGTGTAAATCTGTACATATTAGAATGAATATACTATTGTTATTATTATTTCGTTATCAGAATGTTTCTAATAACATCATCTTTGTAAACTAAAATAAGTGTCTTGCTCATTCTTTAATCTATTTAATTATTTTTACCAATTATCTTGTAATATGGTATCAATGCTGCAATAGGTAAAACATATCGAAAATTTTGTAATCCTCCAGTGAGTGGAAATTCTCGAAACTTTCAGTTCTTTTTTTCAAAAATATACCTGACTCCTATGTTCATTGTGTCCTACCTGTGTCTGTGAGGATTTCTTTGCATTTTCGTGGCTCTAAAAACGCATTTTTGCATTGTTTTTCTGTGCTTACACATTCATGAAGGATTTTTACCTTCACTTGCAAAAATTTGACAGCTTGTTTTTTCGTTTTTTGTGGACCTGACAACCATTTTTGTGGTCGGGTTCTGTAAATGCTAGGGCTTTCTTTATGGTTGCCGGCCCTCTTTTCTTCTATGACACATGACAGCACTGAAAACAGGGATTTTTTCCCCCATGGCCTCTGTTCTTTGCCAGCCATTATTTGGCTGCCATCTCTGCAACCCACGGCGCGCATGGGCCTTCTGTTCTCATTTTTGAAGTGGATCTTCATACTTTTTTGAATGTGATCTAGGCTTCTATTTCCTACATGATTTCTTCTTCCAGTTTTCTACTCTTTTTCATGGCCATTAGGGTTTTTTCAGAACTCTTTTTATGCGGCTAGGGTTCTCTAGAAAACCTCTCTTTGTGTTTACATATCTTTGTTACAACCCTCTATTTTTTTGGTGGAATCCGAATTTTGATTGTAGATTCTTGGTGGGTTTTTTGAGAGCTTTTTTAGGTTTCTCTTGAAATTTTTTGGGTCTTCCAAAATTTCTACGTTGGGATCTGTGCCCAGATATTTGCTATTGAGCCTCAAAATCAGTGTCTATTTTCTGCCTCAATCTTGTTCAACACACAATTTTTCTGCATTGATCTTATTCTGCCTCGATATTTGTGTCACCATTCGATCAACCAATGTTGACCTCAGTATTCTGTAATGGCATCTCTAACAAATATTCTGCTTGAGGGGAGTCAAAAATTGAACGGCAAAAACTACAATACGTAGAAGCAACGTATGATGACAATATTTGAATACAGATGTCTTAACAAAATTGTTTTGGACAAGACCGATTGTCCTATAGATGAAGGCAAAGAGCAAGACAAATTTGATGAGCAAAATCGGGAAGTTGTCATGCTCATCAAACTCTCAATCATTGATGATCAACTGTGGCAGGTTCCTTCTCGCAAAATAGCTGCAGAAATTTGGAGCCATCTAAAAAGTTTGCACGAAACCTCTGATAAGAGCCAAGCATTCTTCTTAAAAAACGTGCTCTTCATGATCATGATAGATGAGCGGGTGTCCCTGCAAGATCATCTCAATAAAATCAAGAACATTCAAGATTAGTTGGAAGCAATCAGACACAAAATAGAAGAAGAAGACATGGTGGTGATCACCCTGAAAAGTCTTTTGTCTTCCTATGAGCACTTTGTTGAAACTCTCAACATTGCTTCGACTCATGTTGATGTGTCGTTCTCCGATCTTTGCATGATGCTTTTACAGCAAGATCGGCAATGGTATCGGTTCATCTTCCAATGAACAAGCTTTCTCAGCCAACTCTCAGTTTTCTCAGTCTTCTCCACAACATCCCTCTACTTAGTCATCATAAGGCCCGAAGAAGAAAAATACTCAGTGCAACTACTGCCATAAGTTTGGTCATATGAAGTTGAAGTGTCGTAAACACTTACCTGCGCAAGCCAAGCAATCTAGCTCACAGCCTAAAGCACATGTAGCAGAGCACACTAAACTGAATGAGTTTTCCTTTTACACCTTCATGTCTAAAAAACCTACAGATCATGTAAAAGATTCTGCCTGGTATATTGATTCAGGAGCCTCCCACCACTTCACTCATCATTGGGATTGGTTCACAGATTTTCAGCCATTCTCAGATTCAATTATCTTTGGAGGAGAGGAAGAGTACACCATTTTCAAAAAGGGCAATAACAGATTCAGTCTGGAGGGAGGAAACTAATTTAACAATTACCTTGTAATTGGAGCTAGAATCTTCTTCAACTCCAACAGGAGCTCCAATATAGAGGAAGTCAGATCCAATTATTTTTGGAGGAGGGGAAGAGTACACCATTGTTTGAAAGGGCAATATACAAATTCAGTCTAGAGGGAGGAAACTGATTTACCTATTACCTTGTAATAGGAGGTGGGATCTTCTTCAACTCCAGCAGGAACTCCGATATAGAGGAAGTCAAATCCAATGAGGATGTTTCAGTTGTTTCCCCTCTGTTGGGATACTGGAAGTGGGAAAGGTACAGTGAAAGCAGGATTAATGATGATAGTTGGTCATGTATTAGATCAGATCTGTCAGGACTTGTCTCAGTTACTTATACTATGTTTTGTATTGTCTATAGTTAGTAGTTCAGGATATAGTTGTCCTTTCAAGTATAACTTTCATGAAGTAACTATGTGGATAGTGGCTGGTCTGTTTGAAAGCCAATTTGTTATGTGACTCTTCCAAAAAGCTATGCAACTGCAACCAATCTGTATATAAGTCATTTTGTATTGAGATTTGCTTTATATTTAATATAAAAAGAAAATTGTAATATGTGATGCTGCAAGAAGTTAAATCGGTTGGTTAATTTTTAGAAGTTACTTGTAAACTTGATGCAGTGTAATCCGGAAAATCCAAGAATGGACAGTCCAAATCTACACAAACAACAACAATACAGCGGAAACACAACAAGAGAATTCTCAAAATAGAATTTCATTCAACATGCCCGGCTGTAAGGCCTTCCGGGTTACGGCCAAATACAATCAATTACAACAATAATTCTGCAATCTTTCAACTAGTCCAGCTCTGTGACACATCAGCAACTGGTAGAAACACTAAGGCAGATCTAAACTTGAGCTCGCAAGCCACCAAGCAATCTCCTTGTCTCCAAGTATGCAAACCACTAGCTCTGCTATTACAAATATCAAACAAACAATCTGTTCTGCAAGATCTCATAGGATCCAATTACTATCCTTCCCCAAAATATCTCTGTCTCCCCCTTAAACAACTACCCAAACCTTCCTTAAATACATTTCTTCAACCACAAGTTGGCTGGAAGAAATAATTAACTCCTAAGCCCAAGTCGGCTCCTAAACAAACAATAATTAAATGCAACATCAGTCGGCTCTCAAATAGCCTTACAAACAATTAATTCTCCATGTCGGCCTCTAGATCCACATAGGAGAATACAACACAAGCTACCAACATTAAATACATCAAGTCGGCCAACCAAATCTCCAAGAACTCCAGCCGGTAAGCCAAACTACCGAGCGTCAGTAAAACAACCGAGCCAGCTAGGCATCACCGAGCAAGCACGTCGACCGAGCACCACAAGCATTGCCAAGCACAGGTTTTGTCGAGCGCCAGAAGTTTACCGAGTTCCCTTCACCGACCGAGCTCTTCAATGACCGAGCCCTTCGGTCAAAGTTGCAACCGAGTAACACAGAAACACGCCAACACACCAACATACAGGATTGCCAACTACCCTCGGATGCTCCTGCATCAAAACTTATTTGGCCCGATCCTTCAATTTTCCTTCAGAACATGTAAAATGGAAGGGAGATGTATCAATTATGTTGAATCCAATTTTGGGTCCTAATGTGATCAATCATAGCATTTCTCCTTGTAAATTTATAGAGTGCTGGATAGAATTGAATGTGGACAATAAGGTGTTCAATATCTATTCCATTTATGCTCCAAAAGATTTCGTAGAAATTGGCTAGCTAATAATCTAAAATACATCCCTTGGATTTGTTGGGGGGGTGTTTAACACGGTAGAATCTTATGAAGATAAAATACACTGGCTAAAAAAATTTGATTTCAACAAGTGTTTAACAAAATGGCAACACCTATATAAGTATATATATAGTCTGAATAATATAAGAGATTACATAGCATTGAACAAATCCACAAATATTGCAATCATAAACAAATTCTACCATTATTATTGATTGAAATGAGGTAGATCGACCTTTGATTTATTACTCACAACTTATAAGGATGTGATTGGTGGCAGAGGTGGTGGCCAGCTGGGTTTTTTGACTTCTAAATCTCCTCCTTGGTGACTTGTAGCCTTCCTTTATTCCCATGACCCATTTTAAAAAAGAAAAGACTCCCTTTATTTTATTAGTTCTCCCTTTGAATGAAAAACGACCAGTTGTATAGGGTTCCAAGTCACTGTGAAATGTTGTGGCCAGCATTAATTCTAAATTCTTTCACTCAAAAGGAGCATGACTGGAAAGTGACATAGGTCCCAAGACCTAAGACCTCCTTAAAGTGATATGTCATCCCGTTTTGGTGCTGCAATTCCTTGAAGATACTCCTTTAGACATATTTGGAAGTGGTAGTTGGAATTGGAGTTCCCACGTCCTATTCCTGTACTGGCAGTTGGCAACCAATATGAAAATCTCCTAAACATTGATTGTTAGCTTTAATTTGAGGCAACCAACTCCTATATTGGTACAGTTAGTACAATATATTTCTTCCAGAAACTACAATTAAAATTTCTAGGTTATTCAAATAATGATAATCCCTACATAAAATATTAATAATTTTTTTGATTTTTTTTAATTTTTCCAAACACCATACAAATTCAATCAGCACAAATTTGACCCTTGTATGAAGCCAACAATGAGAATCAAAAGGTTTCCATCTTTTGATTCCTGAATTAAGCATGAAGGTATTCGTCCTCATAATAAAAGTTGCACCCAAGCTCAATGCACTCCAAATATGAGGGTTTCTGGAAATTGATGATGAATAGAATGAATCTCTTTTGCAATAGTTGGTTTTTAATCCCTTTTCAATTCAACCCTAAAAGTAGTTACGATTACTTTTAATTGAATATTCATCTTTTCCGAACTTATAATTATTAATTAGCTTTGAAGTAAAATATTTCTTTTTAATTGAATAATCACCCTTTTTTCAACTTAAAATTTATAATTCTCTTTTTACCAATCTCCAAAAATTACTTTTGACCCTATTTAATACTAACAAATCAAGTGTCCCTTTTCCAAAGTCATAACATACCTTTTTGGACAGCCTAATTTATTCCCTTGTTAAATCTCCCCTTTAGTCTACAAGAAAGAAAAATAGACTTCGAGACCTTTCACTTGATTTAGTTCAAAAAAGGGGGCATTACAAAAAATAAAAGTGGTGGTGCTAAAGTTGAAAGGATGGTGAAAAAAAGGGCCAAATTTAAGAGGAAAAACTTGGTTAACCCCTTACTAGGTTGTACAAAGGATAGTAAAAGTATTTGGTCCAGCTGGTCAAATTTTCAAAAGGATAAGAAAAGGATTTTTTCTAGATTAGGCGATTCTTTTGTTGGATAACTCCATTTTAACATCTCATATGAAAAAAGATAAGTTGCTAATCTGATTCCTACCACCCTTTCAAATCATCATCTTATTATGATAAAATTCTTCCCTATTTCCTCTCTTGTGGTCACCCCTTGTTCCATTAGTGGCCTGCATAAGCTAAAAATGTCTAATATCAAAGATCCTTCCTGTAGTAATACATTGTTTATTTTATGGGTTTTAGATTTTGGAAAGTTCTCTAAGGGCTCTAATGTGAAAAATAAAGAATAATGCTATGGAAATTGTGAAATTTATGAGGATCTTTGGTAGAAGCAAGGCAAAGGAAAAAGCCCTTAAAGTTTCTTGGGTGGAGAATTGGTCAAGGTTGAAAAAGGATTGCAAGTCCAGGGGATGTGAAGTTGCAGACAGCTGCTCAGGAGGTCAAATATCATCAAGATGTCAATTCTATGAGGCCAAAAGGTGCAAGGTGTCAAGGTTGATATGGTTGCATTTGGGCGACAGGGGTTCCAATTTTTTCTTTAAATAGTTAAGCATAAAGAGAGAAGATTTATGTTGTCAAGGTAGGAGGTGTGTGTTCTGAGGTTTCACACCATCGCCCCAAAAAAAATTTTGGGGACCCCCATTTTCGAACGGACCTTGGCTCTTTTCCTTGATCCCGCTATTCGGAGACTTTAGCATATTTTTGGACTTGGATGGATGATATTTAAAATTATTGGAATTGAATTGGAGAGCTTGTGATTTTCGAATTTAATTATGTTTTGGTCTTCTTTTTAGAAGCCATGCAATTTTGGGTGTTAAAACGAAAGTTGTAAATTGCAAAAATAAAAAGGATTTAGTTGCCAAATGAAAATTGCAAATTGCAAGAGATAATTCAATTAAATTTGAAAATCTGGCCTTGGCAATTTAAAAGAATATGCATTGAAATATTAAAATCTGGGCACATAACATTAAAATCTACATTGAAAAATAGAATTTGGGCTAATAAAATTGTAAGCCTGGCCCTTTTATTCAAAAAAATTGAGCAATAAAGACAAAAATCTGGGCTCCAAATTCGAAAATCTGGCCTCTTTGGTGTAACGTGTGGCCCTGCCTTGGGGTTTGGGGGCTTGGAACTTATAAATTAGACTCAAAATAAATCATGCCTTGCCCTATATGAAACATGGAAGGGGCTAACAGCCTTTAAAATTGTTGAAATTCGAAATCAATGCCACACTTGCGATTTTATTTATACATTAATTTGGAATTTTGAATTAAATTAATTTGCTCCTTGGGATATGTGATTTTAATGCATTTATTTTGGTGTTGTTTGGCAATTTAATTTAATTTTGTTTCCCTCTAATACAGGTCGGCCCTGTCCTTGAGGAAGCAAAAGTTTGATATAAGAGGGTGGCTCCCCCCTCCATTCCCTCATCTATCACTTCATCTCCAAGGCAGCGAATTATTGAAGAAGGAGCAGATTAGAAGGGCAGCGAATTATTGAGGAGGAGCGAAATAAATAAGGAGCAGTCATCTCCAAGGCAGCGACTTTGTGTAGTGGGGTGCTGCGATTTTTGGAGGAGGAGGCCACGGTTTTGTGAGGAGCGAAAATTTGGAGGATAGGACCACGATTTGGAGGTCAAAGGGGGCTTGCAATTTTTGTTGGGGGACTGTTTGTTTGTGGAGCAGGCCTGTTATTTGCCTTGAGAGGGAGCAGAATTTGAAGAGGAGATTGCTTGAAGAGAGGAGGCTACAGATTTTGTCATGAGCCTACCAATTCGAAGAGGAAAATTTGCAAAATTTGGTGAGTGGACAGAACTATTATCTTAATTGTTATCTTTTTTCTTTGATGTTGATTGTTTGGTGTAGGAGACAAGCTTCATGATTGAGGGTGAAGGCTGGTCTAAAAGACAGATTTTCTCCTTGTTCTTGCTTGGTACATTTCCCTATTTTCTTGCTTGGTACATTTCCCTATTTTCTTGCTTGCATCATCCATCCATCACTTCATCATCTCATTAGGGTTTGAAGTTGGGAGATATAAGTGTAGTTTCCATTTAGGATTTGGAAAAAGGAGATATAAGTGGTAGTCCCAACCCTAGGAAAGAAGTTGGAAAATATAAGTGTAGTCCATCTCATAGGTAACGAAGAGGCAGAAATAAGTGGTAGTCCATCCCTAAACGAAGAGGTAGAGATAAGTGTAGTGTGATAGGAATTGGCGAGGCAGAAATATGTTTGATCATCCCTAAGCGAAGGGGCAAAGATAAGTGTAGTCCCACCTCACTGTAGAAAGAAGGGGCAGAAATAAGTGTTTAGGATGGCGGATGCTAGTGCAAGCAAGAACCCAAAGGGAAATTAATACCAAGAAAGACAAGGAAGACATGACGCCCAAGACCACCTTCTTCTCGAAATTGAAGCGAGTCGGTGATACCAACATCGGCACCATAGATATGATACAGTTGAGAGATAGGTTGAAAGAGAGCCACTCCTTTATGGCAAAGAAAATCAGTAAGGGTGGAATTGTACAAGGAAGTGTTCAGTATACCCCAGCAGAAGGGCATGATAGTGGCCAGGTTCTTTCAAAATAATCAGGATGCCTACCTCGCCCTACTAAAGCAAAATTGGTTGCACGAAGGCAAGAGGGGAGTCACCAAGTCATCAAAGCTCACCAGGTCAGATTTCAAATCAGAGTATGGCGATCTTATTGTGCTTCTCAACCGAGTCATGGGCTCCGCTCAAGGTATGCAGTTTGATCCTTGGATGTATTATTTTATTGAAGGAATTGATAATGGTAAAGAAAGTTTGATTGGGCTAGGATCATTAGCATGAATTTAGAGTTGCAACTCAGGATAGTGCAAAATCGGAAGCAATTCTACATGGGGTCCTACCTCTTCTATTTGAATGGAAGACTATTAGTGATGCTTTCCTAGTCGAACCAAATCCAATTTTGGGGAGATGCACTGCACCACTATAGTTGAGGCAGATGCTTATGCCAGGGGGCTAAGTTGTGGTAGTCCGAACAGTTCAAGACATTCAAGGGTTAGCCAAAGAAGAAAACATTAGTAAGGAGGCAGGTTTCATTGCAGATTGGAAGAGATATGAAGATATTTGAGGCTAGGCAAGGCTTGGCTATTCGTGCAAGCTAGTTTGGTTAGATTTAAGGAGGAAGGCAAGGATAATGAAAGAGGAAGGCGAAATGAAAGGTTGAAGAGGGTCTAATTCGATTTCAGGGTGGTGGCCAAGAGCAAGGCTCTCAAATTGCAAGAAGGTTCGCATCCAGGCAAGCCACCGAGGCCAAGGCAAGATTATCCCAAGTGCATAGAGACCTCACCCTTTCAAGGTCAGGACATCAAGTACAAGAAAGTTCAAGTGGTGATGAGAAAGTTTCTAAGGACGAGTTCAAGCATCTAAGGCTTCACCTCATCTCAAGGATTAAATAAATTTATAAGATAAGGTTGATGAGGTGGCAATTTCATGTGCATGCAATCAAATCATGCCAAGTGTCCTATGTTCTCATTGGTTGACAGATTATTGTAATTTTCTCATTGGCCCACAAAGTTGGTGCCCTCATGTAATTGGTTGAAAGATGGTAACCCTAATTAGGGTTTGTAAGGTTTAATCTTGGCCCTTGATTTTGCCTCTTAATCTTGGCCACTCATTGTAATTTTGAGCCTGTATATAAGGCCATTTGTTCTCATTTGTAAAGGGAGTTATGTTGGAGAATTGTTGCCAAAATACTATCAAAATTGTTCTCTATTCATTGTTGTGGTTTGCATGGTGGATATACATGATCATTTCGGTGTATTGCATGTTTCTTCTCATCTCTCAAATTAAAGTAGGATTTCATTTCATGTTGTTAGAGTAGAAGTAGATGGCTAGTTGTATGGTGATGTTAGTGAATGTTTGATAGGGATCTATATACTAGGCCACTAGCATCCTAGCGGCTTGTTAGGAAGCCTTGTGTGGTAATCTAGTCCAATTCCCCTTGAATCATTGCACCTATGGAGGTAGCGCCACAAGCAAGCTTTCATTTGGTTGGATCCCCGTCCATTTGCCAATTTCTTCATTCATAGGAGTAGTAGTAGACCAGTAAGCAGTTAGTGGTAGGAGTAGTTGAAAGTGAAAGTGATCAAGGAGAAAAAAACAAGTCAAGCAAGCGAAGTACCACCAAGTTATCTTTGAATGAACAACGTAAGCCCGCCTACGTGATTAACCAGCAAATCACATTAATATAACTGAGTTAGTATCCACAGGTGTAAGGAACCTTGAAGTTTTCTCATGTCCTTCATGAGTATTTACTTTTCAAGAGAGGGTTGAGTGTTTGGTATTCTATATCAAGTATTCAATTGCTATATGTTATGTAGTGGTACAAAACTGACATCAACAGTGTGCTAGTAGAAGATGAGACAAATATAAGGAGGGCCTTTCAGAAATTTTATGGTACTTCGTTTCCTTCGATGGCAGTTATTTGGTGCCAGGTAACAAAATAATATTGTGATGTTTCTATAATGGTCATCTTAGTTGGTTTACTAAGTTTATTTTTTTGTTGTTTACTTTTAGAAACACCATCTTGTAATCTTTTATAAATAGAGCCTTTCATTTCAATTTTATAATAACATGGTATCAGAGCGAATTTTTTGGTGAATATTTTTATTTTTGAAAAAAATCGTGGTTTACATGGAAATTATTTTCCAAAAGTTTTTTTATTGAACGGGTATTGTGGGTACCTAGAAAATTGTTTTTTTAAGAAGATTTGTGAAGTTGTCTTGCTCAAGGATTTTTGCAAATATGAAAAATCCATTTTTACTTACATGACCTGATGCGTCTTTTCCCTGTGCGTCATCTCTTTGTTTATGGGCATCGATTTCAAGGGTCAGGCTAAAGGTTTGTTGAAGATCACGGCTATCTCTAGGCAATGTTCTATTGTATGTAGGGTTTTGAGTCTGATGCTCACATGACGTTTTCCTCTGCATTTTCGTGAGTCTTTACAGACTGGACAAAGGGCTTCTGCCACATCTCTAAGTATTTCCGCGCAACTGTTATTTGTGCCCATTTTTTGCATTTTTTCGCGTCATTGTGTCTGCATTTTTTGCAAGGTTTCAACCCACAACCTGGGCATGTTTTGTTTTTCGTGCAAAGTTTCTTCAAGTTTGCATGGTTGCATCCCTTTCTCTCACAATTCTTCTCTACTCAGCATGGTTTTACATGTGGGTTAGTTTTTTCTCAAACTTATTTCAAAATCATGATTTTCTACCCACATGGAGCTATGCAGTGGCACAATTTCTGAAGTTTTCTGAGCACCCAGATTTTTAAATCGTGGATTTTTGTTTTCTTCTAGAATCTAGGGTTTTGCACGTTTTTCCAAAAAAAATTGGTTTTTATGGGTTTTGTATGATTTTTCCCACAAAAATCATGATTTTTCGTTAAAGGGTTTTGCTTGATTTTTCCCAAAAAATTGTGGTCATAGGTTTGCATTTTTTGCACGCTTTTTAAACACAAAAATCATGGGATCTTTCTCTATTGTAGGTTTTTCTAAATTTTTTTCCACAAGAAATCATGGCTAGGTTTTTTCTATTTTTTCTCCAAAAAAACATGGAAGGGTTTTACATGATTTTCCTAAAAATAATGGTCATTAGTTTTACTATTTTTTCATTAAACTAAAGGTTGCCGATTTTTCCACAAAATCATGGGTCATCTCAACATCACATCAAGGGTTTGTTCATTTTTTCCAAAAAAATTGTGGTTCCTTGCAATTGTTTTGGGTTGCACCTAGAGTTATTAGGGCTAACGGTGTTCATCTACAAAAAAATTTGACGATTTTTTTGTGAGGGTTTGATGATTTTTCCTCAAAATCCTGGTTTCAGTTTGAGAAGTTAATCTTGGTGTCTCTAGAGGGACAGCATTATTATCCAACATCAGGTTGGAAGGATTGTGGTTATCTTGTTCATATCAAGAAGCTCTACAAATCCAAGAAGGGTCTTAGTAGTAGGCTCATGTTGAAGAGTGTTCTGAAGAGAAGGGAGCAATCTTCTATGCATTTGTTTCCAAAGGACCTGCGGATTATGTCTTCTATAGGGTAGTTAGAACGGTGACCTATTGTGAGGTTTTCACAGCATCGTGCCATTGCAAATGGGGACACCCTCTTTTCGCTTGGCAGGGGGGTAGTTGTCCCAGATAGTCTTAGTTTAGTAGCAATTTTCAAGTCTCTGAGTCTAAGAGATGGGTTTGAGAGGCTTTGGCTCACTAGAGATTCAAGTCAATCAAGGATATGAGTGAGAGCTAGGCCAAGCTAGTCAAGGATGTGGAATTGAAATCAAGAGATTTGTGATGAAATGAATTAGAATTGGAAAATCCTTGTTCCAATACAAAATTTATCTTAGAAAGTCAAGAAAAATTATAGAAAAGAACACTAATGGAAGCGTGTTGATTCCTAAAATTTGGCTGAGTCTAGAATTGTTTAGGATCTCCCAAAATCTAAAATCTCCATTATAACTCCTATAAATCTGAAACCACTCTCAAACATCCTGACAGTATATACATAAAATATACCTTAAAGTATAAGAAATTTAAATAATTTCTTATACTTAAATGTTATATTTTATGTATTCCACCCTACCACTTAACCCTCTCAGTTCGCCTTTGCCAAAACACCTTGTACTTGACTAGTGCGGAATCTGCACTTGCCATGTACAAGGTTGCACTTGACTAGTGCAAAATCCACACTTGTCAACTACAAGCGAGATTCCCCCCAACCACTTCCACGCCTTCAAGTGCAAGAATTTCAAGCGAAATTTCAAGAAAAATGGTGACAAATTGAGAAGAGAAGTTATAAATTTGCAAGCCAATCGCTAAAGCCAACACCTTGTACTTGACAAGTGCAAAATCCGCACTTGCCATGTACAAGGTTGTACTTGACTAGTGTGGATTCCGCACTTCAAGTACAAGTACGCCCAACCCACCGTCAAAATCCCTAGCCATTAAGAGGCCTTCCAATGCGACTTCTAGGCGACTTCAAGCATGGACAAAGGTATTTTGAGGCTTTTTAAGCCTGATTCAAACTAATAAGGAGGGTATTTTGTCACTAAAATCAAAAGTTCAAATGGAAATATCTTAAACAATCTCAGATTTCATGATGAATTCCAATCCAAAATATTTAGTAATCCAAGAGAGAAATTTCAACATGAAAAGATAGGTTCAACTATGATACAAAATCAGATCTAAAGTGGTGGAAGAGAATCCAAAGAAAGAAAATCAAATAAAAAATCAGGTCTGAAATGGAAAATTATGTTTGAATGTTGTTAAGGTGGTTTGTGAGTAAGGTTTCTTTCATCTAGGCATTATTTTGAAATCATTTTAGCGATATTTTAATCTTGTTCATTATCATCATTTTCCAAACTTAATACAATTGTCTCCTTTGTTTCGCAAGGTAACTAGGAAAGGAGGAGATGGCTTAGAATGCGAGAGGCTATGGAAAGATTTCATTGAGAGGACAAGAAGAGCAAGTTCGAGGATTCAAGACAAGCAAGATGGTCGAAAGTGAAAGCCAAAATCAAGATTCTGAACCAAGGCCGAGTCCAAGGTTATTAAGATAAAACTCAAAGAACAAGTTATGTAAGAAAATAATCAAGGCTACAAGTAAAAGAAGTTATCACCAACTTAAGTCCCAGATTCAAGCACATGGAATACAAGTTCAAAACCATGGCAATGAGAGGATTTCCAAGAGATAGAAGAAAATCATGAAGATGAAGCAATTTGGGAATATGCCATCAAAATTGAAGGCTTGATAATGTCGAGTATCAAGAGATATTTTCTCTTCATCAAGGAGATGATCAAGTTTATGGGATAAGCATGTTGAGGTGGCACCCACTCATCTCCAACCAATCAGAAGACTCTAGTTGCACATGTCCAAGCACATTCAATCAAATCATGCCAAGTGTACATGTGGAGTCCACCAAGTGTCTCTACCTAACATGTTTTTGATAGTACAAAAAAAGCATTGTAATTTTCTTATTGGCCCACAAGGTGGTGCTTTGATGTAATTGGACAAGCATTTAATATCTATAGCTAATAGTTGTACTAGGGTTGTGTTGGCATAATCTTGGTCCTTGATCTTGAATTGATCTTGGCCCTTCATTGTAATTGAACAATTATAAAAGGCCAAGGCCCTCTCATTTGTAACTCATTAATTAGATAGAGTAGAGTAGGAAGAGAGACTTGGAGAAATTGTTGCCATAATGCTATCAAAGTAATTGCTAATTCATTGTTGGTCTTAATGGTGGATTACTTGTGTTGTTTTGGAGTATTGCATGGTTTCTACATTTCCTCACTTAGATTAGAATTTCATTTCATGTTGATTAGAAATAGTGTTTAGTTGAATAGAGGATATTTTGGATGCACCTTTGGTGAACTCACTTAGACCAAACCACTAGCGGCTTGTTGACTGTAAGTTTGCCTTGCGTGGTCGAATGGCATATTTATGAGCTCTACTTCGATTATTGCTTGCACATTGATATGCATCAATAGATGGTGTTAATGGAATGGTAGTAGTTTGAACATCTTACATTTACCATAGAAGATCGCACTAGCTTGGTTGACGTCGATTGGTAAACTAAGTCTAGTAGAGTCATAAAGACATTCATAGTTTCTTGCATTCTAGGCGTAGAATAGCTTTCTCAACCCTTTCCCTTTGCAGTTTGTTTGGTTGGAAGTTGTTGAAGTAGTTGATATCCATTGATTGAACAGTGTAAGTCCCTTTGATACCCAACATATCGCATCATTATAACTGAATGAAAGTCCACGGTAAAAAGGAACCTTGGGGTTGTCTCATTTGATCACACAATCCATATACATTGTTTAGCATATGGGCATCCTTATTCAAGAGAGAATTGGAGATTTGGTGTTTCATTTGGAATACTAAGTATTCAATTCTACATGTAGTGGCAAAAAACTCAAACCAACATGACCATCAAGGGAGGGTATTAAAATAATATTGTAATGTTTCATAATGGTCATCTTAGTTGGATTAGTGAGTTTCATTTTCTGTTGTTTACGATTGTTTCTTTTTAGAAACATCGTCCTATAATCTTTTATAAATGGAGTGTTTCGTCTCTATTGTACATATCAATTTTACAATAACACCAGGAATATTACCTCTAACTAAGATTGTTCCTTGAAAAATTCAGGCTAGGAGTCTAGAGGACTTGAGGGAGAATTATCATTAGATGAGATTACACAAGCTGTTTGTCACTTAAAGAATAAGAAATATCTATGCTTTGATGGTTTTCCCATGGACTTTTATAAAGCCAATATTGATTGGGTTGGTAAAAGTTTCCTTTAAGCATATCAAGAGGCAATTATGGATGGTACCAGAAGAGAGGTGTCATAAAGTTGTTACATAAAGAAGGGGATCCTTCTCAATTGAAAAACTAGAGACCTCTTACATTGTTTAATGTGTCTCATAATTTTTTTGCAAAATTTTTGACCCGAAGACTTCCAAAAAAAATTATACAATGTGGTTTCCACCCTTACAAACTAATTTGTGAAGGGTGGATTCATTTTGGATAACTTGTTGACTATGTAATGACCCTTTTAGGATTTCCTTGAATATTGAGACAATTGTGTCAATCCCTCGCACTTGCTTATTCTTTGTAATTACGTAGTAGAGAATATTAATAGTGTTACTTGTAATCTCTGATTCAGTTTATATACAAAATGTGCTTGGTTTTTATAAATATCAAGATGCCTTAAAATGGTATTAGTTTCCTATGAAATGTCAAAGAGATTAAGTACTTATATTAAATCAACATGAGGTATGCAAAGGAGTGCCCTCCTTGTTGCTTTAAAGAGATAGAGGATTTTTGTCAATTCCCATGTGTATATCAATGATGTGATGTTGAGTTCCATCTTATACCTCGTGAGGTGAAGGGTTGCATTTCTTAAATAATCAAAAGATACAACACTTGTAAATCGGTTTCTTAATAATAGATTGATTTCCTATATCGCAACTCTTCATGATGATTTGTTTATTATCGTTGCCTACCATAATTGAGCTCTTGATCCACATACGACAAGCAATCTACTCATCGATGCCAAATTGTAACCGATATCTGCATACCAATTATTCTTATGTTTCTTGACTTGTTGCTGACTGACATTTACGACTCTCTCTATTTCATTATGATACCATTAATTATCAACGTTGGGCTTGATTGACTTGTTTTTCTATCCAATATGACTGTTCTTAAATGCTGACTGGATTAGCGTAAACGTTGATGTTGTGACTCTAAGAACTGCTGATTTCTATCTATAACTCCTCTCACACGGCTAACTGGATAATAATCTATTTTTCTTGTTCGATTGTCTTGGTAGAAATTGAATGATGTTGATGACTTGTTATGCTAACCTTGTGGAGTCGTTGATATGGACCATTGGTCCGGCTGGCAGAAATAATTTATATCATTGACTACCTTAATAATTCTTAGTCATCGTTGCCCATTGACGACCTGGCATTTGCCTTAGTTGATTGGGCTGGTAACCAATCGGTAGTATTATAGATATGCTCTCAGATCCATTTTAGTAATGTCTTGCAATTTCCTTTGATTGTCGTTCATGAGATTATTATCTGTGTAAGCCATCGATACTTATTTTACTCGATAGGGTAGGGTAATAATTATTTAGTAAATAATTAACATCTAATTTTCTTATTAATATATTTATATATATTAATATGTTTGTATATTAATGTATTAATGTATTTATATATATTGATATACATTAATATTTATATATTATTAATAATTAATAATAATATTTGATTATGTATATCTGATATTATTATATTATATTTATTAATTATAATATTATTAATTTATTATTATAGTTATTATTTATTTATTTAACTAGATAAATAGTTATATATTTAAAATGTATAGAATAAAGTTTATATAATTATGTTTATTTTATTATTATTATATATTTACTTGTTTAGTCTTATATTTTAACCTTATTATTATAGTTCACTGTTTTGAAAAAGGGGCTGTCACAGACTAGTTGGGAGAATATGAATTGAGCAAAATGTCCTAAGCAGAATGTGGCTATGGTTCTCTTTGATTTTGAAAGAACATATGAGCATATTAACAGCTCTTCCTTATTTTGATGCTCAAGGCTTTAGGCTTTGGTGAGTTTTTCAGTAGAATGATCAATATTTTATTTGCGGATGATTCAGCTCAAATTTGTATCAATGGTGTTCTCTCTGGTTCTTTCTTCCTGCAAGGATCTACAAAGCAAGGTTGCCCTCTGGCACCTTGTTTGTTTGTCTCGGCTTCTGAGGCTGTTCATTTCCTCCTTGGGACTGTTATTTAGGAGCCTGGTGAAAGGATCATGTTTGTCTTCTAGGGACTCAGTTTTGGAGGTTCAATTGCTAATGACTACCTTCTTTTTGTTGACCTAGAAGAGCAAAATTTCATCAATATAAGAAAGAAGTTTGATTTGTATTGTTTGGTCTCTGGATCTAAAGTTGTTTTCTACAAAGTCTAATCTACTCTGTTCGTCAAATGATTTCCTGATTGGAAAATAAACATTGCCTGGAAATGTTTAGGTCCTAATTAGGTGGTCAAATATTTGGGTTTTCCTTTTTCTTTGTATCCCTCTTTGAAGGAAATGTGGAATTGTCTAATGGATGAATTTAACACAAAAATTGTTAAGTGCAATGGCAATCTTTTGTTCTTCGCTAGAAGAGTTCAATTCTACCGAAATATTTTTCTTACTCCTTATATTTATCTTCTTGTCAATAGGCTTGTTTTCCTCAGGTTAATCAACTGAATAAACTGATTAGAAGATATCATAGTCAGATGAGAAAGGGAATAAGAAATGGCATGCAATCCCTCAGATTTAATGCATTAGACCTAGGAAATTGGGCAGTATGGGGTTGAGGAACCTATTCTTACAAGATGTGTCTGATGCAGCCAAATGGATTATAAGGGCCCTAAAAGATAACAATCCTTGAAATCAACTTGTTAGATTTAATTTGGCTATTGGCTTTCCTAAAGGTATTCCTCATTGGAAAGGATATCATTTGTGGGATACTCTTTTTTCGTGACTTTGAGTTTATGCTCCTAAGATCAGATGTTTTTCATTCTATTTGGAAAGCTTAGGAATTTGTTAAAGATACTAGAGGAGATGATGTTGTTTCTGATAATAAAGTGTGGCTTTGGGTCTTTGTGGTGGTCTCTTATGGGTAAAAGCTCTCTTGTTGCTTATACTAGGGGTTGTTCTGCTAAATGGTAGAATTAATGCTATTGAGTACCTCTTTGACAGGGGTCTAAAAATTGTTTTTAAGAAGAGACCTTTTAAGGAAAAAGTTTGTTGAAAACTCCTCAAAAGCTAACAGGGAAGGCTTGTCATTGCAAATGCAACACACTGTAATTACGTTTTAAAATCCGAGCTGATTTTTGTTTGTTTAATTATTTTTAAAGCTGTCTCCCTCCCATCCCCTTGCAGCCCCCAAAATTTGTGAACAAAATTGCTGTCCCCCCCGCTCTTGGAAACTCTAATAAACACTGAAATACAGTCAACAGAGAGTGCATCATCATCTAACCAGCAAATAAGTACATCTTCCAAATCTTCTGTCATGTTCTCTCTTATTTCTTTAAGCAAATGTTCAAGAAACGGATAAAAATAATGGGCAACTCTAAACACAGATAAGATTTCTTCTTTTTAGCTCAGCTATTTAATTTAGTGTCTATTTGCAGTGAGGCGAATCTATACAGCTCATGAAAATATCCAACTTTTCATGCCAGAATCAATCATTTTGAGGTATCTACATGACCCAATCAGGTACTAGACGAATATTATTCTATGATCTATCAATGTTCACTAACATGATTACATTTTATAATATTTCCATATATACAAGCAGAAAGAATCTGACCTTGTGTTCCAACAGGCATAAATAGAGGAGTCTGACACTGAAAATGAGGAAGTGTGAGCTGTGCCGCACGAGCTCTGTTGAACTTTCCCAACACCTGCATTGAGAGAAATATCGCTGTATAAGATTTTTCTATTCAATAGATCCATCTGTGTTAAACATAAAAGAACTATTTTGCTTTTAAAATATCCTCATTGATATCTCCATTTCTTTTTTAACACGTGAGATAGATTAAAACCATTGGAAAGTTTCATCTCACAAAAACCATTTTGAATCGAGACAAAAACGAATACTAGAATTTAATTTTGTGGGATTCGATCTATGTGTGTGTATTTCAAGTCGTCTCAAATCCCAAAAAAATAAAATACCCATAAAAGCATTCAACACTTAAAAAGAGAAAATTGGCACCAAAGAGAGAAAGACATCATCAATTTCAGTTAAGAATCAACAACAAAGAAGAATGTGTTCATCAATGAAGTTAGCAAATGCAACAAACATCCAGCACAAAGTAGTGACAAAATGTCCAAAGAATTTGCAGAGGATATGTACAAGCAATTTGAGATGTCCATCCTTGATGAGTTGTGATTCTTGCTTAGTTTACAAATTTCTCAATCTAACAGAGGCATATATATTTCAAAAACCAAGTATATCAAGGATATGTTGAAAAAATTCAAAACAGAAGATTGTGCACTAGTGAGCACATCTATAGTTGCAGGTTGTAAGTTAAGTAAGGATGATCAATCTCCTGAAGCAAATCAGATATTGTACACATCAATGATTGGTAGCCAACTGTATGTGACAGCATCAAGGCCTAACATCATCCAAGTCATTGGCATGTAAGCATGGTTTCAATCAGCTCGAAAAGATACTCATTTGCAAGTAGTCGAGAGAATCTTCAGGTATCTAGAGGGCTCTGTGGATTTTAGTCTATGGTATCCCAAAGGTGAAAAATTTACTCATGCAGATTGGGCAAGTAGTGTTGATGATAGGAAAAGAAAAGAACAAGTGGAGGAGCATTCTTTCCTAGAAACAATCTTGTATCTTGGTTAAGCAAGAAGCAAGCTTCAATTTCCTTATCCACAATAAAGATAGAGTACATAGCAGCATTGTCATATTGCACACAGATTCTTTGGATGAAAAAGACATTAAAGGACATTAAGGTGGACAATGATCACCTGATTTCAATAATTTGTGACAACACTACTGCACTATATATTTCAAATAATCCTGTGATGCACTCAAGGACAAAGCATACCTTATCAAGTATCATTTCTTGAAAGAGAAGGTTGCAGAACAAAAAGTCAAGTTCGAATGCACCACCTCAAAAGAACAGATTGCAGACATAATTACTAAGCCCCTTCCAAAAGAAACCTTTAAACATCTCAGGCAGAAGATGGGAGTGGTATCTCCTTTAACTTGTCATTAACGAGAAGCAAAGTTCAAGGGCAGCTAATGATTATTTTATCTATCAGCCCCATAGATTAAGGCTCAGTAAAAGATCAGCTAGTGTATTGCTAAATGGCAGGGCAATTAGAGAAAAAGTGTGAGAGTTACAAAGTGAGAATGATGCTATTGATGTCAATGAGGAAACTTGCAGTAAGGGGGACATGTACAAAAAGATGAATTGTAGTACAACATTGAAGATTCTTTCGCCATTGATGTCAAAGGGGGAGAGATATACTCAAGGGCAGAGTTACAAAAAAGGGGAGCATTGCAAATAGTGGTTTCCATCAATGACAAAGGGGGAGATTTTTGGAAATGTTGTCATTGATGTAAAAGGTTGATGTTGTCTTTTTTGTTGAATATGGTGTCATTGATGTCAAAGGTTGTTGATGCATTGATATGTTGATGTCAAAGGTTCTTTTAATTAACTAAGAATGAGATTATTATTATCTTGGAAGTCAAACTAAAAGAGTGAATTAGGCACCGGCCATCAAGAGTATTCAGCGTTCTATTGGCAGGTGTAAGGTAAAGTTGGCCCCCAATCTTTGAAATGTACCTACTCTTCAACATTATGGACCTGGCATTTAACACCTACAAATTTCATGATTGGTATGCGGTAGGGTAAAGATCAGACCCTTGACCCCCTAAATGACTTTTGGCTTCACATTTTTGGAAAGCGGTATGAGGGATCCCCGGCCCCCAAAGAAGGTGTTTTCACTTTGCAAGTTTTGCCAAGTTGATCAGGCTTCACAATTCAGGCTTGTGATTTGATTTGGTTGAAGTTTAGTAAAATGAAGCATTGTAAAGTGTAAACCATCGACCCCCAAAATGCCTTGTTCATTGATGACCAGACATTCCATGTAATGCTTGTGAATATCATTTTTTGGTAAAAGGTAAGGGGTAAAGCCTACCCCCAAACCCCAAAGGAGTTTAACTTTGCAACTTTGGCAAAGGTATTTGGTCATAGGTGACTGGGCTTGCTATTTAACATGTTTGAATTGTTCTGAAATGAGGTAAGGAAGAACACCAACCCCCAACAGGCCAACGGGCAAATTGTGTCTTAGTGTTCAATGCTCATTTTCACTTCGACACTAAATGAAATGACTTGCATGAGGTATGAGCAACACTCGAACACCGACTATCCGACCTGGTTTCGTCTATGTTAGAATTTTTCTAAGGTGAAAACAAAATAACGTGTTTACCGAACATTTTGATTTTTGAAAAATGTGGCTGACCTATGTGTTTATTGCATTGAATTTTGGCATCCAAAAGGGGGTATATAAAGGAGAAGCTTTTTACAGTTAGAGTCATTGATGGATGTCCCAAAATGTTGTAAATTTGAAAGTGACGCATAATTAATGCAAAGTTGAACAAAGCAAATCTAATTCTAAGGAAATTTAATGGCAGCAGATATTTGTGAATGAGATCAAAATGCTGAGTATGAAGTAAAACTTGATATCATTCTAATGAGTAAGCTGTTGGAGCAGAGTTAAATGTTTTTCAACCGTTGAGGAATCAATTTATAGAAAGCGGAAGAGGTTGGTGCCTCCTAAAAGAAGATATTGATGTCTCTTGCTGAGTTGATGCTCAATTGTGGAAATTGATAACTCTAGTAGAATGGTGTGCCCAAGGGTCAGGGCCTGCAGATGTTGTAAGATCTTTTATATCATTTTATGTGGCTGAATTTGGACAGTAGATCCAAGAAGTCCTTGCTGTTACCATTGTAAAGTTCTGAATTAAATGAACAGTTTACTTTACAATGACCCCCCTTGTTGAAATATGGTAGCTTCAGTCAGATTTAGAAATGACGATCAATTTAATGATATATGTGTGTATATATATGTCAGTATGTATATTTATATATATTTAATTGTATAAATATATTCATGTCATCATTTGCAGTAAATTCTGAAAATTGATCACTTATATAAGTGATCGAATCTACTATATACCAAGTATATCATTGATCTGCATTTAGAAGTTATTACTTGCAGATTATCGGCATTTCATGTTTCAAATAGGATCCCGATCGAGCATCATTATCGGTGATCATTTCCAGATTAGATATTATTTATTTGTGCAAGATAAATAACAGATCAGACTTAATAATCAGTTATGTTTTACTAAGTAACAAACCCAATTGGTAATTGGATGTTTAGTTAATATGAGCCAGCACAATCCATGAGCGGGCATGCCTCCACTTTGTGGAGACATGTCCGCTTATGGGACGTGTCTCTTCATGATATTTTTAATGCAGATCCGATCCACAATTGGAGACATCGAAATCAATAAATGTTCTACACTTGTGGATCGGGTATCTGATAAGAAAGATTCAGATTTGTATATTCATCATCAGTATTTATTAATATTGATTCGGCGTCAACTCTGTATTTATCAAGTTCAATTCTCTGGTTATAATCTGCAAGAAACGACATTGAGTGTAAGATTCATTTTCTAAAATTGAAAAGACATAGATAGATCAGATCTGTAAAAAGAAATTTAATCAAACTGAACACCCCTCCCCTCAATATAGGTAGGTGCTCATCAATGTGATCTTACCCTAGTTGTCACATGACATACAATTAAGACACTTGTCATCATCCTAATCAGTCCTACCTCTCAACCTTGCCTATATAAGCAAGGTCTCATATGCCCATTTAGTATGCATAATACTAAATGATGATGGATCACAGAGTGTGATCCGAAACGTTGATGTAAAAAATTCTAACACAATCTTCCCAGAAGAAATCTCAAAATGATCACATGTTATCTAATATATTTTGCATCCATTAATAAAACATTTATGCTCTAGTTTTTCTCTCTTGAAAAGGATAGTTTCATTTTGCAAGTGATCATAGGAGCTTGAGTCCTTGAATGAGCTATCTATCAGCTCTAATAATTATATGGTATGACTATATGAGATACTCATCTAATTGAGTATTCATAAATCTATGTCATGTCCCCATTTTAAGATAAAATTTTAATAATAATTAAATAATAGAATATTATTCAATAAATGATGATATATTACAATTAATATTAAAATATAATAAATAAGAAATAATAATAAAATATTATTATAATATAAATAATAACTAAATGAAATATAAATAATAATAATATGATACAATCTATTATCAATAAAATAAGATTAAAATAAATAAAAATTAAATAATAATAAAATTACAATGAATGAATAAATAAATAAAATTAACTACAAGAGACAATATTGTAGAAAGTATGTTACCTTTCTAAATAGGATTTAGTAATAAATGATAATAAATATAAAATAAATAATATAAATTAACTAAATCTAATGAAAAGTCAAGAGACATGTAACAAAGAGATGTGACTCCTTCAAAATAAGATATAAAAGGGAGGAGAGTTCATTTGAAAAAAAGAAAGGATGGAAAAAGGGGAGGGAGTTGAAGAAGGATTAATGGAAGAGGAAAGGAATGTGAAGAAAATAAGTTACCTTTTCAAAAGGTAGCAATGATGAAAAGATGTGACTGTTTGAAATTGTTTTAGTTATGAATGGTTGTGACTCTTCAAAAATAGTTGTAATTATGTAGTGTTGTGACTTTCTGAAAGGATTATGATTATGAAGGGTTGTGAATTTTTGGAAAGGTTTTAATTATGAAGGGTTGTGACTTTTTGAAAGGATTGTGATTATGAAGGGTTGCGACTTTTGGAAAGGATTGTGATTATGAAGGGTTGTGATTTTTCGAAAGGACTATGATTATGAAGTGTTGTGACTTTTAGAAAGAGGGTCAATTATGAAGGGTCACAACTCCTCCCGAATTTGATGAAAAGGCGTGACCTTTCAATCATATAGGTGGACAAACACAATCTATTAAGACCATGTGCAATGCATCAATTCTTGGAATCAACCAATATACGATTATAACAGGAAACTAGGATAAGTGATATGAAGGGGACATTACAATCTAGTTCGTTATTTTCTCACCACCAAGCCCCCAATAACTATTAAAAAGATTACATACACACAAAGATAAATGTATGCAAAAATGTGTGGGCGGGTATTTCTTTAGCTAATTATACAATTAAAAACATTTGCTCCTCTTTCTTCCTTCTTGCTTGCTGCCCTACTTCATAATTAAATAATTTTGTAGGCATATTTAAATGAATTTGACCAAAGTTTGGTCCCAAGACAATCACGACAATTTTCTTCCAAGTGTTTTTTCTTCACAAGAAATCCAAAATAATGTGGTTGTTTGGTGTTTGGAATAGGTATTAGGGTTTTGTCTCTCACAAAGTGAAAAAATGGATGTTGAAATTGCCAAGGTAGTTATGCCATGTGTGTTGTTTCCAAAAGGTTTTGTAGAACATTATTCTACTACTGAGAGTGGGGGGTGAATCAATAGTAGATCAAATTTTCAGCTACTTAATAACTTTAACCTTTGATGAACTTTATGGAACTGCAATCTGAAAATTGAAAGGAATTAACATTGAAACTGAAAAGAGATGCAACCACACAAGAAAACAATGCACAAGATTTTACATGGAAACCCAGGATGGAAAAACCGCAGTGAGAAGTGCTGCTAGGATCTACTGTCCTAATCCAGCCTCACAAATAATTCCAATAACAATGTTTAAGGGCACCAACCCTAAGGAGTCACCAAACCCCTATCAGAGCACCAACTCTTACAAACTCCCCACTTATCAACCTGAGAACCAACTTTAAGAGTATATATATTACAATGGATTTTAGCATCAAAAGATTTACACATCACAATATCTGAGATACATAAAAAAAATAATACAATCTAAATATAATCAAACTTCAGCTATCCTGTACAAGGTTATTCTTTTTAACAATAAAGATCTGCGAGAACCTCTTCAAACTAAATATAATCTATGTTACCGAGTTTGCCCCTGGACCCCTCCAGATCGGCCCGGGTATGAACTGGTTCGTGGTCCGAGTCCAGTTCGCCTGTGGGTTCGGGCAAGGTTCGAAAATCCGGACCCAATTTGAACTTCTGGCCCGGACAGACGAACTCAAACGAACCAGGTCCAAAAAAAGCAAACCTTAGGCGAACTGCGCCGAACTTCAGGCCATGGACATCACTTAAGTGACAAATTTTGCAAAATTTTATATTTTTTTGACATCCGGAACCCTAAAAGGTGGTTATGAAAAGCTAATTTTTGCTTCTCATTCTCATTTGTGGTGTGCAAGTAGGTTATTTTGACTTGAGCAAGAGCAAAAGAGCAAGTTCTTGGTTGTGCAAGGAGCAGTTGGAAGATTGGTTTGTGAGCTTTCTTCAAGTGTTTGTGCCTCATACATACACCTTTGCAAGCTTACAATGAGTAGAGGTAAGTTCTTGTTTCATTTTTTTTTTGTTTTTGTTTAAGTTTTTTATTTTTTTCATTTCTCTTTCATTCTCCATAAGATCTTAGCCATTTTTTCTATAATTTTTCGTTCTCTTGCTTTTAAAGTTTTTAGTTTTATATTGAATATGTATACAGTTTGAAATTTCTTGCCATAGGAAAAGGAACTACAATGGCATCTACCTCTTCCTTAGTAGGCAATACCGAACAAAGAATAGAACCCCACTCTGATTCTCCTTTGTGGAAGCATGTTGATATTATAAGAGCCCTTCCAGGAGGTGGTGCATTCCGTTGGAAATGTAGGGGTTGTGATGTAGAAAGAAATAGTTCATATTTTCGTGTGGTAGGCCATTTGTGTGGATACCCTAGTAGAGGAGTCAAGAAATGCCCTGGAAAAAAAGGTGTACCTGTACCCAATGAAACTGTACTAAAGTATATTGAAGAGCATGAGGCAGCAGAAAAGAGAGAAGAACGTAGGCAAAATTCAACTGATGGCATTGGCAATAGAAGTAAAAGTTAAAAAAAGCAAGGGTAACACAACCCCCCACAGATGGTGATAGAAAACCACCTCTTTTTTACTACCTCAGCTACCCGTGAGCCTGAAAAAGAACCCCTTGGCTTTACACACAAAAGAAAGGGACCACTAGAAACTGCATTTCAAAATCAAAGTCTAGAAATTGCCGACATTGATGTGGGAAGATGCTTGTATACAAATGGGCTATCTTTTAATGTTGTTCGCTCTCCGTATTGGAGATAGATGTTGAAAAGTGTCAATGAAGCTCCAAGAGGGTATCAGGGCCCCGGTTTTGAGAGAGTACGAACCACCTTGTTGAATTAAGAGGTCAAGTGGATTGATGATCAATTGAAGCCCATAAAGGATTCATGGATTGAGATAGGGGTATCAATTGTTTCAGATGGGTGGAAAGATGCTAGAAACCGTCCCTTGATCAATGTCCTAGCGGTGTCCCCTAAAGGGACAATGTTTTTGAAAGCAGTGGATTGTGAGGGACAAGTAAAAGATGGGCCATTTATTGCTAATATTCTCATCTCTGCCATTAAACAAGTGGGTGCTAGTAATGTTGTCCAAGTCATAACAGACAACGCAAAGAATTGTAGAGTTGTTGGTTTGTTGGTTTGTTGGTAGAAGAGCAATATCAGCATATCTTTTGGACACCTTATGCACACAATTCACTCAATCCTATGCTACAAAAGATTGGGAACACAATTGAGTGGATCAAGGAGGTGTATGCAGAGGCTGAGGACATCCAGATGTTCATCACAAACCATCACATGACTCAAGGAATATTCAGAATGTTCTCACGTTTGGAGTTACTGAAGGTAAGTGAACTTGAACTAAAGTTAGTAATTTAGTTTTTTTTTTAAATCAGTATCTTACAATTTCTGATTTTCATTTTTTTTATTGTGTAATGTGTATTCTATTATAAAGTAGGTATCTAATAGTTGTATTTTTTTGCTCTAATTTATGTTAAGGTTGCTGAAACTTGTTTTGCATCAAATTTAATCGTCTTGAGACGACTTGTGCAAGTGAAAGAGGCACTTTGCAATATGGTAATCAGCAACAATTGGGCTATATGGAAGCAAAGCAACAGTGAGAGGGCAGCCAAAATAAAGAGAAGGATATTGGATGACTTATGGTGGGAACGTGTGGAATATATCATTAAGTTCACCGAGCCCATTATGAGCATGCTTGGGTATGCTGACATGGATAGGCCTTGCCTTGGAGAGATCTATGATGGCATAGACTCAACGCTTGAGAAGATCAAGCAAATTGTAAATGAAAAAGAGCAAGATCCCAAAGAGACCCTCTTCAAACAATTGCAAACAATTATTGTAGAACGATGGAACAAAATGACCACTCCTCTACATTTGCTTGCCTATGCATTGACGCCCAAATATTATAGCAACCAATATCTTGATCTACCAGGAAGGCTACCAACCTATAGAGATTTAGAAGTGTCTGATGGATACAAGGCAGCATTTGAAAGACTCTTTCCTAATGATGATATGAGAGATTTGATTACGGATGAGTTCATAGAGTTTGTGAATGCAAGAGGTCTAAATAATGATGCTCTTCGTCATCGGTTTAGGAAGAATGCTCATAGTTGGTAGTACCTCCATGGCCAAAGATTCCAAACATTGCAGCCCCTTGCAATAAAAATTATATCACAAGTTTTATTTTTATTTTATTTTTTTAAATTAGCTTACTTTATCTTCATGACTAGCAAGTAATTTTTATAATTTTATCTTAATTGCTTACCTTGTCTTGTCTTCATAGGTTGCTAGTTCATTTGCATCAGAAAGAAATTGGAGCACATATTCTTTCATCCACTCAGTAAAGCACAAAAGATTGCAATCAAAAAGAGTAGAGAACTTGGTATTTGTGCATTACAACTTGCGTCTTCTCTCACACAAGAGTAAACAATACAAAGAAGGGGACATGAAGAGGTGGGATGTAGATGCAGAGCTTGCGGACTTGGATGCTTCCACTTCTCAGCTTGCACTTGATGATTTTGAAGATTTTGACGCCAATACTATTGTTGCTGCTGCTGATCCCATTGGCCTTAGCTCTATTGCTGAGTCAACTAATGTTGAAGAAGAAGATGACGATGAAGATGAAGATTAATACATTTTTAATTCATTAGTTGAACTTGAAAGTTTGAAACAATGATACTTGAACTTGATGTTATGATTTAGTTTTAATGTTTTGAATCTTTGATGTTGAACTTGAAGTATATGATGGTATGATCACGATTCATGATGCTATGATTGAAAGTTTATGGTGTTTTTGTTGTTTAAATGTTGTTTTTATGATACTATGTGACATTCTAATTTTAACTCATGCTTCTAGGCTTCATAAATATATATATATATATATATATATTTAAAAAAATTACATGTTTTTTTGAACCCGAACCCGAACCCCTTTTCAAAATTTTGTTGAACTTGCAAACCGGTTCTTCATACCCAAACTTGGAACCGAACTCGAACCAGTAACTTAGAATATAATTAATCAATAGAAATATGATCTGAATCTTAACAAAATTTTATTACCAGATCAACACTTCCATAGTACAGGACTTCATCTTCGTGACAGCAACATGCCTTCAAATCTCAGTCTCAGTCAAACACTGCTTCTCTTCTCTCAAAGTATTCTGAGCAGGTTCTTTTCTTATCAATCAGAGTTGTTTTATTGATGATACACCATCATTTCTTTTATAATCAACATCCACAGCATATCATATTTTCCTTCAATCAACACACTCTTCATCATAAACAATGCTTCCTTCACTTTGTCTCTAAAACTTTCTATTGATGATATTCTTTCATTGTATACATCACACTCACCATCAACCTCAAGGCAAAGTATGAATAGAACTTCTATATCAATCGATAATATGGTTTCCAAATCAGTTGACAACTGTTTGGTCTTTTTACGGTTGTAACCATATATGAATCAGTTTGACAATTTCAACAAAAATAAACCCTTCATTGCTGAGTAAACCAATTTGATCCACACAACATACAAATCATACTCCCGTAACTTCTCAATACAACTGCCAACATTATAACCACGTTATAATCTTTGAAATATATTTCTTTCTTATATCATGCACATACGACAAAGTATTCCTGAGGGAGTGCAGCATACGTCAAAGTCAATTTGAACTTACACGGAGATCATTGCCGTTTCCAATGACTGGTATGAATCATAACTGATACAAAGAAAACATATTTCTATTAGACACTACGAAGTCTGGTGATGACTGTGAATTGCAAATGAATAGAGTTAAGAGCACACGATTATACTAAGAGGGGGGGGTGAATCAGTATAATAACCTTTTTTAAAAATTAAATGCTTTTATTCAAATATAACTTCAATTACTCAAATAAACAATTATGCACATGAACACAATATTTACGTGGAAACCCAATATGGGAAAAACTACAAAATAATTTTCTTTTATATAATAATGTTCTTTACAAATAATTTGTAGGCTCCAACCTCAAAATTTATGAGCACCAACTCACTGGAAGCTCCAACTCCCACACTTTGCAGGCACCGACCTACTGGAAGCACCAACTCCTTCTGTCCGGATTCTGAGCACCAACTCCCCCTATCTGGATTCTGAGCACCAACTCACTGTATACAAATTTTCTTCCACCTAGGCAATGTTGCTTTGTTCAACTGATGATGGACATTACAATCTCTTCATACAAGCCTGTCCTTAATTTCGTCATTTAATTCTGCCTTGAATGCTCTTATCATTTTCTCAAATCTGCATTTTTATTCTTTCATATATGCACATATAAAATCTCTGTTTGTTTATGTGATATATCTTTATCGTATCTCACATATATTCTATTTTATTTACTCTTCTCCTCTAATATCTCTAATATAGCTTTCCACTTATATATTTCCTTTTTGACACACATATCAGATTATGAATCTGAATATTTATTCTTTATTTTACTAACATTATACACCACCAATGTAATTCATTCACCCTTCACATTTTCTCATCATTTCTTCACCTTCATTTTATATCTTATAACTTACATTGAAGGGAGATGTCCTTTTGAGTAGACACAATCTTTTATGAAGACATGTCTGTTGGCAATGCCCTTTTTAGACTTAATTCTTGTCTTATTAAATATAACCATTGTCTTTAACTGTTATCTCTTAATTATGAACCGCTTGTAAAATAATCGCATACACCTTTCATTTTTAATTATCACTGTTGTAAATGCTTTTCATATATAATACGTTAGTCTTCTTTTATTAAACAAAAACTTTACTAACATCCGCACCTTGACGTGGCAAATATAATGAGTATCTTCCTTTATTTTATTCGATGCTATTGATTTGTCTTATTTGGCTTGTCTTTAAGTGCTTATCGAAAACAGCAAACTGTTACCAGCCTTTATCGCATTTCAAATAATTTAATCCTTTTTAAAGTTATGATATGCTATCTTCAATATATGTTTTCATCCTTCGATAATGTTTTAAACACAGCATAAATATATATCTTATATATATATTCATCCTTCGTATAAACGTAGCATGCTGTGCATATAGTAGACGCTGCATATATTTGATGTTATAATATCCTTCGATATTGGAGAACGCAGATATGTGAAGACCTTGCCTTCGAAACTTCGATGACCTTATATTATTGCAAACTTTGACTTCGATAATATAATTTCTGCTGTACGCTGTCTCTGCATATCCGGTCGCTGCATATACCTCTGCATATATGTATGTATATATATGATATCTATTTAACCTCTGACGTTAACTTCTGATGCCGTTTCTTCATGTTCGGTATGACTCTGCTGTTCATATCTTCTTATGAATACGTCTCTGAATGTATTCTTATGTACCTGCTGTATGTATCTGATGAATATGTCTCTTGAATACGTCTTCTTATGTATCTGATGAATACGACTTCTGTATGTTTTGCTGTATACAATGCTGTATTAATATCTTGTTTATTGAATAATATATATATCTCTGTTCTCTGTACGAAGACAAAACTACATGATACATCGCTGGAGATATTCTGTAATCAAAGCCAGTATTAGACACGCTAAGAACATGTGATTCCACAAACACATATACAGGGTATCGCTGAACTATTCTCGTTCTTTCAAAAAACTTTCAGATCATTATAAAGCAATGCCAAAGTTGAACCATTTTATGACTTCAAACCCCAATTCTCACACTCGCAGAACATATTCAAACCAAACTATATACTTTCATCGAAGGTATGTGCCTGAACCATTTTATCTTCAGAAACTGTAATATGACCAACAATCAATATCCCAATGATATAAACATTATAGACAAACAAAGGTGTATCTGAATATAATATGCTGTATATGTTGACGTTGAAGACATCCTTCTGTATACAACCTTCGATATATTCAATCTTCAAACTTCAATCTGTTCTTTGTTCACTGTATTTCAATATACTCGATATGCTAATTGTTGTATGTATAACTTTATATAAAGCATATGTATCAGATATGCTGATTATCTCTAATTCATATATGCACAATACTGTATATACTTCATGATATATATATATATATCTCTACATCTTGAGTATATGCTGTACAAGTTAACTTCTTTGATCTCTGATTTTGACATCAATGACAATATGTTCATCATAGAGAATCTCATACTTAATATCTTTGAGCTCCAAAGCTTCCAAACTTCCCATCTGTGGATAGCCTTCTTGACATGGTGCCCAATATAGGTACGACACACGAATAAGAACAGAAACAGATATTAAACCTTCTGCAAGCAATACTACAAAGTCTGTGTAGATACTACGACCAATGGAAGAGTTCCATTTCAAATATTAAAGCCCATACTATAGTTGGCATCAAATACTTCTTTATATGACCTTAGTGTTAAAACTTGAAACAATAGACTTCATGTATCTCTCCGTAAGTAACCCATAACCTATTATTTCCTTATAAAAGCTGTGCATACCTTCATTATTATGAGTATTATCTTATACGGTCATTATAATCATGTTATAAGAAACTTTTCATTATGAGCTCCAATATGATATTTGATTGGTTGCCATTGGTTTGCCTCCAGTGCATTGTCTGATCTATAACTAGAAATTTCTGAAGCACTGCCTGAAAATACATTGTCTGATTGATAACAATAACCAAACAATCTCCAAACAATCTGAAAATGACATAAACAGAGGAAACTGGGAAACTGGTAGCCGTGTATAAATATATCTGTTTAGTCTGCAACCTTTTGACATCAATGACAAGTAGTCTAACAATTTCCACCTGAAAATATCCAAACCGTTCTCAATGCTACAGGCAATTTGGATCAATACTCAATTGCAATGCAACTTGTTGTCAAAAACAAGGCTATACCTAGCCAATTCAGCTAGCATAGCTTATACTTGATATTGTTCTTTACCACATCACCTCAAACATTGTTGACTTTTCCCCACCTAGAAATGATACAAAACTTTCAAAGAATTGGAAAGAGGCTGATTGGAATGAATTTCAACAAGGGAGATAGTCATAACAATTTAGGGACTGAGTTCAACTAAAGATAATCCCAATGTCCAAGAATCAAAATTACACATATTTGCGAATATTTGTTGAAGGCATAGAAACAATTGAGTTTACTATAATATTTCTTTATATCATGCCTTCAACAATATGCTCATACTATTGACTTCAAGTACCCATGAAAAGTCTTGTAAAAATCCTCTAAGTAATCTATTAGGAGGTTAAATCCAATATATCATGAATAATGTCTCTCAGTTTAATGTATCAACAACAAGGCTCAATCAAGGGCAGCATAGAAAATTTGTTTTACCATACATCTTAAGTATATACCTCATTATCAGAGTTCCTTATTAAAGTTATTGTATGTGTTATAGTTGGTCTTTTAACGGAGGAATTCTTTTCAGGAAACAAAAGAAGAAGAAAATCTAATAAAAGCAATGTACCTCAAATCGTAATGCCATGGAAGAGTCAATGCAAGAACCTTCTACCTGTTATGCAATGCATGAAAATAAACTTATTAAGAAATAACATATTAACAAGAAATGGAGTAGTCTAGAGTCTAAAAAATCTGCAAAGCTGATTTTGGACAAACCAAGTACAGTCACATTATACTTTTCAGGTCTCCAATGTTGTTATGTTGCATGACAGGAAAAGGTACCAGCAACAATTTCTTCTAGAATATTATCAAATACAAGAAATCACCACATGCTAGTTTATTCAATCTCCTACTTTGTGTATGTTTAAAGAATATTTAAATTACCTTACATATCTTCGATGACTTGACCATTTTTGACTCATTTTATCAAATAACCAAGAATATCAACTCACTATAACCCAACCATTTTTTACTCATTTTTTTTAATAACCAAGAATATCAACTCACTATCACCCTTGCCAAGAATATCAAATTCTCAAAATGGTGTTTGGCCTGAAAAATTAGGATATTTACTCATACATGGTAACAAAAGATCCAAGATGCTGTGAGATAGAAAACAAAAAAGTCAGGCAGAAACTGAAGAAACTGTGGAAGAATGTCTGCAACTGAGAGATTCGACCACAATCAAATGTGTTCCATTAATTCTCATGAGACATGCGTTCTTGTGAACCACTACTCATGAAACATGGGTCGATGAGTTTGAGTCCAAATCTACACAGTTGAATCCTGATAGGAATATCACAATTTTAAAATAATATTATTAGGATTCTTAAAACACCCAACACTGGTCTCTATAGGCTCTAGGCTAAGATTTTGAAACTATGCGATTTAGCCACACAATACAGTGTTAGCCTTCATCAATATTTCTTCATGAGTTCAAAAATGGCCAAAATCTTTTGACAAACAATGGCTGACATTATATTTAATAAACAAACTTCACAGAGCACAAGAAATTCAAAGTTTAAAAACATTTCAAAAGTTAGATGGCCACTAACTCATTAAAAAGCAAGGCATTGATAATATTATTTTATAAATGCCAACAAAAACTATCCTAGTATTATTGACAAATTTTCTTAAGTATCAACGTACACTAAAAACACTTTCAAGGATAAATTTGGACGACACTTTGATTTAAATAATGCTTAGAAATTACAAAATTATGAGAAGACTTATTCTAGAAATTTTACAAAACCTCAACTCCATAACTAGGGGCAATAAGTTGCAACTTCTTGAAGCTCCAAAAATTAAAAAATTAAAAGACTTATCCAAATTTCATAGTGCCTCTATCTACTTCCTTCAAAGTGAGAACTTGCTCATGTCCCCTATCATGGGGCTTAGCATCCACTGTCAATGTATCATTGATTTCCTTCATATTGGACATGAAAAGTAGTTTGTACAAGAATAGACTTCTCTTTCTACTGTTTTCTTTTCTCTTGCATCCTTTTTGACACCTTTTGCAGGTTCTTCATTTTTTCAACAAGGGTACCCACTTTCATGTCTTGGTTAGGAGATTCCACAAAAACACTTCTACAAAAACATGCTATATGACCAGAATTGTTGTACTTATCACTTATGACATTGTAATTCAACAAAGGAGCAAATGAATTGTAATTTTTATCTAAGAACCCTACAGAATTTATGTTTTTATTCAATAATAATCATTCCTTGCACATGCCCTACAATCTATTGCCTTGTGACCAAAACAATTAAAAGAAAAGCAATAACCAAAGAAAGAATATTGGAACCTGGTCATATGGCCCTAACTTGGAGGAAATGATCTTCTAAAACCCTTGTTATTTTTGCTAATTTTTTAAGGAATATCATTTTCTTTGTTCTTGCTGCATTCATTGTTGATGGACCCCTTAAGTGCATTCATATGGCTAGATCCTTTCTTCAGCTTTCCCACAAATTGCCTTTCTCTGCATTTGACCAATTGCTTGATTTAGGCTCTTCATTCTTCACCTTTTTTAAAGCTTTGAAGGTTATTTCTCTCTTTGATGGCTTCTCATTTTCAGTCTGCATTTCATATGTAGTGAGGATCCCATGCAATTCATCCATTGCTAATAAATCCAAGCCTTTCATTTCTTCAATGGAAAAAACATTTCCATCAGATCTTATAGTGAAAGACCTTGGCACATTTTACACAATCACTTATTCTTCAATCTTTTTGCCAAGTCCTCTAATAGCATTGACAACTTCAACCACATGAAGAAGATAAACTGCAACTTTTTCTTCACCTTCCATTTTAAGGTTCTCAAGCTATCTTATATGAGTTTGGAGCTTAGCCTTCTTCACCTCATCATCACCTTCATATATGTTGTGAAATTTGCCTAAAACCTCTTTTGCTAATCCACAATGCATCACTTTGACAAACTCTGATTCTCTTAGGCCACACAAGATAGCATTCATGGTTTTGGCATTGTTTACACTAGCCTTCTTTCCAGCCTAATCTATTGGTGGAGATGTTAGAGCTGTGATCACTCACTACTTACAGCCAAATATCAAAGCCAAGAATCATTAGATAAGTTTGTATCCTTGTGCTCCGCAATGTATAATTTGTTCCATCAAACAATGGATTTCTATTTGAGAAGAAACTTTCTTGACTCTCCATGTGTGCTCCCAAGATCAACCCTCTAGCAATTTGACCATTTTTTATGGAACCAGCTCTAATACCAATTGATGAGCACACACTTAAACTAAGAGGGCAGGGATGATCAATATAAGAAAAACTTTTACTTATTTAAAATTTCACAACCACAATAATAGCAAACACACAAAATTTACGTGACAACCCTTTCAGGGAAAACCCATGAAGGACTACTTGGACCTACTATCCAAATCCAGCCCCAACAAAAATAAAATGATCTTACAATATTTGTTGGCACCAACCCACTGGAGACACCAATCTCCACTTACAAAATTTGCAAGCACCAACCTACTAGAGACATCAATCCCCACAACTGAGCGCCAACTTAACAGGAGACACCAATCTCTTCTACAAAATTTCACCTTTTTGATGTTGCTTCTTCAATGGATGATGAACATATTTTTTACAGTTTATCACTTCACCAAATCTGCTCTATATTAAATCTGCTCTGCTCTGTATTCGAATGATAAAACATTTTGTCACACCACATACTTACAAACATGCTTCACCTTTTTATACCCCTTTGGTTGTGAAAATTAATTGCATAAAACACATAGGTCAGCCCTATAAAATTGAATCATAATAATAAAATTCCATGAGTTGGCCTCCAATTACACCTCTTTCAAAATAATAAAATTCCATCAGTTGACCTCCAATTACGCTTCTTTCAAAATGACAAAATTTCATAGGCACCAAATCTGCTCTGCTCTGTATTTGAATGGTACAACATTTTCTCACACCACATAATTACAAACATGCTTCACCTTTTTATACCTCTTTGGTTGCCAAAATCAATTACATAAAGCACATAAGTTAGCCCTATAAAATTAAATCATAATAGTAAATACTAAAATTCCATGAGTTAGCCTCCAATTACACCTCTTGCAAAATAATAAAATTCCACGAGTTGGCCTCCAATTATGCCTCTTTCAAAATAATAAAATTCCATAAGTTGGCCAAACAATTAAAGTCAATAATGAACAATCTCCCAAACTTTGACATCAACAACCTTTGTCATTAATGACAATATTGCCAACAATCTCACTCTAACATCAATGACCATATTTCCAACAATGTCCCCTCTTGAACAAAACACACTTTGACATCAATGACAACATTTCAAACACACATACACTTCAAAAAGCATAGCAAGTTGTCAATACAAAGGTTGGAGGACTTTGTACAAGTGCAATACAATCTACACTTCAACCACAAGAGGATTTTAGCTGTAAATGAAGAATTAGACCCTATAGAATTTGAGGAGATTGATCCTGCATCTAAGTGGATCTATAATGTCTCTTTTTTGGTTCATTCCAACATTCTTGGAATTTTCCAAGGTTCTTGGAGAGTGCCAAATTTATCAAAACAGTTCTCTAACAGTGGTAATCTTTCACAGGTCAAAATGATACAATGATTTTTTTTTTAGTGCAAATCTAACTCCCAAGGAGCATTCCACATTCTTAGAGATTGCCAACATCCTTGAAGAGCACCAACTTTCCAAAGACCTTGGGATGTGTGGATAAAGTAATTAAATAATAATACAAGTTGTTTTAAAGTGACTTTATATTATAACAGCTACTTATGTTTGTTTTTTGTTTGTTTTTTTATTTAAAGAAGGGTGTGTTAGACTATTTCGTCATTGATTTTAAATTAGAATGAGATAATCAGATTAATCACTGTTATATTAGAATAAAAAGTTCAGATTGAATCACTGTTATATAACAGACAACAAAAGACATGATCACATGCATGATGGATTGAATGGCAGCAATACCTGATATTTTGAATAGGTAATCTCATCACTGAACAGACAGTAATACCTGATATCTAGAATTTGTATACAACTGATAATCTGATCGCTGAACAGGTATATCAAATCATATGTCTGCATTTTTACAAACAGAGTCATCTATCCGATTTCCAAGATATCAATTTTAAACAGAATATACGTTTTTTCAAACTTGTGTTTGTTATCATTGTTGTGCCTGTTTATAATCAACATATGTCAGAATTAGAAGATTATATTCGATGCATATGAGAGCAATCCTTGGCCATTGAAAGTATGCTTTTATAAAATGTCTTCATGTCTAAACTTGGTAGCAGTAGTCAGTTGGGTGGTTGTTGTTGGTTATAACTTCTTAACCAATACTGTTAGACATTCATTCTATTTATTCATTCTTGCATTTGATTGATGGCAGAGATCAGGGTGTGAATGCGAATGTAAGTGTTGGACAAAAAGGTGCACAAACAATATGCTATGAAGAATCTACAAAGAGGATGTTTATTGTGTGAATTCTGATGCATATACTTAATATATTTTGAGGAACAATTAAAGTTGTGATGAACCGAATGCAGACTGAAAGAAAGTGTTGAATAATGATAAATATTTTGTTTGTATCGATTTTGGTGGTGACATTCTGAAGACAACTTGCCAGCTGAAATCTGAGATTGATTTCCGAGGAAGGAAGTTAATTTGAAAGTGAATATCAGGTATACCAATGACAGTGGCTCTCCTATATCTGCTTTAACAGTGCTCTGTTTTGGTTAATTTGTACAGGCACAGCAATGAAGCTATGCAACTAGGGTTGGAGCTGCATAATGATGTTCAGTGTGCATGTGTGTGTGTGTGTGTGTAATCAGTTTCAGCAGTTGAGTTTCAGAGGATTGTCAAAGGCTTGATTCTTCCAAGTTGTGAATCATGGCGTCATTCAATAAAAAAGATTCAAAAAAGAAATTTTTAAGAGCAGTTAATAGACTTGAACACCCACCTCAATTGAAGGACAATCTACTTTGCATTTTTAAAACAGCGGACGGTTGTTTATCTGAGATTGATCAACTTGATTCTATGGAGATGGAAATTGTTTTTGTCGCTATTATGAATTCTTTGGTTAAACTGGAACTTATGAAACACCCAGGTGAAAATGTAAAACTTTTAGTCACCACTTGCATTAGCAAATTACAAGAATTATAGCCCCTAAAGTTTTGTACAATGATAAGATAATAATGGAGGCATTTCAGTTGATTGTGGAAAGTTTTTGAGGTTTTGATGATAGATCATGTGTTGTGATGATAGATCTTGATTGTGAAGATATTATTCTTAAAATGTTCCAATACTTTTTGGCTCCTGTTATTAGTATTAGTCACACACAAAATGTTATAGCTTTTATGCAAACCATTATATCTTTGATTCTAAATAAGAGTGATGCTATCTACTTGCCACTCTTATCTATTTTATTGGCAGTTTTGAGAAAGGAGCAAAAAAAATTCTTCAACTGCAAATGAGATGGTTGCAAATGTTGTTAAACAATGTGTGCAAAATCTGAGACCACACTTCTCAATTGAAAGAATAACTAAAAAGGAAACTCAAGAAGCGCCTACAAGAGAAGAGGAAAGTCTTTAAGTTTCAAGAAAAAAAAAGTGTAGCAAAAATAAGCTCAGAAGAAATAACTTTTTCTTCTACAAAAAATCTTAATAGCCCAACCATCAATGCATGGGCAAAGAAGTGGAATTGTTAGAGGAAGAATTGGAGGCAAAAAATAAGATGGTGGAAGAAGAGGAACAAAAGTACTTGATTTGCCCTGAAGATGATGGTTTAAAGAAAGATGAAGGCATGAACTCCTCCAATGAAGAGAAGAATGTTCCTACACAAGAAGATTACCCTTTCCAAAGTTTTAGTAGAAGAGTATGCTAATTTTGAGAATGATAAAGTTTCAAAAAGTCAATTATTGAAGAACAAGTGAATGAGTTTCTTGACGATAGCATTGTCCTACCACTTATTCAAGAAGATTGCAAGGAAAATTTAAGAGAGATAGCTGATTTTGGAAGTCATGCTATTCCTAAAATTTAAGGCAAATCAGAAATTTTGCTAAGTGAGAGCAAAATTACTTTACTAATTTAGAACAAAGGCCTGAAGAATTGCAAGTAACAAAGGAATTATTATCGGTCTCAAATGGGAAACAGGTGCAAGCTTTAACAAGAAGTGAGAGCACACACAATTTTATTGAAAGTCTCATTTGGAAGGCCGAAGTTGAGAAGAGACAGAAAGGCATTGAAAGAGGATCCATTCTTGCAGATATGCAAATGGTCAAAGATACTTAGGAAACAATTAAAGCAGATATACCTATAATTGATTTTGAATAGTGCTCATACCATCAAGTTTGCAGAAGAGACCGTTGAAGCATCAAAAGGAAGAGAGAAAGAAGCTGATGAGCTCAACTTTGAGCTTAAATTAACAAAGGTCTCAACAGAAAGTATGCAAGTAGCACATTTAGTTTTAGGAGCAAAAAATGAGGAAAGGGCTAAAGAATCAAGCAGATGATTGTTGAACTTGGTAGGCTCCAAGAAGTTTTTGATTTAGAACAGTTTCTTGAGTTTGCAGGTATAAAGTTGGCAAAATAAGAAGATTGGTTTGAACGAGAGGATAGAAATAATCTCCAATCTTTTGATAACCCACTCTTTAAAATGGATGCAGAATCATCTTTTGGTAACCAGCTCTTTGAAATGAATGCAGGTACCTTTGGTTCATCTCTTGAGATATCTTAAGAAAATTGAATAGATGGAGACAAACAAACAGCCTAAGGTTGTCATAAATAAAAACTTCGATGAAACTAAACATCATATGGATGAACAAATAGAAAATCCACTTGAAATCATGTCCAAATGGTAACCTATAACTTTAACAGAAAAATTAGTGTGCAAAAAAGACTAGCCTATACAGACTTACATTTCCTCTTTCTGCCTAATGTCATTTCCTGATATATAGGATCAAATATCCCTTGGAAAGCAAAAATATTCATGGCCCAATTGAGGACTAACTCACATCATCTTGATGCAGGATAAGTAAATAGAAGCAGCCAAAACAAAAATGAGAAGAGCGAGCATGGCTGTTTTGCACAGCTAGAACACCTGAACCAAAAAAACACTTTATTTTAGAGAGTGAAGCTTACAGTTATATTCTGGCCAATTACACAGGCATTTAGCTGCAGCTTCTTCACAGGATATATTCAAAGAAGAGAAATTGAAAAGATAGGGGTTTTCATCATAAATAATAGAATATCAGCACTTCAGAAAACTAAAATGACAACCATAGACTATCTTGACTTCATGGAGGTTAAAAATTCTTCTATTTTAATTCTATATTTCTTCTCGCTATTTCTATCCATCCAATCACCCACTTTACGTAACTCTTCACATATAAGAGTGCCCACCCGCATAAAAGACTAATCTTTCATTTTTCTTTCCCTTTACCTAAAATACTTCGAATCACTGTTGCCTTCTACTCTGTATTGTTCATGAAAAGTGTACTAACGCATTAACTAGGTGACCAATTAAGAGGAAAATTAATCCAAGCCCTTCCCACAACTTGAACAAAAATTATCTTAACCATGAATATTAACCAAAATGAACAATATGAAATCGTTTGAAATTTATTTCAAAAGACAATTTCATGTGTGCAAACGCTGGAGCACGGCTGACACTCATTTAAAGTCCTTGACATGTATTATTAAAACTTAAAATAGCTTGATTTGGCCAGAAAATAAAAACTCTGCCTTACTATACCAAATGCCACTCAGACATGTATTTAATGATGTAACCAAAGTATACATATAACAAACACACTCACTGAGATTAATGCGTAAAATAACCAGCAAAAGAACGTTTCAGCAGCTGTAAAGATATTCTAATTCCGCTATTGTAGCTTGTATCCTGGGCCGCTTAACTTATTTTCCTGTTGGAAGGCCTTGAAACGCCCAATCGCCGGCGCAGGTTCAGCTGTTGCGGAGGCTGGCCGGCTTTTACTTCTTACATATTCCACGGCATTTTTGACGGGATCTTTTCAGTCTTCATTCTGGGATTTACGTTCAAATCCAGTTTAGAGGGAAAATCAAAAAAATAGATATCTAAACCCTACGGCTGCCTTACTCCATCCTTCGAATCGATTATGGTGGGCAAGGGGTAGTAGACCTTTCCTTGGTTCTTACAAAAGGAATTTAACAACTCAAAATAAATTATACTCTTCTACAAAAATATGCCCATTTTTGTAATGCTAAGATAAGATAATTTTTAACATCCGTGAGGCTAACATAGCCTATGGGACAGTCTGTCAAAATTAAGCCAACTTTAGTAACTTGGTTCTTTTCTTTTGCAAGTTGACGATGAGCACTCCCAACTTCTCAATGCACTCCTCGTTGAATAGATTATGCCAAGAGTTATCAGATAAAACACCTACAAATTTGTCCATGTTGTCCTTATATGTGTCACATTCTAAGATAAAAGTGTTGTTCGGTTTCCACAGTCCCAGAATTGCAAAACATGCAAACTCTCTCCTCCCAAGCCTCTTTTGGCCTCTTCCATCGCCCGGTCTCACAACGGAGTTGATGAAAATTGGTTCTCAGCTGGGCAATAAGAGTTTTAGCTCTCCAAGAAATGTTAACCCTTATGTACGCTTTTTGAAGTTGATCACACGAGGGGTTGAACTCATTAATGTAATATGTTTTCTTCTTTCGAAGCTTATTTCCCCAATTTCTCTTGTAAAATTTATCCATAACGAAGACCTTTATATCTTTGTTACTTATGGGACACATTGAAATGGATATTCCATTTACTCATCCGCTTCATGTTTTGTTGCATCCACCTTTTTTTACTTTTGCACAATATATCATTAAAGACAACTTTAGGCCATCTACCTTCTTCCATTTTTTCAGTTCTTTTTAAGTAGCTTATGAGACATGTCATAGCAAGTACCTCAATAGGGGCAGCCCCCATTTCACTTAACAATATATCATATGGGACCGTGCTTTTGATTTTAAACTTGCTAGTGATAAAAAAAAAATTGGATTCCCTCAATTTGCTTTCATTGTGAGGATGAAGTGTTGCTGGCCCATAATTCACACCCATAAAGAACAACCGGCAAAACTAGAAGACCAAATAGAGTTTGATTAGTTTTCTAATCCCAAACTTCAGCCTCCCGATATCTATTTTGGAGAGCATAAAGCACCTTCCAACCACCTAATGTTCTTTTCTTTCTGCAGCCATCCCACATTAGGTTTTTGTTGAAGTCAATGCCAAGATATTTGTACTCCACCACTTCCTCAAGAATGCTTCCTTCGAAATAGAACTTATGTTGATGTTGTTTTTTACTCTTAGAGATAGCCATGACTTTAGTCTTGCTAGATTTATATATTTATGTTTGTTATTAGTTCATGTCGCGGGCCTAGAACTATAGACATCAATTGTTACCTTCTTATTAATAACTAATTTTTTAACAAATGAGATATCAGATTTTTTGTCATATTTGAAAAATATTTATTTTGACTAAAGTAAGGTGCAATTTGTTTAAGATAATAAATGTAGAAAATTAATTTTATGTGATTTCATTAGCTAAAATGAATTGAGCGATAAGGGCAGATTTTTAGGAACTATCCACTATACAAAATTTTGGGCTATTTTCTTGTTAAAATAGTCATTAAAGTCTATAGGAAATAAAAGGAAATATATACATTTAAGAACAAAGTAACATAGTAGCATAGTTTACACCAAACAAATTCAGACACAAAGAAAATAACAAAAGAATGAAAACTGAAGGAAAATGGAGTGTTTGGGCGGGAGAGATGGGTTTTCAAAATCTGGTGATTCAGAGAATGGGAGCGAGGATGATGACAACGATCTAGGAGGATTTGCAAGTGTTTAGGAGTCGCTTCATTAGTGGGAGTCTTCTATTTGCTTTCTAAAGTCTGAGTTTGTTGTTTTTAAGTTTTTTTACGACATTGCAGTAGGCTCTGCGTCCTTTTGTTGTGTCCATGTCCTCTTGTGTCCATAAAATATTTTGTCATCAATGGTTGTGTTCCTGAGAGTGGAAGATATTTTTTTTCCTTTTGTTTGATTATCATTGGGGTCTTTGTTCATGGTTTTCTCCAACACTTAGCTTCTCGCATTTGGGACTCTCCTACTGCAGTTTCAGATCCTCTCCTCTTGCGTTTGGGTTGTGATGGTTCCCTTGTGTTGCAGTTTACTCTCGTTGTGGAAGGTGTTGATTGGTTTCATTCTCCATGATTGGTGAATGGGCATTCTCTTTCTCAGTGATTGGTCAGTATAAGTTGTTGTGGTGGTCGCTTATTTTTGGCTATCTGGGGTTTGGACCTATTGCCTCAAAGTTTATTACATGGGGGATATGGTTTTCTCTGGGTCATGGGAAGATAAAGGAGTGTTTCCCTATTCCTTATCACTTTCAACAAAGGTCCCCACCAATAGCCCTCCCCTCTTGTAGGGTTTCGTTATCTTGGGTGACCCGTATACAACAGGGGCTTGGTTTGTGCTTTCCCTTCAACTATTGATGGTATATGGAGTTTTGGTTTGTGGTCTTGTTGTTGCCTGGCCTTGTCTCAGACCTTGGTGTTCTTTCTATGTGGAAATGGTGGCTTTTGGTTTTCACTTTCATGCTTGGGGATGTTATGTTTTGGATTTGGATAAATGTTGGGAGCCTTTTGGCTATGTCTAAAGATGGGGAAATTAAAGAGATTTTGGGTGTTCAAGGGTTGTTGAATGCCCTTACCAAGACTTTTGGTGTTGAAAAATATGATTAGCAGCTAAAAATGGCATCCTTCACTTTTTTATTGGTGGGACTGGTATGGATTTTTGTTGTTTGCAATGGGAGTGGATACAAAGGACCATTAGGCATCTTCTTGCTTTATCTGGAGTTGTGGAAGTTAAGAAGGAGGGCGTAAATTTGGATGTCTTTGGTGCTAAGGAAGTTTCATGGAAGCTAACAAATGGAAATGGTGATCCATTTGCTAATGAGATGAAGATGGTAGGGGCTACTATTGATCCAACGTTGAAGGGAGATGTCCGACTTACCAGGAGGGGGCCTGGTTTTGTTGGTTTTTCTATGCTTTCTCTACAGTTCATATGGTTGTGATGGCCATATTGTTTGGATTGTCCATGCCTTCTTGTATGGATAGTGGTTTTGCTTACTTTGAATGCCAGTTGTCTGCTGACATTCCCGAAGGGCTTGCTTTGGTCCCTTGGCCTTGGGTGATGTGTGTAGCTAATATGGAGCTTATTCCTAACTCGAATGAGATGGGGGGTATTCAGCTTATTAGGAGGGGGGTCCAGTTTGGTTGGTTTACTTATTGCATGGTTCTTATGGTTTTGGTGGCCTCTTCTTTTGACCTGTCCATTCCTATCTACATGGACAACGAATATGTTTTCTTTGGTAGTCTTTTATTTGTTGAAAATCTCCAGGTGGTGAAGAGGAGTGTTCAGGTTGCCAGGAGGGGGGACTGGTATGGCTGATATACTTCTTTTTCCACAATTTCTATGGAGGTGGAGGCATTTTCTTTGGGACTGTCTATTCCTTTATGGAGGGACAGTGGTTTGGTTTGCTTTGGTGGCCAAATATATGTTGATTTTCCTAAAGGGCTTGTTCTAAACCTTTACACTTGGTTGATGTTAGCTGGTGGTGTGCGGACTATGCTTGTTCTAGTTGAGAAGAAGGGAGTTCAACTTTCTAGGAGGGGGTCTGGTTTTGTTGGATTTCTTCTTTTTCTCCCATGGTCCCTATAGTTGTTGAGGTATTTCCTAAGAAGGTGGAGACTTTCTTTGTGGATGTTGAAGCTTGTTCTTTAATGTTTGATGGTGTGATAGGGTATGTCCTTAATGAAGGCATTGTGATTATTCAAAGATTGTTGATTGTGGAGATAAATGGTGTCTTCTATGCCATCTATCAGGAATGTGTTGGCTCTTCAGCATGGAGAGTTGGTTTGGTTGCCAGGAAAATTGTTGCTTGAGTTTGTTTGTTGTTGTTATTATGATGGAAGTGGCTTTCACTTTCATTTCTCTATTTTTCAAGGTTTTTTCAAGGTTGGACTGTCCATTTTGGTTGGTTTGGGCAATGGTTTTTTGTTTTGATCAATCGTTTGCTTACAGTTTTCAAGGGCACACTCTGATCTTTTATTTTTGGTTAAGTTTTGCAGCTGGTTCAGAGGTTGTCCCTGACCCTAAGGATGAGCATAATATGATTGTATCTAGGTGGCGGGCTCTATATTTGTGGGTTTCTTTTGCCTTCACGGTTACTATAGAGATGGATGATTCTCCTATAGAGGTGTTGTATATTTTTGTGGTTAAGGAGGTTTGTAACCCTTTATGGACTCCCTACTATGGATGTTTGGAAAAATGGTGGTTTAATTGTATGCTCCTTGTTTTATTGCTCTATCATTTAGCTACTCATATAGAGGTGGGTCCCTTTTCTATTGAGGTGGAAAGGGGTTTTGTAGTTGGGAGATGGATCTGCAATCGACTAATATTGTTTATCACCACACAGTCTATGACAAATTTGTGTATCCAAAGGGGAAGCGGTGGGGAACCTATGTCTTAATAGGAGGTTTGGTGGTTGTGCATTGTTGGGGGTCTCTTGGCCCATGTATTGTTTATGGCCTTTGTGGCCTATGTATTGTTAAATGTTATTTGCTGACAGTGTGACATGAGTGGCCTCATGCTGTAATTCCTAGCATGTGCTATTATTTTCTTTACAACCCTTTGGTTGTAGCTTTGTAAGGGTCAGCCCCCATGTTTTTGACTACTTATTAATCAAAAACATACTAACATAGTTTTATAATAGATATAATTAATTATTAATAATAATTAGATTTATGTTAGATATAATAAAGTATTACTAATAATTATATTTATATTATAGTTATATGTAATATATCATGATATAAATAATTTAATTTTTATCAAGTAACATTATCATTAATATTGTAATCATTTATATAGTATTAATATATAAATATTTTTGTATCTTATTATTTATTAATTAAGTAATTATTATAATTATAATAATATATAAAAAAATTTAAATAATATTATATATGTTCTAGTTTACAATATACATTATAAAATATATTTACAATTTATATATTATAAATATATTTTATTATTAAGAATTATAAATAATTCTAATATAATAAGATTACTGTATCATGTATATTATGATTATAATTATAATTATAATATTAATAATATTTTACAACTTTCTTTGTGATTGCCTCTGGCGCCCTTTCTTATATTCTTAGAGACAATACCCTTTCCCCCAGTGTCAAAGGGATTAATATTCCCAATGGATTTGATCTGATCAATAACCAATTTGTTAATGATACAACCCTCTTTCTTGAACTCACTGATCGAAACTTTGAGGCTTTGAATAAAAAGATCCAATTATTTGGTAAGATTTCTAGTGCTCGTATCTCCCAAAATAAATCCATCCTTTTGGGATGTAAGGATCAACCCCTAGACTGGCTCAATAAGTATGGCTACCAATGGGGTGGTCCTCACAAGTTAGTTTGATACCTTGGTATCCCCTTTTCTGTTGACCCTATTGGTTGTCTTTTCTTTCTACTTTCAGGTTTACACTATGATTGACAAACTAATGTCACTGACTCTATCACCACTCCAAAGTCTACAAGAAAAAGGGCCAATTAATAAGGATCAATAAGGATCCTCCTACACTTTGAGCCTAGATGCTCAAGCAGGTGTACCCTTGATTCACTTCTTGAAAGGAATCACAAAATATTATGCATTTATACCATTTACAAACTGATTTTAAAGATTTTATCATTTAAATGTGTGATTGATGATGGTGAACTACTTCTAGAGAATGGATCAATGCCTTAACCTAGGGCATAGAGTCACTCAATAACATATATCAACTGAAAATCCTAACTCAAACACTCTTGAACTCAGAATAAGTGCTTTGCCTATTATCCCTCTCACTCCCAAACCTGATCATCAAATTCCTATCCAACCATGAACTCACTGAAACTACTTTAAAGACTTTAATCCTAACTTTGTTAGGAACTCAAAGATAATTCCACAATATTCTTTGTCTACCATATGCTAACTCACTTTGTGACATTAACATATATGAGCCCAAGATCAAAACAAGAAGACAAACATAAATCTGAGATTGGAATTCAAGTATATTCTCATTAAAATCTGTAGAATCTATACATTACCAAGACAACAAAATGCTAGGAAACAAACCCAAAATCCAGGCTCTCCTTGTTCAGTCTTTTACATTGACTATCAACATAACATCACCAACCACCAAAAAGTAAAAATAGTTTCCATATATACCACTAGTCACCTTGGAATCCCAAAAATTAGGATGCAACAAGCTATGGATGACTAGGGTAGAAGTTAGGGTTTTCACCCACCAAACCAACTGGATTTAATCAGAATTTAATACATTGGAGGAAAACCAAGCAACCTGGAGAAAACAGATCCTAGAATGATCTCCATTTATGAGAAATTTCAGAGCAATGTACCGTCAAAGATCATGAATCTACCATGTTAATCAATTTGATCTCTCACCTGCAACATGCCTCGAGCAACTCCTTACCCATTCCTTCATGGTACAATCCTTCTGCAATCAATCATCAAACTCCCTGGAGCACTCTACAACAGTTGACAAAATCATATCTACCCGATCCAGTCGCTTAAGCATTCAATTCCAGTCCTTTTGTCGCTGAAACCTTTAAAGTATTTGAATCTGGAAGAAATAGCTACTTTATGGCACCAGACAACATATCGACGGCCAGCATTCAAATCTGGATCAACTTTATATCCCTACCGTCAGATCTCTTCACTTTTCCTAGGTTTCTTAGCTTAACTTTATAGGAATCCTGGTTTACATTTTGCCCTAGTCGCGAGATCGTGCAATCATCTTCTTTAACCTGAGTTATACCTAGCGATTCAGTGACTGTAGTCTCGTGATCGCACAATGATCTCTTTAACCACCACATTTTCCTAAGATTACGCGACCGCCGTTGATCTTTACCTTCTCTTCATCCTACAGTCCACATCAAGTCGTGAGAGCCTTTTTGACTTAACCATTTGATCTCAAGATTGAGTGACTGAAGAGATTCATAACCACCCGCCAGGTCGTTAAAAGTTTGGCACTTAATCACTAGGATTAAGAGATTGCGTGAACACACAGTCACGAGATCGCTGAATGAAAATGTAACAGCTTGAGGATTCAGAGATTTGGCGACTACAAAGAATACACCGCCACTTCATATCTGGAGATCTAGCGACTAAAGGGCAGTCGTTAAGTCTCAAAAGGACATGGAATATTCTTCAAACATTGAGAGATTGTGCGACAAAAGCATTTCTCATAGTCGTGGGAAGGAAAGGAATATGCCATTTCGGTAAGGAGATCAAGCGACTAACCGAGAGGATAAAATGTGCACATGCATTATAAATCACTTAAGTGGCCCGATAAAGTAATGACTAATTAGAACCTAGCCTAGAGAATCTAGGGTTTTTCCTCCTAACTGTTAGAATTATGAATATATGAACTAGGGTTTGAGGGCCAGAGACATATAAAACCATTGCAGGGACTAGGGAAAAATTTATAGCCACATAAAATTCTTTAGGTGCTAACAGTGGCTCTGTCTGGGGATGTATGCCTCTTGCAAGCATAGCAAGAATTCAGGATCACTGGGAGAAGCAGACCACCTACTGGACAAAACTTGAACAGCAAAGAGCAATAGGACAAAACCCTACAAACTAGCCAAAAGAAAACCAGACAAAAAGAAACACACCAGTATATATAGAAAGTACATCATATACAAAAGACTCAAAGCCCCATAACTCTAATCAATTTTTACCCCTATTGAACAAATGGTTTTCATCTCCATTGAGCAGAGGCAAACTAAAAATATTTCTCTCATCCAACCTGACAAAAAGATAGTGATCCATTTCCAAAATGTCACATAGAAAATAATCACCATACTCACCATCATTTAGCAAGATATGATCATCATGCTGCCATAAATATTGATCACTTTGTGACATCAAAATGTCACACTCTTCACTTTCACTGTCATGCTGAAAGAGGAAACACTCCATCTTAACTTCATGGCTGGAAGCATCAACATTCTGATCATTAATTTACAATAAAGAATAAACCCTTTCTATCTCCTTGCTTTGCAAACTAATATAAAAAATTCTCAAGACAAAAATCTGATTGCATAAAATTGGAAACAACTTGTTGATCAAAAATCACATCAGCATCTTCTAGAAAGGAACAAGTACTGTCAGTGATTGAATCATTAATCATTTGTAAGTTTAAGAGAACATATTCAGACTTACCACATTCTTCAGCATCAAAATGTAAACAAGAACCATTGACATTAGGCTCTTGAAAAACTGAATCCACACCAGTACACATATCATCGTACTCATCAAATACTACATTATCAAATTCACTACAATGATGTGTACCATCCTCTTGCACATCAAAAATGGGAGAAAGGGCATCAACAAATGTTTCACATAGCATGCCATTGCTTGAATCATCTTCATCAAAACTTATATCTACTGGGCATGAAATTTTAGAAGCCAATTTGGGAGTATACCTCTGAAATTTAGTCTCCAAGAGTTCTAAAATTTTCTCACTACTTAGTAAGCACCGAACTTCACACTCTACATCTTTGGTCTCATTACTAGTACTAAAAATATCATCCTCGTCTGAGATAGGGGCTGAAAAATCTTGTCTCACAATAACTTGTGCAAAGTAGTCACAATAGGAACCATCATCAACTGTAAATTCATCTTCTACTTCTTGATAAACATAAGTTCCATTATCAGCATCAGCATCAGCATCACAAGATTCATCATCCTCAAATGAAGCCATCCATTCTTTAACATTTGCTAGTGCTTCATTTCTAAAAGAGGCAGTCCAACTGACTAATTCAGGCATACCAAGCTCTAAAAACATCTCAGCATATTGGAAATCTTGAAGCTTAACACCCGTAAGAAGTTCATCACAAGCTATAAGAAATTTCTTATAATATGAGTGGGATGACTCTTCTTTCCTTTCTCCCATTGCACATCTTAGAATCTTTATGCAAGTTTGTTGCATTTTTTGACTTATCAAATAAATATCTTTTTCTCTATTAACATTTCTAAGGTCTGACTAAGAACTTTTAGACCTAGAAACATCATCTTGACTCATCAAGGCTGGAAACATCATTTTAAAATACTGAAAAAATAATGCAGTTTGTTCTCGTGACAATAGTTCTATCCAAATTCATGCAACCACTGGCTTCATTAATCATCAACATTTTTTGATATTATTTAGCAACCAAATCTCCTTTTTAGAAATATGACCCAAACTTTCAAAATCAAATTCCCTTTTCACTAGTGACTTTTTCACCTAATTAGGGATTGTTCTTACTTTGATAAAATAGGATTACCTGGTGATGTTATGACTACTGCAAAATATAAATTTGAAGTCTCCTTCAAATCACCTTTCAATCTTTGGTAGAGTCACCACCTCCTTTTAGAGGAAAAATTTGAATTAGCTGAAAGCCTTTCTCAACCCTGAACTTTCTTCAAAACCCACAATCACAACATAACCACATAGGATAACTGCTTGTCAGGATTGCAAATATATCATACTTTGTTACAAAACACTAATCAAATAGAGACTCGGAGTCGCCACTCAACACTTAGTGAGAAAAATTTACAAATGTATTTTTTCTATCTGACTCTAAGATCATTTAACCAAACTCTAGGATGATCCAGCCAAACAAGGAAGCTTGTTGTCTTTTACTTCTCCCTAGCAGAGTCGCCATTTTGTTGGTGACTCGGATGGACAAATCAATCTGGTCAGTATGATATTAAATTTTTTTTACTCAACCAGAGATCCTAATAGATGTACTTCGTCATTATTGTTCTCTCCAGCAGAGTTGCCATTTTGTTGGTTGTCTTTTCTTTCTACTTGCAAGTTTACACTATGATTGACAAACTAATGTCACTGACTCTATCACCACTCCAAAGTCTGCAAGGAAAAGGGCCAATTAACAAGGATCAACAAGGATCCTCCTACACTTTGAGCCTAGATGCTTGATGAAGGGTGCTCCCCTTAATACCACAAACACATAACAGAAATAGAGAAACAACAACAATAATATGCAAGAATAGAAAATTGGCTTCTTATTATCTCCACAAATGTGGAATTACAAACTTTCAGAATTACAATATGCAAAGCCACATGGGCATTCCCTTACAATATTCTGTAGGACAAAGCCTCGAATCAACACCCAGATCTACTACCTAGAACTGCCCTAGACAACACTACGGGCCTTCTTTATATAGACAATTTCCACCGCTCGAGAAGGTTCTAGAAATTTAGCCCTTAGGGCCGACCAAACTTAGAATTATTTTATTTTACAATTTATTACATCAAAGTCGGCTCAAAATAAGTTTTGAAACCCAAATAGAAATTTTGAAGAAAAATTATTTTTCGCCATTTCAGGCGACCCAACTTCCGAAGACCATAAGTCATCGCCCGTTGACTCGATTGGCTATTATAACCCCATTCTGAAAATGTCACGAAGCGCTCTACAGGCCTGACTAGCACAAAGCGCTTGTCACCCAAATTTTCAACCTCATCCGGGGCCTCTAAAGCCTTCAAAACTGAGTTCGAAGTTTCTGTACCCTGCTGCCAATACCGAAAATCTTCAATATCTTCAAAACTAGACCTGATCTAGCCATGAAACTTTGTTGGCAGACTGATATGACTGAGATGAACCTCCACATGTAAAATTAGAACATTCCGAGATTGTAAGACCAACTTACTAAAAATAGCAAGTTTCCATAAATAACAACTCTGCACAAGATAGCCCTTATTGAATACAAAAACAAAAATATTTTTGGGTGATGCAAGATTGCTCTTACACCTACGATGCTCCTGCATCAGACACCTTGGGTAATTTGAGAAGTGACCCTGTCACGACTCAGGTGTGCAGAGGAAAACCAAGACGGTTAACCTCCTCCTTTGTTAGCCATGATGAATCTTCAACAGGTCATCCTTTCCATTTGACCAAATACTCTTCATATGTCATGTTTCTTGTGCTTCTGCCAACATGACTGTCCAGTATGTCTTCAATCTCCTTGATATCCGAACTGGTTGCTGGAATACTCCACTATGCTGCTGCGATCTCATCTTCAACACTTCCTTCATGATACTCTGTCAAATCTGAAATGTTAAACATTGGTGAAATATTCAGCTCACTAGGCAATTCTACCTCATATGCATTTCCTGAATCATGCTTCTTCAGTATCTTACATGGCCCAAACTTCTTCATTTTCAACTTGTTATATGTACCAACCGAAAATCACTTCTTCCGCAAATGAACCATGACTTCATCTCCAACCTGAAATTCTTTATGCCTCCTTTTCTCATCTGCCTTAGCCTTATACTGCGCATTCATCTTGGTAATATGCTTCCTCACCTCCTCATGGATGTTCTTCAAATGTTCTGCAAAATCTTCAGCTTCAGCACTACTTATTTCTCCTTTATCTATCTCTTTCAATTCAGATGCATTTCTTGGACTACTTCCATATACAATCTGGAATGGTGATTTACCAGTGCTCCTATTGACAGAATTATTGTATGCAAATTCTGCCTGTGGTAAAATCAAATCCCATCCTGTTGGCTTATCTCTAACCAAACATCTCAGCAAATTTTCCAAACTTCTATTCACCACCTCTGTCTGTCCATCAGTCTGTGGATGATGTGATGAACTGAACTTCAAATTTGTCTTCAACTTCTTCCATAATGTCTGCCAGAAATATCCAACAAACTTAGTATTGTATGCACCCTAAAATGGTCGCCTAGACTTTGGGCCCCATTTATTTGATTTATCAATCCTAAATTATTTTTATCAATAATCAATATTTTCAACATTACTAATTTCTTGATCAAGTCTTAATTTCGATCATATATTGAATTTTTATCTTTGGGCTAACCATTTATCCTAAGTCTTTATTTAATTAAAAAGAATATTTCCTCCCCTTTTGATTAAATAAAAAGCTCCACTTTTCCTCTTATCCTAAGTTGCACAAATAAAACATTATTCTTATTTCACAAAAAAGAAAAAAGTACTTTTTGTCTCACATAAGGCTCAAAAGTCAATACTTCACTCTCATTGGAGGATACTTGTGCACATGGATTGCTCCTCTTTCAACCTCCATCGCCGATTAAGACTTTTGCCTCTTAATCTCCATGGCCCATTCCTTTGCATTTCTTATAAAAGGAGAGCTCTCTTCTTCATTTGCATATATCATGTTTTGAATACTAATCTTATGCTGCAAGAATTCTTGGAGACTTTTTGGAGCTTTTGGAAACCTTATTGTTCTTAGTCTTTCATTCTTACATTTTAGCTTTCATGGCATCTAGTTTAGTTTCTTTTGATGCAATAGATTTAACTCACATAGCTTAATAAGAGAGATTTGTAACACTTGTTCTTTCCATTTCATAGCTTAGTTGCATTGCATTTTCATTTCCATAGACTAGTTTGCATTGTATTTTCATAGTGATTCTTGAAGATATTGGCACTCTTGCCTTTGTCCTCATTTGAATCTCTCATTGTGTGCTTGACTAGCAAGGTCATAAGCTTGTAGCTCTAGCTGAGAGCAAACACATCATAGTCCCTTGCAACTCCATGCATAGAGAGCTATGAGCCGCTTTGTGAGGCCTCATTCTTGAGCAACCTTGCATGTAATGGTTCATAGAAGTGCACCTTTTTAGTGTGTACATTTTTGGCGCCCACCGTGGGGCAAGACAACTCTGTTTTGTCCTTCTTCTTTTTTGCATTTCTGCTGCATGTTTCGACTGTTCTAATTTTTTTTTGTGATTTTCGTGCACTGTCTGTACTTCCGTGCGTCACTGTCACAAAGTCTCGCGCGAGCTCCTGCACTTCCTCACATGAGTTTCTATACTTCCTCGCGCGGGCCTGTATTCTATGTCGCGCGAGCTTCTGTACTTCCTCACGCGGGCCTGCATTCTGTCTCGCATGAGCTTCTGTGCTTCCTCGCGCGAGCCTGTGTTCTATCTCGCGTGAGCTTCTGTACTTCCTCGTGCGGGCCTGCATTCTATCTTGCGTGAGCTTCTGTATTTCCTTGCGCAGGCCTGCATTCTATCTCGCGCGAGCTTCTGTGCTTCCTCGCGTGGGCTTGTGTTCTGTCTTGCACGAGCTTCTGTGCTTCTTCGCGCGGGACTATGTTCTGTCTCGCGCGGGCTTCTGTACTTTCTCGCGCGACCTTTGTACTGTCTTGCGTGAAATCTTACGACAAACAGAGACCAAAATTCTAGATTCATCAGTTTGCTTGCTGTTTTTGACTTTTTAAATTTTTTTTAAAATTTCAACGTTTTCAAATCCGTGCAACTCTAGAAAACGGGCACCCATTTTTGAGAAATTTTTGCAAATGGTATCGAAAATCTAAGTGTGATAGATCGTTGGAAAGGTCTTTCCGTGCCTAATCCAACCATGATGGTTTCATTTTCAGATTTTGTCATTTGATCAGTCATTTTTTGTAGATTATCTAATTTTTCATGTGCTAACCATTGTTAGATTTTAGATTTTGCTAACCTTGTGGGTCTAACTAGTTGTGGTTGTAGGTGCCTTTGCTTAAGAAATTTGCCAAAAATCGCATGTCAAAGAGGGCTACTAACAGTTTTTGCAGGGCTGCCCAAAAAGCATAAAAACAAAAAAAACAAAAATTTTGCTTGTGATTTATTTCCTTTTAAGTGTGGCATTCACTAATTGTATTAGGAACTTTAATACCTTCTGAAAGGGATTTTGAGGTGGTAGGAGAAGTATGCTCTTCACCTTTAGATGAATCAGAAAATCTTGACCCATCTTAAGGTTTTGGAAGCAAGGGAGTAATTGAATCTCTTTGCTTGGTGTGTTTGGGAGAAGTTTTTGAGATAGGGGAGTATGCTCTTCACCCTTGAGGTGAACCAAAAACCTTGAACCTCATAAATTATCCATTTTTGTTTAGTTTAGGAATCCTTTAGCGGGCCTACTCTTGAGCAATCAAGAGGAACGACTCAAGTGGGGACAACCTTTTCATCATTTTCCTTAGTGGCAAGTGATTCCAACTCACTATAATCTCAAGGCTATCAAGGACACCAAAAACCTTGGTAGACATAATACTTATCTTCATTTGATGTGAGTAGCTCATGGGATTGCGACCATGGGGAAAACATTGAACAAGAATGCTTAAGGTACTCTTGAAGCCGCGAGGTCCTAGTCCTTTATGAGGAGCAAGAGGGGTGTTGTGAACGGAAATCCTTATTAAGAACCATTAGATAGAAGCCACCTTGTTTAGCCGCTTATCTTCTTAGTGCAAGGATTGATCCAAGTGGTTTACCCGGATCACCTTAAGATACTCACCATATGTGTCCCTTTGGTTGTGTCGTTTGACACTTCCACGACAAAGCCAATATCTCTTATGGGTAACCACTTGGTGTGAGGCAAGGGGGCATCAAGTTGTGGGCTAAGTTGGTAAGTAATGAGCCTTGTCCTTCTAGGTAGTAATTGTTTGAATTGTCTTCGATTGTGCTATACCAGTGTAAACGTTCTCACATACAAACAATCAGTAGCTTCCGTAAGGTGCAATTTTATTTTTGATATCACAAGTGCTTGTCTTGGCAAGGTTGCTTTTGCCCTTGTTTCAAGTGTTTGAAGACATGTTTGATCCCCTACTGTTTGCAAACCTGTCCAATTGCTGTTGAATTTGTGATTGAAATCAGACATTTTCACCCTTAGATTCAAAAACTTGAAATCAGACCTTAAAACTCAAAATTTTGCACAAATTGGTCAAAATCAACATCAGTATCACATTAGCCAAAGATAAATATCACATTAGAAGGTTGTTTTTGGTGAGAAAGTTTATCTCTAGAATTGTGAGCTACATTCTTGGAAAATTCTCCTACTCTTATTGTCCAAATAATTTTCATTTAATCTCAATTTCAATTATATTTCGGCCTAGTCCAACCTCCTGGTTCAAAAGTGCAAGGGTAGTCACCCTTTGATTTGAAGCACCTCTTTGACAGTGTTGGTAAAGCCCCTTCTTCTATCTTTTCATTTCTCTTTGGACAATAGAGAACTTTGATTATCCTAGTTTGGTGTTGACATTTTGTGAGGTCATCCTATTACCAAGGGTCTTTTATTTTCAGTCTTCCTTGGTCAGTCCAGATCTTAGATCCTAGGTGTTGTCATGTTGCTCAACATCTCAATGAACGTTATGGTATCAGTTGCACAAGATGGCTCTTAGTCTTCTTATTTCTTCTCCATTTCCCATATTCTTCTAAAGTCTTCTATTCCCATGGGAAATTCTTCTTCTTCTTCTTGATTCTTTTTCTCCTACTATCTAGTTTGCATTCCTCTATTTTTCTATCATTCCTATGCTTGATTTCTCCTCTTTTGAAACCATGAATCTTGACTATCTAGCTTTGGAACCTTTATTGAGAATAGATGATCTTGAGCTCATTGACATATTCGAAAAGTGTTGTTCCTCCAAAATTCTCATGAGCGATGAATTTATAGCAAAAATAAAAGAAAAGATGATTAAATTAGATGCCTTTGCTAGAATCATAAACATGATCATATCACGATCTTCTTCTTCCAAACATTCTTCATCATCTAAACCTTCTCATTCTTCTTCACCTTCCAAGTCTTATCATGACTCTTCCAGACATCATTCTCATTCTTCATCTTCTAAGTCTTATCATGATTCTTCTAAACACTATTCACCTTCTTCATCTTCCAAATCTTATCATGACTCTTCTAGACATTCCTCATTATCTAAATCTTCTTCTTCCATGAAGTCTTTATATTCCTCTTCTTCACGATCTCATTCTTCTTCTACTTCTTCAAAGAGTCTTACTTCTCTTCACAAGACATACCATAAAAAGCAACGTGATAGTCCTTGTGATGTCTCTTCCACAACGAGTGATACACCCACCTATGATGACTATGATGACTATGATGATGGACAATGTAGTGATGCCCATGAAACTTCTATTCCTAAGCATCATCCTCGTGGTACACTTGTGATTTCTAAGGGAGAGTCGTATTGGGTGGACTGTGATGGTGATCCATATGACTCTAAATTTGAAGAATTTTTTGATGATTTTTGCGAACAATACAATATTCCTACTGAGGAAGAGAAAATCTACTGTGCTGATTTCAAATGTCAAAAGAATCTCTCCTCTAAAAGTTCTCATGCTGAAAATAAAGGTTGCACTCTCAAGCAAGATCATATTAATGTTGAACCTTTGTCTTGTGATGGTTCCTTTCCATCCTCTACTTCCTCCAATACCCACACACTTCCTAAAGCTTCCGAGTCTTCCAAATCTTTCATAAATCCTTCATCCAACAAAGATCCTAAGGCTTTTCATGCGGTTCCTTATAGTTATCCTCAAGGGCTACTTCTTAAAGATACTCAAGCTAACCTTCACTTGGCTGCAAATACTTCTAATAATGCTAAACCTAAAGTGCCTAAGCCTTTAAATGCTATAATGCCTACTTTAGCTAGTCCTTCACTATCTCTTCCAAAGTCTTCCATACAATTCCAACATGCTTCCTTGTCCTTAAAAGTGGCTCTATGTCAAGAGGACCCTAAAAATGATAAAGAAAAAAATATAAATAAAGATCAAGATCAGGAACCCTCCATATCATCCAATTCTCTTCATGATGTATCTCCTCCATTGCATGGTTCTTTTGATCCTCTACGCTCTTCTGCATTCATTCCACCATCTCCTAAGCAAGATCAAGCTACTACTTACACTGTTGAGCTTATTGAAAATCAAAATAACCTTACTACACTTGCATTTTCCAAAGATGATACTTCCATTAAGGTTATTAAAAATGGTGTTGTTACTTCCAATGTTGAGCCTATTGAAAATCAAGAAAAAAATGATGCGCTTATGCTATCCAAAGATCCTTGTCAAGATCAAAGTATTTCATCTTCTTATTCTACCGCTCCATGTTCACTTCCACTTTCTACTCTTCCTAAGTCTTCGCAAGCTTTGAACAATCCTATCAAAGAAGGTGCTCCTATTCAAGATGTGCATGATCCTATTGAAAACTCTAATGCTCACTCTAGAGATGCTGATATCCCCAGTTGTCATATAGATGCTAATGAACTTATTGATTATCCTTTTGCATCTTCCACTTCCATCCTTGGACCTCCTCCACCAATACTAAGGGCTTCACATCTTCCTTCCATATTGGGTCCTTATATCCCTTCACTTTCCCCTCCTAACTCTCCTAATTCATCATCTATCTTGGGTCCTTACATCCCTCCATCTCCTATCTTTCTTCAAGATCAACATAGATGTATACCCTTGAAACCTTTTCATCTATCCACCCATCTAAACCAGTCTTATTTTCCTTCTTCTTCCACAAGTCCCAAGTCTTTTGGAAGTAGCTTTAATGTTTAATACAAGAAAAAGAAGCAATACAAGAATCCATCAAAAAAAGAAGATCACCATGTCTCCTCTAATCGACATGGAGGCATAAAGTCAAAAGAGATATCTAAGAAGAAAACTACAAGACAAGTATGGGTTCCAAAATCCATCATTGAAGATATTCTCTCTAACACATAAAAAGAAAATAAAAAGCTTAAAGCTATATGGATTCCAAAGTCTCTCTTGAAAGAGTATGATGTTGAACAAAAAGTGAAGTTGACATTCAAGCTTCCAAAGGCTTCCACTTCATCTTTTTCCAAAAATATTCTTCCATTCCATGTGCCTGAACCAGAACCTCTACTACACATTTACCATATTCCTTCTTGTATTCTTCCATTCACATTTGAGAATTATAACAAGTACACCAATCCTCTCTTCGAGGAGTCAAATAGCAATAATGAACCAGAATATGGTTCGCATTCGGACTAGAATATAGTTCATGTTTCCTCCATTTTTCCCGTCACCCTTCAAAGTGTGTATTGACATTGATCTTACCTTTCTTTCCATCTACCTTTTCACAATCCTTCCATTCATTATCCTTCTACCTTCTATCATTTTTCCTCATTTGCCTATTCCTCCTATCTTCCAACCTCACTTGCTTTTACATAAAATATTATCCTTCATTTTTCTCTTCCATCTTCTTTTCCCTATTAGCATCTTTGAGCATATCATTTTGAATCCTTGGCATATCATGGTTTATCCTTTCAAGGAGCATTATCTGAAAAGCTTGCCTTCTTCCAAAAAATTATAAAATTCAAAAAATAGAAAAATTCAAAAAGAAAAGAAAAAATTAAAAATTAAAAATGTACCATGGTGAAAACTTAGAAACAAGCACCTTGGTAGAAAAAGTAAAGAGAAATAAATTCATCCTATGGTGAAAACCACTCCCTTGTGGTGCCTTGGATAAGTACCGTGATGAAAACCTGGCAATCAGGCATCATGCGTAGTTCTTCTACATATTCCATCCATTCCATCTTCTCTCTTTGATCTTGACAATGTTGACCTATACTTGAATATTTGGTTGTCTTATGAGCTATCTTACGATGATCTTGCTTTCATTCCATTCATTTTTTAGCTTTCATATCTATTTTTCTCCATTCATTCTAGCCTGTCGCTATCCTCTTCCCCTTTGGTCTTGATCGAATAAAAAAAGAGTAAAACACGATGCTATGAAGTCTCTTGACATGTCTACTCCTTTGGACTACATCCTTCCTTCTTTTGCAGTGCACTTTTGTGACTTATCCTATGCTAGCCTCTCATTGCTTGTCCAAATGCGCTTTACATGACAATTTTTCCCTAGCTTGGGTACTCTTGAGAAGTTTTCCTTTGAGGATGTCTTCCCTTCACTCTCCTTCATTCTCATGTCTTCCATCTCTTCCACCAGCTTGCTTATCCCTTTTGTTCTCCACCTTCCTAGACGTTGGGACTACACGATGTGATCTTGCTCAAGAGTTTGATGCCCGTTCTATCTGGGGGCATTCTTTGTACATACTTTATGGATCCTGAAAAAATACCAAAAAAATTGATATATGATGCTGAAAAAATCCTAAAAAGCATAAAAAGTCTTGAAAAAAATACAAAAAAAATTAAAATAAAAAAAAATAGAAAAAGTGCCTTGGTGAAAACTTGGAAACAGGCGCCTTGGTAGCAAAAATACAAAAAAAGAAAAAAAGAAAAAAATGAAAAAAGAAATCCAAGTGGTGAAAACCTAGAAACAGGCGCTACTTGAGGCCTTTGCACTCCTATTTGTTAGCATGCGTCCTCGACACTTAGCCACTTTCCATTATGCCTTGACCTTATTTGACTTGGTTTGGAATTGGTATTTATCTTTGTCTAAGGGGCATAACTGTTAGCATAGGTCTTTTAGGTGCGTTTGTCTCTTGGGGCATTTCACAACAGGTGTTTTTCAACACCACTCCAAACAGTGTTTTTCAACACTACCCTTGCGTCGAGTGTTTCTTAACATTTATCAGATGTCTTTCCTAATAGTCTAAGTATGATGCGATATTTCTCATTTACAGATGTGATAACTAGAGTTTGACTCTATGACCAACACACACGCACTTAAACAATCAACTTGCTTGAGATATGTTGACTTTATTTTTCTTTGTGTGTTGTCTATGAGGATTTATTTGATGAGTGGTCTCTCCCTGAGAAGTTTTCGATGATGCATAGCTAGAAGACTGAGGGAATGAGAACATGTTTTATTTCTTTATTTGCTTGTAGGTATATTTTGTTGGTCCTACTTGTCATGAGCATTTATGTTGGTCTTACTTGACACTATGGATTGATAAGGTATTATCCTTGACTGTTTTGCGAGTGCATGCTTCTAGTTATCCTGACTTTCAGGTGTCTTGATACAAGCATAATCTCACTATATCAAAACTTAGGTGATCTCACTGCATTAGTCATCTTGACCTACATGTCTTTGATGCCTAGGTGAGATTTTCACATTTCTATCTGATAAAGATCATATTCATATCCACATAGTTATGCTAGTGTGCATTGTATGATCTTACGATGCTACCAATAACGCTTGATGATGATAATTAGATGTCTATAAGCGTTGTGACCTTAGATGTCTATAATTTGATGCAAGTCAACCACTTTCATAGTAGCTTGCATTTCTAGGTTCATGTTAGTTTAGTTTCTGCACCTTGCATATGGAGAGAGCTCTCCTTTTTTCATCTTACGTGGACCTGTTGGTCAACTGTGTTCATTTTTTTATTCTTCTTGATCATATCTTTCATTTCTGATCTTTCATATCACATCATTTTCTATCCATTTTCGGACTCGAAATTGAAATCAAAGTCGCGTTTCAAAATTTTTTCCCCTTCTTCTGAGCAGTTGACTGACCTTTTGAGGCATAATTTAATTTTTAGTGGAATTTCTTCCTTCCATGTCTCTCAAATTTTTTAGTCTTTCATCCACTCTATTTCTAGTCTTCTATTTCTATTCTTCTACTTCCTCATTGGGGCATGTTTCATTGCCTAATGGTTAACCTATTGACCCTTATCTTCGATTGTGATTTTATTATGATTTGATCAACCTTATCAATTTTCTGTCTCTCCTCTACTTGATTTCAATTTCAATTCCGAGGGGGGCAGTATTTATGGGATTCTCATCCCCGATTCCTTGATTTTTCTAATTCAGACATCTTTTGTGAGCTTTTGCTCAAATTTGAGATTCTTATTTCTTACTTTGAATGTGATCCCAAATCAACCTCATGTTCAAAGACCTTTGTTTATGCTTTGTCCGGATATGATCCCGAATCAACCTCATATCTGAGTTGTTTTGTGATCCCAAATCGATCTCACATTGCAACTTCATTCTTTGACTACATGTGTTCCCAAATCGATCACACATTAGTCAAAGAGGGGCAAATGTATGCACCCTAAAATGGTCGCCTAGACTTTGGGCCCCATTTATTTGATTTATCAATCCTAAATCATTTTTATCAATAATCAATATTTTTAACATTATTAATTTCTTGATCAAGTCTTAATTTCGATCATATATTGGATTTTTATCCTTGGGCTAACCATTTATCCTAAGTCTTTATTTAATTAAAAGAATATTTCCTCCCCTTTTGATTAAATAAAAAGCCCCACTTTTCCTCTTATCCTAAGTTGCACAAATAAAATATTATTCTTATTTCACAAAAAAGAAAAACTACTTTTTGTCTCACATGAGGCTCAAAAATCAACACTTCACTCTCATTGGAGGATACTTGTGCACATGGATTGCTCCTCTTTCAACCTCCACCGCCGATTAAGACTTTTGCCTCTTAATCTCCATGGCCCATTCCTTTGCATTTCTTATAAAAGGAGAGTTGTCTCCTTCATTTGCATATATCATGTTTTGAATACTAATCTTATGCTGCAGGAATTCTTGGAGACTTTTTGGAGCTTTTGGAAACCTTATCATTCTTAGTCTTTCATTCTTGCATTTTAGCTTTCATGGCATCTAGTTTAGTTTCCTTTGATGCAATAGATTTAACTCACATAGCTTAATAAGAGGGATTTGTAACACTTGTTCTTTCCATTTCATAGCTTAGTTGCATTGCATTTTCATTTCCATAGACTAGTTTGCATTGCATTTTTATAGTGATTCTTAAAGATATTGGCACTCTTGCCCTTGTCCTCATTCGAATCTCTCATTGTGTGGTTGACTAGCAAGGTCATAAGCTTGTAGCTCTAGCTGAGAGCAAACACATCATAGTCCCTTGCAACTCCATGCATAAAGAGCTATGAGCCACTTTGTGAGGCCTCATTCTTGAGCAACCTTGCATGTAATGGTTCATAGAAGTGCACCTTTTTAGTGTGTACAAGTATCTCGATCTGAAACTATGGTCTTTGGCAAACCATGTAGTCTCACCACTTCTCTAAAAAATAATTTTGCTACATGAACAACATCATTAGTCTTCTTGCAGGGAATGAAATGTGCCATCTTCAAAAATCTGTCAACTACTACAAAAATTAAATCATGTCCCTGCTGTGTCCTCGGTAAACCAAGAACAAAGTCCATACTGATATCCTCCCAAAGCTTCTCTGGTACACGTAATGGCTGATACAACCCTGTATTCTGCTTCACTCCTTTCGCCATCTGGCATACTCTACAACTCTGTACAAACTTCTTCACGTCTTGCTGCAATTGTGGCCAATAATAATTCTCACCAACCAAAGCAAGGGTTTTATCACGACCAAAATATCCAGCCAATCCTCCACTATGCTTCTCCTTGATGAGATTCCCTCTCATAGAACTTTGTGGAATGCACAACTAACTCCCTCTGAATAGCATATCATCTTGGATGATAAAATCCAGCCATTGCGTCCTGTTTAGAGTAACAGGCTCTTTATAAGCTTTCCAAGCTCCACCAAAATTAGGATCTTCTGGATACAAATTCTTGAGTTCCTTGAACCCAACCACCTCAATCTGCATCTCTGTCAGCAATAGTTGTCTTTTGCTAAGAGCATTTGCAACCCTGTTAGACTTTCCACTTCTGTGTTTCAAAACAAATGTATAACTCTGCAAAAACTCAACCCATTTCAAATGTCTTTGATTCAACTTTCCTTGACTATTCAAATATTGCAAAGCTTGATGATCAGTATACAAGACAAACTCTTTAGGAAGCAGATAATGTCTCCACTTATTTAATGTCTAAACTATAGCATAAAATTCTTGATCATAGACAAAATATTTTCTCTTGGCATCATTTAACTTCTCACTAAAATAAGCAACAGGTTTACCTTCTTGGCTCATAACAGCTCCTATTGCAGTACCACTAGCATCACAGTCTACTTGAAATACCTTATTAAAATTTGGAAGTGCTAAAATAGGTTGTTCTGTAACTTTTTGTTTCAACAATTGAAAGCTCTTTTCTGCCCCATTAGTCCACTTAAACTCTTTTTTAGCCCCTTTCATTGTCTCAGTCAAGGAACCATAAATACTGCTAAAATTTTTGATAAACTTTCTGTAAAAACTAGCTAGACCATGAAAAGATCTTACCTCAATAGCACTCCTTGGAGTAGGCCATTCAAGGATAGCATGTACCTTCTCTGGGTCCATTTTTAGACCTTCTCCTGAAACTACAAATTCCAAATACACTAACTCTTTCTTCACAAAACTACACTTCTTCAAATTAATCAATAATTTCTCATCTCTCAACTTCTCAAACACCATACGAATATGCATCATATGTTCCTCCAATGTCTTGCTAAAGATCAAAATATCATCTAGGTAAACAATGACAAACTTACCCAGAAATTCTTTCAGAACCTCATTCATGAGCCGCATGAAAGTGCTCGGTGCATTGGTTAGCCCAAAAGGCATGACTAACCACTCATACAGTCTTTCCTTTGTCTTGAAGGCAGTCTTCCATTCATCTCATTCTCTAATCCGAATCTGGTGATATTCACTCTTCAGATCTATCTTTGAGAAATACACAGCTTCACTCAAACAGTCCATAATATCATCTATTCGTGGTAATGGAAACCTATACTTGATTATGATCTTGTTTATTGCTCTGAAATCTATACACATCCTCCATTCTCCATTCTTCTTTGGTGCTAATACTGCTGGTACAACACATGGACTTAGGCTCTCCCGAATTAATCCCTTCTGTAACAACTCATGTACTTGTCTGTTCAACTCTTCACTTTCTGCTAGTGTCATTCTGTGTGCTGCCTTGTTTGACAAACTGGCTCCTGGAATCAAATCCATCTGATGACTGATCTTCCTTACCGGTGGTAATCCATCAGGTACATTATCAGATACAATATCCTGAAACTCATTCAACAAATCTACAACCTCTACAAGTACATCCTCTACTTCTTCTTTACTAGCTTTTAAAATTAAAGCAAAACACACATGCTCATGCCTCATACCATCTAGGAATTTTCTTCCATCAACAAATGTTATTCTTGCATTACCACATACCTTTTCTTTGGTCTCCTTCAATGGCTTTAGCTTATGTCGCACTCCATCCTTTGTCAGGGAATAGGTATTCGCATGACCATCATGTACAACACATCTATCAAACTATCATGATCTACCCAACAACATATGACATGCATCCATAGAGATGATATCACATAGTACCTCATCTTGGTACCCGCCGATCTTGAACTTTACCAGGCACTGTTCACTGACCATGACCTTGTGGTCATCCTGCACCTAGGCAATCTGGTATGGATGTGGGTGTTTCTGTCTCTTGAGCTTCAACTTTGTCACCATCTATTCTGACACTAAATTTTTAGTACTTCCACTATCGATAATCACATCATAGCATTTACCCTCACACTTACATCTAGTGCGAAACAGGCTCCTCCTTTGTTCAGGTTCATTCTCACCACTAAGCAGGACTCTTCTGTTAATTAGCATTTCTCCTCTTTCAACATCTTCAGAATTTGATGATCTAGCATCTTCATCTACATGTGCAACTTTGGCCTGGCCTTCATTTCTCTTGTCTGTTCTACCTTGGCGCTGAGGACATTCAAATGCCCTATGACCTTCTTCTCCACAGTGAAAACATGTTCCATGAAAGCCTCCTCTTCCTAAACCTTGTCCTCTTCCTCTTCCTCTCTGATCTCTATTATTTTGATTTTGGAAATGATTGGAATTATTTCCTCTCTGATTCTGGCTGCTACTGGCCTCATCCTTCTTTTTCGAATCTTCATTTCGGCCACCATATGACCATCCACCAGATCTTCCACCATGACCTCTTCCATTTTGTCTGCTCTCAAACTTCTTATTCAACTTTTCCTCTACTTTTAGGGCAAACTAGTATGCCTCCTCAATACTGTTCATTCGAACCAGATTCAACTCCTCATGAATGCTTGGCCTTAACCCATTAAATTATCGGGCAACTTTCTCCTTATCAGCTTCGGCATGGCCTGTTCTGATGAGGAGTCGATAGAACTCCTCTGTATACTCCTGAACAGATCTTCCTGCTTGCTTCAAACTTTGCATTTTCTTTAGTAGGTCAAGCTTATAATCAATAGGAATGAATTCTCGCTTCAATTTATCCATCATCCGATCCCATCTTGTAATTTTATCTTTCCCTCTTCTATTTCGCTCCAATTGAATTTCTTGCCACCAGATCTTCGCATGACCTTTCAGTCTGGCCTTCGCAAATTTGACCCTATCAGGATCCTCAACATCTTCATACTCAAAATATTCCTCACATTCATTGATCCAGTCGATCAATTCCTCTGAGTTAAGATTTCCAAAAAATGTAGGAACCTCAATCTTAGGTCTTTTCCCAATCTTAGAAATCGTCTGAAAAAGTCTTTCTTCCTCCTAGTTCACAATTTCAGCTTCTCCTTCTTGATATTCTTCTTCGGCTTCATCCTCGCTTTCGTCTCTGACATTAATATTCATTCCTCTATGAATCTCTTCTTGAAATGCTCGCACTTATCTCTGCAACTCTCTAACCTCAGGTATCACAGCACCAGCTTTTCCGCCATGTTTTCTTCGTGGAGGCATTTTTGCGATGCACGCTGAAACCCTAACCACGGTCCTGGTGCAAACTGCCTCACAGTCGGTGATCTGTTTACACACTCAAGAACTCCTGCTCTGATACCACTTGATGAAGGGTGCTCCCCTTAATACCACAAACACATAATAGAAATAGAGAAACAAAAATAATAATATGCAAGAACATAAAATTGGCTTCTTATTATCTCCACAAATGTGGAATTACAAACTTTCAGAATTACAATATGCAAAGCCACATGGGCATTCCCTTACAATATTCTGTAGGACAAAGCCTCGAATCAATACCCCGATCTACTACCATAACTGCCCTAGACAACACTACGGGCCTTCTTTATATAGGCAATTTCCACCGCCCGAGAAGGTTCTAGAAATTTAGCCCTTAGGGCCGACCAAACTTAGAATTATTTTATTTTACAATTTATTACATCAAAGTCGGCTCAAAATGAGTTTTGAAACCCAAACATAAATTTTGAAGAAAAATTATTTTCCGCCATTTCAAGTGACCCAACTTCCGAAGACCATAAGTCATCACCCGTTGACCTGATTGGCTATTATAACCCCATTCTGGAAATGCCACGAAGCGCTGTATAGGCTTGATTAGCACAAAGCACTTGTCACCCAAATTTTCAACCTCATATGGGGCCTCTAAAGCCTTCAAAACTGAGTTCAAAGTTTTTGTACCCTGTTGCCAATACCAAAATTTTTTAATATCTTCAAAACTAGACCTGATCTAGCCATGAAACTTTGCTGGCAGGCTGATATGACTGAGATGAACCTCCACATGTAAAATTAGAACATTCTGAGATCATAAGACCAACTTACTAAAAAATAGCAAGTTTCCATAAATAGCAACTCTGCATAAGATAGCCCTTATTGAATACAAAAATAGAAATATTTTTGGGTGATGCAAGATTGCTCTTACACCCAGGATGCTCCTGCATCAATGCTCAGGCAGGTGTACCCTTGATTCACTTCTTGAAAGGAATCACAAAATATTATGCATTTATACCATTTACAAACTGATTTTAAAGATTTTATCATTTAAATGTGTGATTGATGATGGTGAACTGCTTCTAGAGAATGGATCAGTGCCTTAACCTAGGGCATAGAGTCACTCAATAACATATATCAACTAAAAATCCTAACTCAAACACTCTTAAAATCAAAATAAGTGTTTTTCCTATTATCCCTCTCACTCCCAAACCTGATCATCAAATTCCTATCCAACCATGAACTCACTAAAACTACCTTAAAGACTTGAATCCTAACTTTGTTAGGAACTCAAAGATAATTCCACAATATTCTTTATCTACCATATGCTAACTCACTTTGTGACATTAACATATATGAGCCCAAGATCAAAACAAGAAGACAAACATAAATCTAAGATTGGAATTCAAGTATATTCTCATTAAAATCTGTAGAATCTATACATTACCAAGACAACAAAATGCTAGGAAACAAACCCAAAATCCAGGCTCTCCTTGTTCAGTCTTTTACATTGACTATCAACATAACATCACCAACCACCAAAAAGTAAAAAATAGTTTCCATATATACCACTAGTCACCTTGGAATCACAAAAATCAAGATGCAACAAGCTACAGATGACTAGGGTAGAAGTTAGGGTTTTCACCCACCAAACCAACTGGATTTAATCAAAATTTAATACATTGGAGGAAAACCAAGCAACCTAGAGAAAATAGATCCTAGAATGATCTCCATTTATGAAAAATTTCAGAGCAATGTACCGAAGATCATGAATCTACTATGTTAATCAATTTGATCTCTCACCTACAACATGCCTCGAGCAACTCCTTACCCATTCTTTTACGGTACAATCCTTCTGCAATCAATCATCAGACTCCCTGGACCACTCTACAACAGTTGACAAAATCATATCTACCCGATCCAGCTACTTAAGCATTCAATTCTAGTCCTTTTGTCGCTAAAACCCTTAAAGTATTTGAATCTGGAAGAAATGGCTACTTTATGGCGCCAAACAACATATCGACGACCAACATTCAAATTTGGATCAACTTTATATCCCTACCATCAGATCTCTTCACTTTTCCTGGGTTTCTCAACTTAACTTTATAGGAATCCTGGTTTACATTTTGCCCTAGTCGCGAGATCACCCAGTCATCTTCTTTAACCTAAGTTATACCTAGCGATTCAGCGACTGTAGTCTCGTGATCGCCCAATGATCTCTTTAACCGCCACATTTTCCTGAGATTATGCGACCGCCGTTGATCTTTACCTTCTCTTCATCCTACGGTCCACATCAAGTCATGAGAACCTTTCTGACTTAACCGTTTGATCTCGAGATTGAGTGACTGAAGAGATTCATAACCGCCTGCCAGGTCGTTGAAAGTTTGGCAATTAACCGCTAGGATTAAGAGATTGCGCGAACACACAGTCGCGAGATCGCTGAATGAAAATGTAACAGCTTGAGGATTCAGAGATTTGGCGACTGCAAAGAATACACCGCCACTTCATATCTAGAGATCTAGCGACCAAAGGGCAATCGTTAAGTCTCAAAAGGACATGGAATATTCTTCAAACATTGAGAGATTGTGCGACAAAAGCATTTCTCATAGTCGCGGGAAGGAAAGGAATATGCCATTTTGGTAAGGAGATCAAGCGACTAACCAAGAGGATAAAATGTGCACATGCATTATAAATCACTTAAGTGGCCAGATAAAGTAATGACTAATTAGAATCTGGCCTAGAGAATCTAGGGTTTTTCCTCCTAATGACTAGAATTATGAATATATGAACTAGGGTTTGAGGGCCAGGGACATAGAAAACCATTGTAGGGACCAAGGAAAATTTTATAGCCACATAAAATTCTTTAGGTGCTAATAGACCCCTCTCTCAAGGATATGTGGCTTTGGGTGAGGGAAAAATTTGATAAAAAACTGAACAAATGACATAACAAATTCCTTTCATTAGCTAGTAGAGTGCAAGTCTTTCAAAAGATTCTCTCCTCTTACAATATTTACTACTCTTCCGCCTGAATGTTTAATGATTATCAAATCCTTTAGATCCAAAATTCTATTAGAAACTTCCTTTGGTCTGATGGAAAAGGTAATAGGAAAATGCATGTCATTAAATGGGATTGGTGCCACATTGATAAGAAACTTGGTGCTCTTGGTCTTAAAGATCTCAAAACCCGAGGCATTGTTCTTGCTGCCAAATGGATTTTACATGCTCTGGATGGGCAGGAACCTTGGAAAGTTTAAATCAAAAACTATATTGAATGTGGTGTCCCAAAGGCTACTAAGTCTTGGAAATCTCTTCCTTTTAGTGACTTGATTGCTAGTGGTTTTCCTATCTGTGTTCAAGGTTCTTGTGTATTTAAAACCATATGGAAGGCTTGGGAGTATGTTAGGAACCATTTGACTAACACTAGCATCTGCACTAATGATCTCATACATGGTGAACGATCTATCTGGTGGAATCTCACCCATTTGAACAAGCCCCTTGTCCTCACTCAGGGTTGTTCGACCAAGTACTGGGCTAAAAATGGCATCTCTCAATTCATTGATATCTTGAAGCAGGAAACTCTTGTTAGATGGGAGGACCTTAGGTCTAGGTATAACTTCCCCCAGTCTCAAAAGAAAACCTATAATATGCTTGCCAATGCTTGTCGCTCCCTCCCTAATAAGTGCCATGTTAATTCTCACATATTTCTTGAATTCAAATGGGAGGATGGAACTCTTAGGAATAACAGTCCACCAATACAACTAGGGGGGGGGGGGGGGGTGAATCAGTTGTATGATAGATTATTAAACTTTAAACTTTGAATATCAGTAATACCAAATCAAATGAACACAATGAATGCCAACACAATAACACGATATTTGTTATCAAGGAAACCTTGTTAAAGGTAAAACCCCAATGGGAATTAACACCCACTAATGATGTACTAAGACTATAGTATCCCTATTAAAAGATCTAGCCCTATTAGGAGCTGATTAAAACATTATAGTACATAGTCCTTGTTAGAGGATAGACCTTGTTAGGAGTTAAGAAAAGAAGTGGGCTCACTGCCCAAAGAAGGTTATGTCCAGCTTTAGAACTCACAGTTCACAACACAAGTGTATGTCAGGAAATACACAATCCTTGTGAACTTTTTAATAGCAACCTTCTTTGCTTGATCAGTTCTAATGAAGTATATAAGTTATCCTTTGCTCTACATCTAGCAGACACAAGCCCACAGCTTCCACAATTCTCTTTTACATCACATTCATCCTTCCATATCTTTCCAAAAGAAAAGATCTTACATATATACCCTATTACAAAATAAATGATCAGGTCAACCAATTAGGCTTTCCTAATATACAAGTAATTACATAACTCTTTGCTAAGATACGAATGTTATCTATATCAATTATACAACCATTATATTACTACAATTGAGGTCCGACATCCGTAATTTATGCTCACCATTCATAATACACGCTACAACTCTGAAGTCGGCTCCAGATAGGTCTTCTCCAAACTAACGTCATCCTCATTTCCATGACTTGCTAAGATCAATGAACATTCATTAGCATGTTATCTAACATCCCTTAAGCTCGCATATAATGGATCCATATCGCCTGTAAGATATACTCAAAACTCAGAGACTTACTCTATCAACTTCCACTGTCATAGTCTAGTGACCAGTCTTCACTAAATCTTTTGTAACTAAGCCAATGTGAAATATTACATCATGTGATCTTAGATATAAGATCACAACACCTTCAAGTACACATAATTGTGTTCACACATTCTGAATCATCTATACGGTCTCTGTACACTGTAATAACCAGTATGTTCTCTCCATAGAAACATATGTTGACATCAGTGACAAAACACAAATGACAACAGTAGTAATTCCAACAACACTTAACGTAGTGATTAAAAATATTAAATGCATATCCAACAATATCCCCAATGCATTAGCAATATCCAACAATCTCCCCCTTTGGCATTGATGGCAACATATGGAAAAATCCATCAACCCAAGAATACTCTAATGAACTCTTCCTCATAGTATCTCTCCCCATATGGTAGGGATTTTCACATAGTCTCTTTCCCCCTTTGACAACAATGGAAAAGGGTGCCATAAGTCATCAACTATCTTCATCAATCGGGTGCTAAATCACCCAAATATATTTTGTAGGCCTTCAACAATCACTCCCCCTAAGGAGTCGATCCATACATCAAGTCCATAATAGGATGTATCTTTGAAAACCTCTAGACTGATGCATTCCTGCATCACTTAATTCTCACTAGGAGGGGCCTGCACCCCAAGCATACCTTTGAGATAATCAAAGGCATCTTTTGGCAATGGCTTTGTAAAGATGTCTGCTATATGTTCCTTTGTGCTAATGTATTCCAACCTTATTTCTCTCTCTACTACCTTGTCTCTCAAAAAGTGATACTTAATAGAAATATGCTTAGTTTTGGAGTGCATCACATGATTCTTTGACATATTTACTATACTGGTGTTATCAAATGGATAACCACTGGTTCATCAAAGGTTATTCCAATATCTTTCAGCATTTATTTCATCCAAACCATTTGAGTGCAATTGATGGCAGCAACAACATACTCAAATTCGGTAGTAGATTGAGCTATACAATCTTTCTTTTTACTTAACCATAAAACCAACCTTTTCCTAAGGAAAAATGCACCTCCACTAGTACTCTTCTTGTCATCAATATTCCCTGCCCAATCAGCATCAGTATAAGCATGTAGTTCAAAGTCATCATTTTTATCATACCATAAGCCATATTCCATTGTTCCTTTCAGATATCTAAATATCTTCTTTACAACAACCAATTGTGTTTCTTTAGGATCTGCTTGGTATCTAGCCACAATTCCAACAACATTAGCAATATCTGGTCTAGAGTGAGTCAAATATTTTAATCCACCAACCATTGATCTATACTTGGTCTGAAAAACACTCTTTGTCTCATCATTATTTGTTAATTTATGACCAGTCACCATGGTGTACCAACTGGTTTACAGTCTTTCATTCCAAACTTTTTCAACATTTCTTTAAGATACTTAATTTGAGAAATGAAAATGCCATTCATGCTCTGATTTATTTGCAGTCCAAGAAAGAATTTTCATTTCACCTATCATGGACATCTCAAATTAACTCTCCATCTCTTTAGAAAATTTCTTACATGTTTCATCATTGTCTCCAAAGATAATATCATCAACAAAAACTTCTATTATCATGATTTCATCTTCACTAGTTCTTAAATACAAGTTACTGTCAACATTACCTTTTATGAATCCAAGGCAAAGTAAGTACTTATCTAACCTTGCATATGAAAACCTTAGAGCTTACTTTAGTCCATATATTACCTTCTTCAACTTGCATACCATGTCCCCATATTTGGTCAAAGGAAATCCATCAAGTTGTTCTATGTATACTTCCTCTTCAAGATCCCCATTTAGAAATGCTGATTTTACATCCATGTGATATACCTTGAAGTCTTTATGTTAAGCATAAGCCAAAAATAGTCTCATAGCTTCTATCCTAGCAACATGAGAAAATGGCTCTTCAAAATCTATGCCTTCTTGTTGTGAGTATCCTTTGCATACCAATCTTGCTTTGTTCCTTACAATAATTCCTTCTTCATTCATTTTGTTTCTGAAAACCCACTTAGCTCCTATCACATTTTTGTCTTTAGGTCTAGGAACCAATTCCCAAGTGTTATTTTTCTTTATATGATCTAATTCTCCCTACATAGCTTTGATCCAAGATTCATCTCTACAAGCTTCATTGGTAGTTTTTTGTTCAACTTGAGAAATAAAACAAATTTCTTCCCTTGTCTTTGATCTAGTCATTACTCCTTGACTTGTGTTACCAATAATTTGATTTTCAAGATGATTTTTCTTTACATACCTCGGAGTCTTAGGAATCTTAGTAGCTTCGTTTGTGTCATCATCACAAATCTCATTTTCACATTCAATTTGAATATGTTCTTCTTCTTCTATAGTAGTAGCCTCCTTGATCTTTGTATTCAAATTGCAATCATACATTCTCTCTTGTATCTGAAACTTTTCATCTATGTTCACATTGTTACTTTCAATTATCTTTCTCAATCTCAAATTAAAAAATTTGTAAGCCTTGATTTTTGTAGAATAACCAAAAAATATTTCTTCATCACTTCTAGCATCAAATTTCCCTATTTCATCATCTTTTTGATATAGCATTTACTACCAAATATTCTGAAATATTTTACAGTAGGAGTATGATTAAACCACAATTCATAATGAATCTTACTTGTACCTTCTCTAATTTGAATTTTGTTCAATGTGTATACTATTTTCCCAATAGCTTCTAGAGAAGAGCCGCAATCTATACTCAAAATAATCACTCAGAGGTCCTTAATACTCTCCACTTGCATACAAACTAGGGCTCTAACAAAGAGTTCCCAAAACCCACAAATCAAGATTGGTTATTCAATCCAATCTCCTACACCCTTAAAGCACTAATTCACACAACTCAACCCTACCAATCCAGGGATGGAACCAACAGTTCACTCAAGGTTCAATATCAATTTCTAATGGAATGAAATGCTAATCCTACACCAAGCAATCTTGGAACACAATTTAGACACCCAAACCCACTATAGGGCTACAAGGAGAAAACATGATTTATTGATGGAAACCTGCTTGGAACTCCACAAAATTAGGTCTTAACCACCCTCAAAGGCTTCAATCCACCTACCAAAAGTACTCTCCAAGTTTGGACCTTTGACCAATCACCAAACTCCTACTGTCCTCAAATCTCTCCTAGGCATAATATGGCTAATAGACCAAATTAACAAAGGAAATGTTTGAAATCCTTGTCACATTCCAAAATAAAATATTGTAACATCTATAGGATTGCATCAAATGACTAAATCCAAATATTTAGATCACCACTCCACCCCTGGGCCGAGTTGTGTCTTCAAACCCACAATTTTGGACAGTCACATAGAGATGCATGTCCAGAGGGTTTAATCATTCCTCCTTTCTCCATTGGCTTCCTGATCTAAGACCTCAAGAATCTTAAATTAAATCCTCCCTCCTTTCTTTCCACCAAGAATCAGATTTTTTCCATGGTGGACTCTCCTGGAAAGAGGAATTTTGTCTCAAAACTCTAGGTAGGGCCTTCCTGCAACTAGTGAACACACAACATTTGATAACTTTCATTCTATGTTGTTTCAGGACTTCAAACCAATTGCATTCTTCTCATAAAATATAGGACCAACTTCTAAGGTCTTTCAATGTCACATGTGAGACTGTACAGGTTCGTACTCTTTGAAAACACAGTCAAATTCTCAGGAAAATCAATGAATTTTATTGAAATCGTTCATGAAATCTTCTCCAAAATCTTCCAACCAACTTAGATTGGAGTCTCCCAACATGTTTATGCAATCCTCAATTAGTTCCAACCAACTAATATGGTTTGTGACCGTGGAGATTTAAATTTAACAACTTTTTGAAAAATTGCTTAAAGCAATATTGACAACATTGACAACTTTTGCCAAAGTTGTCAATTGTCAATCAAAATTATTAAAATCTATCCTAGACTCCACCTAGGACCTTAGAAAGGTTTAAATAAACTTATTTCCATCTTATCTTGGGCCAATTAGACCATCCTAGTTAATTAGACTATTCAAGCCCTTTCTAACCAATTTGTCCATCAATGTCCAAGGTAGACAACTAGGTTTATAACAATACCTATTGTCACCTTGTGATGCAAGGGCATTCTTGGATCCTTGGTGAATCTACATGGTGGTGTGTTACTTGACCGGTGTTACTCAGTTGCAGCTTTAACTGGTGGTCTTAGTTATTGAAGGAAGCTCGGTCACTGAAGGAACTCGATGAAGCTTTTGGTGCTCGATGGAACTAGTTCTCGGTGATGTCTATGTTGCTCCATGTTGCTTGGTGTGGTTGGTTGTTTCATTGGTGCTCGGTTGTTTCTGTGGCACTCGGTAGTTCTAGTTTACCGACTGGAGTTCTTGGTGGTTTGGTTGGCCGAGCCGACTTGGTGCATTTATTATTGGTAGCTTTGTTGCATTCTCCTATGTAGATCTGAGGCTGACATGGAGAATTTAATGATTGTACGGCTATTTGAGAGCTGACTTGTATTACATTTAATATTTTTTTGTAAGAGTTAAGTGTGACATCCAATTGACTTGTGGCTGAAGATTAGTATTTAAGGAGGGTTTGGGTAGTTGTTTAGAGAGCAGATCTAGGGAATCAGATAAGTGAAGTTGTGGAAAAGATCTTGGATCCTATGAGATCTAGCAGATCAGATTGATTTCTGATAGTTGTAATAGTAGAGCTAGTGGTTTGCATGCTTGGATACAAGGAGATTGCTTGGTGGCTTGCGAGCACAAGTTTAGATCGGCCTTAGGGTTTCCATCAGTTATTGATTTGTCTTAGAACTGGACTAGTTGGTGTTGGATTAGATCTTGTTGATCTTACATAATTACTATTATTTATAATTGGCCCTAACCCAGAAGGCCTTATAACTGAGCATGTTAATGGAAATTTGATATTGAGCATATCTTGTTGTGTTATTCTATTGTGTTCTTGATTGGCTACAAGGTTGGACTATCCTTAATTGCATCCACCATCCTTAACTGCGTCAAGTGGTATCAGAGCTAAGTTGATCTTGTTAAGCGAAGGTTAACCTAGCAAGGCTGATCTTGCAAAGTTGATCTTATGGACAAAGAGATCATATGATCTGGGTTGCAGATCTATGGCATTGAACTTGTCGAATCTTAACCTAGTTGTTTATGCGAGGTGGCAAGTTGCATACAACTTGGAGGTTGTCACAAGGTGGTTAGTGTAGGGTTTTGTTGTAGAGGGTTTTCTTATCTTTAAGGATGCCTCTGAGAAGATTGGACCCTAGAGTGATTGTGGATCTCTGTGATACTGTGGAATCTAGGATTATAGAGAAGGTGAAATCTAATTTTAGATCTGAGATGGAGTTGATGAAGAATGACATGGTCGCTGAGATCATGAGAGCTGTTGCTGGTGTACCTCTAAATGTTGGTACTGAAGATGGTTATGAGGAAGCTGCTAAAGACTTTGAAGCTGCTGGATCTAGTGGTGATCATCGGAGGGATAGATCTGGTGAAGATAGAATTGCTTAGTTGCATAGATCTGGAGCTAGGTTAAGTAATAGTTACTGAATGGAAGTTTCTACTTTCTCTAGTACTTTGAAACCTAAGAACTTGACTGATTGGATTGGTGAATTAGAAGATTTCTTTGAGCTGGAAGAAATTGAAGATCCTCTTCGAGTGAGGTTGGCACAGACAAAATTGAAAGGACATGCTGCTCTTTGGTGGAAAGAATTACAAAAAGATAGAGAAGATGAAGGTGAAATGAAGATCAATCAGTGGAGGTTGATGGTGACTAAGTTGAAAGCTAAGTTCATACCTACTGACTATGAACTTGACTTGTTTAAGAAGTTTCAAAATCTAAAGTAGAAGGATCTAACTGTTGAAGATTATACCGAGGAGTTCTAAAAGCTTACTAATCGGTCTGGACATAAAGAACTTGGTAAGGAAAAGGTAGCTCGGTATGTGAATGGTTTGAGATTCAATATCCAGGATGAGCTTGGTATGCTGAAGATTGATTCAGTTGAAGATGCTTATCAGTATGCTCTAAAGGCAGAAGATAAGTTGAAAAGGAAACAACATGGTAATCCCTGAGGGAAGGAAAAGATTGATCACTCAGTGAAGGATAAATTGACTATAGAAGATGAACAAAAACCTATAGAACCAAAGAAGAAGACAGGTAGAGTTATCTTTAAGGGTACTTGTTATAACTGTGGTGAAGAAGGACACCGTTCTTTTGAGTGTACACAAAAGAAGCTTGGTGATCGACGGACTGTTGTGGTCAATGAAAATGTTGAGAATGAACCTCAATCTGAGAACTTGCTGGTTTGGTGAACATTACTTGGTACAAAGGAGGAACCTTGTCAGAGGAGTAACTTGTTCAGGACTTAGTGCAAGTTTGGAGGTAAACTCTGTGATGTAATTATTGACAGTGGTAGTACTGATAACCTTGTTGCTGAGGACATGGTTCAAAAACTTGGTTTGAGTAGAATGGGACATCCACATCCTTATAGGATTGGCTGGTTGTAAGATGATCATGCTCTAGAAGTAAGAGAATAATGCTTTGTTGATGTTCAGATTAGCCAGTATAAGGATCTTGTGTTATGTGATATTGTGAAGATGAATAGTTGTCATATATTGCACAGTAGACCTTGGCAATATGAATGCAGAGCTATGTATGATTGTGTGAAGAATGTGTTTACTATTGAGAAGGATGAGAATAATTTTTCCCTGATGCCTTTGTTGGATACAACACTCGGTAGGAGAAGTCTAAGTATTGGTAGCCAAGTTGAGTTGGTAGATCTTGAGAGGATGGATGATCAATTTGGAGAACAAACCTATGTGTTATCAAGGAAAGACTTGAAAAGATAGAGGAAGCTGAAGTGGAAGAGTATGCAAGCTAAAAAGTTGGAGGACTTGTATGTGAAGAACCAGTTTAGGGTTTATGTGCTAAATCCCAGAAGATGTTCTTCTCACATATGAACATCTTTTCAAACCAAGGGTTTCTGATGCAGGGGTATTCTTGGGTCCTCGGTGAATCTGCATGGTGGTGTGTTACTTGGCCAATGTTACTTGATTGCAACTTTAATCGGTGGTCTTGGTTATTGAAGGAAGCTCGGTCACTGAAGGAACTTGGTGAAGCTTTTGGTCCTCGGTGGAACTAGTGCTCGGTGATGCTTGTGTTTCTCGGTGTTGCTTGGCTTGGTCGATTGTTTCACTGGTGTTCACTTGTTTCTCTAGTGCTCGGTAGTTTTGGTTTACCGACTGGAGTTCTTGGTGGTTTGGTTGGCCGACTTGGTGCATTTATTGTTGGTAGCTTTGTTGCATTCTCCTATGTAGATTTGAGGCTGACATGGAGAATTTAATGATTGTAGGTTATTTGAGAGCTGATTTATATTACATTTAATATTTTTTTGTAAGAGTTAAGTGTGACATCCAACTGACCTATGGCTGAAGATTAGTATTTAAGGAGGGTTTGGATAGTTGTTTAGAGAGAAGATCTAGGGAATCAGATAAGTGAAGTTGTGGAAAAGATCTTGGATCCTACGAGATCTAGCAGATCAGATTGATTTCTGATAGTTGTAATAGTAGAGCTAGTGGTTTGCATGCTTGGAGACAAGGAGATTGCTTGGTGGCTTGCGGGCACAAGTTCAGATCTGCCTTAGGGTTTCCATCAGTTGTTGATTTGTCTCAGAACTAGACTATCTGGTGTTGGATTGGATCTTGTTGATCTTGCATAATTACTATTGTTTGTAATTGGCCCTAAATCAGAAGGCCTTACAATTGGGCATGTTAATGGAAATCTGATATTAAGCATATCTTGTTGTGTTATTTCACTGTGCTCTTGATTGGCTGCAAGGTTGGACTGTCCTTAATTGGATCCACCATCCTTGACCATGTCAACTTGCCTTACAAAATAGGACTTTATTAGAACATTGGATTCAAGATCCAATTAGTATCATAACCCTTCCCATTAACCCTTCATGTTTGGGCCCTTTGACATGCTAGCCATGGATGAGCTTGAGGGTGCTCCTGCACCAGCTTCCCTCCGATGTACATGGGGTACATTTCCTTCTAGCAACGTTTTCCTAGTAGCATCTAATATTGTTATGTTCCTTCTCTCAGCTATCCCATTCTACTGTGGAGTTCTAGGAGAAGATGCATGTCTATGTATTCCATGCTCTTCGCAATATGAATTGAATAGATCTGAAGTAAACTCTCCACCTCTGTATGATCTCAGACATTTTATCTTTAAGCCTGATTCATTTTCTACTTTTGCTTTGAATATTTTGAATTTGCCAAATGCTTCTCATTTCTCTTTCAAGTAAGTGATCCACATCATTCTAGAAAAGTCATAAAAAAAAGGTATAAAATACCTTTCACCATAGTATGATCTTGTCCTTGTAGGTCTACATAAATTTGTATGTATCAAATCCAATTTTCCTTTTGTTGTATAAGACTTACTTTTATAACTGTTTCTAGTCTACTTTCCCATAACACACTCTCTACACATAGTGTTACATGGTTTCACAATTTTAGGTAGATCTCTTACTACATTAGTCAAGCTTGCCTTCACAATATTATCAAAATTGACATAACAAAACCTTATGTGCCATAACCAAATTTCATCTATCTTTGCAACAAAATAAGAAGCTTCAAATGTGTTTAACTCAAATACATTACCTCTAGTTTTATAACCAATTGCAATCAGGTTTCATGTCTTACTTATGATAAAACATTTCCCATAAATGAACTTAAATTGATATCCATTGTCCATCAGTTGTCCAAAACTCAACAAATTATGCTTAAGTCCATCAACAAGCAGTACATTGTTAGTATTAGTCCTTCCATCCAAAGAAATAGATCCTAATCCTATGATTGATTTATAAATATTGTCACCGAACCTTACAAGACCACCATCATACTTATTTAGTTTAACAAACTTGTTTCTATCTCCAGTCATATCATGTGAGCAGCCACTGTCTATAACCCATTCAGATTTCTTGTCAACATGTGATACTAAAGATTTTTCCTCATGTACTGGTTTTTCATCCTTAATAGCAATAAATCAAATCTCCTCATAATCACAATCATCATCATCATAAGTACCTTCACTAGCATAATAATATTACTTTTATTTTGAGTACTTAGGCTTGAAAAACTTAGGTTTGTGCTTAGGAACTCTTGTAGGACATCTAGATGCGAAGTGACCTATCTTATTGCATGAAAAACATTTCAAAGTTAACTTTCCTTCTTATTTACCCTTACCTCTTTTTTCTCTTCTAGTGATAAGGGAAACAAGTTCATCTAGCTTTCTTTCTTCTTCTTGTATCTGTTCCCATTCATCAACATACTCACCAAGCTCTTCCTTTATATTACCACTTATGGAGCTCGTAATTCCAGATATTGTCTTCTTGTGTGTGGATGCCTTGAATGTTGTTTCAACTTTAGGTAAAGAATCTCCTATTTCTGCAGCTTCAAATATTGTTAGCTTTGCAATCAACATCTCTCTACTAAATTTTGGAGTCAAAGGTATAATCTCTTCTATAGCCTAAACTTTGGTCTTGTAAACAAGTGTCAATGATCTAAGGATCTTCACAATGACTTCTTCCTCTTCATAAGTGCCTTTGGAGTTTCTGATTCCAATCACAACCTCTGTAACTCTTTGTACATAAGCCCTAATATTTTCATCATCTTTCATTTGTAGCTTCTCCATCCTTGTTTTCCAGTTCTGTAATTTTTCTTGCTTAGTAAACTTATCTCCTTCATATAATGCTTCTAATATTACCCAATTTTTGTGTGTTGAATCCAAGTCTTTCACCTTAGTAAATTCTCCTTTAAAGAGTGCGTTGATCAGTGCTTCCCTTGTGACCATATTATATGAAAATGTCTTCTTTTCATCATCAGTAGTTTTATCTAATTCATCCTTAGCCTTCATGGTTACCTCATTCTTTGTGATCATCCAGTATTTGATACCCAAACATAACAAATGAGTTCTCATCTTGTTCTTCCAACTGTCAAAGTTTTTAGGATCAAATTTTGGAGTATCCTTCCTATAGAACGCCATCTCCAAGATCACCTCAAGTTGTTAAGATTTATCTCTAAGGACCAGTAGCTCTGATACCAATTGTTATGAATAACAGTCCACTAATACAACTGAGAGGAGGGGGGGGGGGTGAATCAGTTGTATGACATATTATTAAACTTTAAACTTTGAATAGTAGCAATACCAAATCAAATCACAATATTTGTTGTCGAGGAAACCCTGTTAAAGGTAAAAACTCAGTGGGAATTAACACCCACTAATGATGTACTAAGAGTATAGTATCCCTGTTAAAAGATCTAGCCCTATTAGGAGTTGATTAAAACATTATAGTATATAGTCCTTGTTAGAGGATAGACCCTGTTAGGAGTTAATAAAATAAGTGGGCTCATTGCCCAAAGAAGTTTATGTCCACCTTCAGAACTCACTGTTCACAACACAAGTGTATGTAAGGAAATACATAATCTTTGTGAACTATTTGATAACAATTTTCTTTGCTTGATCAGTTCCAATGAAGTATATAAGTTATCCTCTGCTCTACATCCAACAGACACAAGCTCGCAGCTTCCACAATCCTCTTTTACATCACATTCATCCTTCCATATCTTTCCAAAAGAAAAGATCTTACATATATACCCTATTACAAAATAAATGATCAGGTCAACCAATTAGGCTTTCATAATATACAAGTAATTACATAACTCTTTGCTAAGATACATACAGTATCTATATCAATTATACAACCATTATATCACTACAATTGAGGTCCAACATCCATAATTTATGCTCCCCATTCATAATACACGCTACAACTCTAAATTCAGCTCCAAATAGGTCTTCTCTAAAACACATGCCACAACTGACGTCATCCTACTTTCCACGACTTGATAAGATCAACAAACATTCCTCAGTGTGTTATCTGACATCCCTTAATCTCACATACACTGGATCCATATCACCTGTAAGATATACTCAAAACTCAGAGACTTACTCTGTCAACTTCCACTATCATAGTCCAGTGACCAGTCTTCACTAAATCTTCTGTAACTCAGCCAATATGAAATATATATCATGCGATCTTAGATATAAGATCACAACACCTTCTAGTACACATAACTGTGTTCACACATTCTGAATCATTTGTGCGGTCTCCGTACACTATAATAACCAGCCTGTTCTCTCCATAGAAACATATGTTGATATGAGTGACAAAACATAAATGACAACAATAGTAATTCCAACAACACTTAATGTAGTGATTAAACATATTAAATGCATATCCAAAAATCTCCCCAATGCATTAGTAATATCCAACATGAATTATTCTCTCAAAAATCAAGGCTCGTAATATATACAACATTATTGCCTATGATGATTCCATTATTAAACATGTCAATATTGTTTGGTACTCTAGCATGGATACTCTCTTATGACATAATCATTTTAATAAACATTGGAAAAGTCTCGTGGATCCAAAGATTAAATGTTTTAAATGGCTTATGTTGCTTGACAGGCTTCCTTTAAGGAAAGATGGTGTTAATATTGAGTTATGTAACATTTGTAGACTTCTTGATACTTGCAGGAATATTCTCTTTGATTGGTCTATTGCTAAAGAGATTTGGCTAATGTTTGGCATTGTTTTTCCATAGCATATAAACACTTTGGACATTATTACAAGACATATCCAAGGATTAAAAAAGGACTCTAACCTGTTTTAGTTTATTTTATCCTCTAATATTCTCTGGTTCATTTAGAAAATTAGAAATGAAGATAGATACCAGAACACTTCCAGAGTTCTTACTGAGTCATTCGGTAGACTCGCCTACTTTAAAATCTCCATGCAGGTCTCTATTAATATGATGATTGAATGAGAAAAAATCATGCGGTTTCTCAAGGATGGACACACCACCATGTTTGTATATGAGTTGGAAGATGGATTTGAATGGAGAAGGAACATGAACAACTTGGCCAACTTGGACAAGGCACTTACGCACTTGGCGAAGGAACTCAGAGATAATAGATAACCCTCTATTCGAAAGTTTGAGATGCTTGCACAAATCCAAGAGCAGAAAAGCATCATTTGGATGGAAGGTCCCCTTGGGTGGACGTCCTGAGCTGAAACTCATGAGAATGTACTTCATTAAGATCTGTCTTCCTTTACCTCCTTTTGGTTCGCTACTCATTCTAATGATTAGTCTATTTTTGATGTCTAACATTTTCTAGTTGGTCATCTTTTTGATCTTGATGCCTGGCCTCTATATTGTATTCTGGTTAACTTTGTACTTATCTTTTTGATCCCTCTATCTTTAATACAAAAAAATATTTTACAGTTTTAAAATAGATATAATATAAATTATTATTAATTATATTTATATTATAATTATATAAAATATACCATGATAATTATTATTTTTCCTTAGTTAAATTTTAGTAACAAATCTCAATATAGAAAATAATTCTAACTTACAAGTATATGTAAAATGACAATCTTCAAAATATGTTACAAATTTTATCCTATTCTTCCATTTCATCTATTTTTGTTTCATAGCACTCTCATTTTCACCTATTTTACTTTTATTTAAAACCTAAATGTCCACCTTACATTAGCACAATTTCATACTTCTATTTAGAAATAATAACTATCTAAACTTCAATTTAAACATTTTTATTTGGTAAATATACTCCTTTTAATCACATGGAATATTTTTATTGGCCATGGACACACTAAACTTTTAATATCTTAACATATTTTATTTATTTAAGATTTTTATAATTAGATGATTTTATAATAACGAATTTATTTATTTAAAAGTAAACTTATTGTATTGGTGTAATTTTATTTTGGCAAGAAGTTGGGCAACGTAACATTCATTCATGACCATCCAATGAAAACTAAGTATTTTTTTAGTAATTTGAATTTTTTTAATTTAAAATATTTATTTATTTATTTAAACAAATTAGTTATTAGAAATATGATTGGTTGAATTCTTTTGTGTTATAGGACCCCTTTTCAAGACTATGATAAATATTTCTCAAAAAAAAATTCTATAAAAATTATTAATCAATTAACGATCAAAATTTGATTCTAAAAGTTTATATATTTTTTTAATAAAATATAATTTAAAAATAATTTATTATTGAATTTTTGAGTCATTTTCAAATAATAAAATATTATTGATTTAAATATATTAATAATATTTAATATAAAATTATTACAATGTCTAGTTAGATTCTTAAAGTTTATATTTTTTTAATAAATTATAATTCAAAAATAATTTATTATTGAAATTGAGTCATTTTCAAATAATAAAATATTATTGATATAAATATATTAATAATATTTATTATAAAATTATTACAATGTCTAATTATTGAAGTTAGACTGTATTATTCTTTATTTGTTGATATTAATATTTATATTAGACTATTTACAAATATATACATATGTACACATTGTACTTATATTATAATTATATTGATATTATTATTGTAACTAATATAATAATATTAATTAAAATAAATTATGTAGGTTTTTAGTAATAAAATAAAGTTATAATTTTTATTTTCACAAATTCAAATATACTATGCTTTTAAAATTTTATTATAAAATTTAAAATCAACTAATTGATCAATTATCTATTTTAGGAGGATTGATTTTCTGAGAAAGTATAATGATTTGCATAGAAGAAATCCTCCGGAGAAAGTATAATGATTTGCATAGAAGAAAATCTAAAATTTAAAATTTGGCAGATATGCTTACAATTGTCTAACTTTAGGAAATACATAAAATACCTATAGACAGTCTCATGCGACATACACAATGCATCATAGTTATCTTGGATTAGTAAATGTATTAACTATATTTTCATTTATATTACAACATATCAACTATACTTGTTAAAATCAACAAATGCATCATTAGAGTTGAAAAGCAAGCAACCAAACAAATGGTGTGACTATGGTCTACCATAAAAATTATCTCATAAAGGTGGTTTTAGAATCTATTTTTATGGAGCAAAAAAATTCTATTGCACGATAAGTTACTGTTAGAGTAAAGTATTAATTATATTAATTAACTTTACTCCCTTCTTAAGATGTCAACTCATTTTGATTTAGTTAAATGATGCACATGCACTAGTTGTTTTATGATGCAGGAGCATCCTGGGTGTAAGAGCAATCTTGGATCACCCAAAAATATTTTTGGTTTCTTTTCAATAAGGGCTATTTTGTGTAGAGCTGCTATTTATGAAAACTTGCTATTTTTAGTAAGTTGTTCATACGATCTAGGAATGTTCTGATTTCACATGTGGAGGTTCATCTTAGTCATATCAGCCTGCCAGTAAAGTTTCATTGCTAGATCAAGTCTAGTTTTGAAGATATTGCAGATTTTTGGTATTAGCAATAGGGTACAGAAACTTTGAACTCAAATTTGAAGGCTTTAGAGGCCCCGGATGAGGTCAAATTTTGGGCTGAATGAAGCTTGTTTGATTCAAGCATTGTAGAGCTCCTCGTGACCTTTCCAAATTGGGGTCATAATAGTCAATCAGAGAAATTGGTGATGACTTATGGTCTCCGGAAGTCGGGCCACCTGAAATGGTGAAAAATAATTTTTCTTCAAAATTTATGTTCGGGTTTCAAAAGTTATTTTGAGATGACTATGATGTAATAAAATGAAAAATAAAATAATTCTAAGTTTGGTCGGCCTTGTTGGCTAAAATTTTGGAACCTTCCCAGGCGGTGGAAAATTGCCTATATAAGGAAAGTTGTAGTGTTGTCTTAGGTAGTTGGGGACAGTTCTGGATATTGATTCAAGGCTTTGTCCTACATAATATTGTAAGGGAATGCCCATGTAGCTTTGCATATTGTAATTTTGAAAGTTTGTAATTCCACATTTGTGGAGATAATAAGAAGCTAATTTTATGTTCTTGCATATTGTTGTTGTTTCTCTATTTCTATTATGTGTTTGTGGTATTAAGGGGAGCAACCTTCATCAAGTGGTATCAAAGCAGGAGTTCCTAAGTGTGTAAACAGGTCACCGATTGTGAGACAGTTTGCACCAAGACCGTGGGTTAGGTTTTTTGTGTAAACAGATTACCGAATGTGAGGTAGTTTGCACCAGGACCGTGGTTAGGGTTTCAATGCGCATCATGAAAATGCCTCCATGAAGGGAATGTGGTGGAAGAGCTTGTGTTGTAACACCTGAGGTTAGAGCAATCCAGAGACAAGTGTGAGCATTGCAAGAAGAGATTCACAGAGGAATGAATCTTAATGTCAGAGATGAAAGTGAAGATGAAGTCGAAGAAGGAAATGATGATCAAGAAGAAGAAGGCAAAATTTTGAATCAAGAAGAAGAAAGGCTTTTTCGGGCCATTTCCAAGATCGGGAAAAGACCTAAGATCGAGGTTCCTACATTTTTGGGAAATTTTAACCCAGAAGAATTGATCAACTAGATCAATGAATGTGAAGAATATTTTGAGTATGAAGATATTGAGGATCCTGATAGGGTCAAATTCGTGAAGGCTAGACTAAAAGGTCATGCGAAGATCTGGTGGAAAGAGATTCAATTGGAGCGAAATAGAAGAGGGAAAGATAAAATCACAAGATGGGATCAGATGGTGGATAAATTGAAGCGATAGTTCATCCCTGTTGATTATGAGCTTGACCTAATGAAGAAAATGCAAAGTTTGAAGCAAGCAAGAAGATCTGTTCAGGAGTATACAGAGGAGTTCTATCGAATCATCATCAGAATAGGACATGCAGAAGCTGATAAGGAGAAAGTTGCCCGTTACCTTAATGGATTGAGGCCAAGCATTCAGGAGGAGCTGAATATGGTTCGAATGAACAACATTGAAGAGGCATACCAGTTTGCCCTAAAAGTAGAGGAAAAGTTGAACAAGAAGTTTGAGAGTAGACAAAATGGAAGAGGTCATGATGGAAGATCTGGTGGATGGTCATATGGAGATCGAAATGAAGATCTGAAAAAGCAGGATGAGGCCAGTAACAGTCAGAATCAGAGAGGAGATAATTTTAATCATTTCCATGATCAGAATAATAGAGATCAGAGGGGAAGAGGACAAGGTTCAGGAAGAGGAGGCTTCCGTGGAACATGTTTTCACTGTGGAGAAGAAGGTCATAGGGCATTTGAATGTCCTCAATGCCAAGGAAGGATGGATAGGAGGAATAAAGGCCAAGCTAGAGTGGCACATGTAGATGAAGATGCCAGATCCTCAAATTCTGAAGATGCTGAAAGAGGAGAAACACTGATCAACAAAAGAGTTCTGCTAAGTGGTGAGAATGAACCTAAACAAAGGAGGAGCCTATTTCGCACTAGATGCAAGTGTGAGAGTAAATGTTGTGATGTGATTATTGATAGTGGAAGTACTAATAATTTGGTGTCAAAAGAGATGGTGACAAAGTTGAAGCTCAAGAGATAGAAACACCCACATCCATATCGGGTTGCCTGGGTGTAGGATGACCACATGGTCATGGTTAGTGAACAGTGCCTAGTAAAGTTCAAGATTGGCGGATACCATGATAAGGTACTATGTGATATCATATCTATGGATGCATGTCATATGTTGTTGGGTAGACCTTGGCAGTTTGACAGATGTGCTGTACATGATGGTCATGCGAATACCTATTCCCTGACAAAGGATGGAGTGTGACATAAGCTAAAACCATTGAAGGAAACAAAAGAAAAGGTATGTGCTAATGCAAGAATAACTTTTGTTGATAGAGGAAATTTCTCAGATGGTATGCGACATGAGCATATGTGTTTTACCTTAATTTCAAAGGCTGGGAAAGAGGAAGTAAAAGATGTACCTGTAGAAATTGTAGAATTATTGAATGAATTTTAGGATATTGTATCTGATAATGTGCCTGATGGATTACCACCAGTAAGAAAGATCAGTCATCAGATGGACTTGATTCCAGGAGTCAGTTTTCCAAATAAGGCAGCACACAGAATGACACTAGAAGAAAGTGAAGAGTTGAAGACAGATTTGAAGTTTAGTTCATCACATCATCCACATATTGTATATGGAAGTAGTCCCAGAAATGCATATGAGTTGAGAAAGATAGATAAAGGAGAAATAAATAGTGTTGGAGCTGAGGATTTTGTAGAACATTTGAAGAACATCCGTGAGGAGGTGAGGAAGCACATTTTAAAAATGAATGCGCAGTATAAGGCTAAGGTAGATGAGAAAAGGAGGCATAAGGAATTTTAGGTTGGAGATGAAGTCATGGTTCATTTGCGGAAGGAGCGATTTCTGGTTGGTGCATATAACAAGTTGAAAATGAAGAAGTTTGGGTCATGTAAGATACTGAAGAAGCATGATTCAGGAAATACATACGAGGTCGAGTTGCCTACTGAGCTGAATATTTCACTAGTATTTAATGTTTCAGATCTGATAGAGTATCATGAAGGAGGTGTTGAAGATGAGCTTACAACAGCACAGTGGAGTATTCCAGCAACCAGTTCAGATATCAAGGAGATTGAAGACATACTGGATAGTCGAGTTGGCAGAAGCACAAGGAATAGGGTATATGAAGAATATTTGGTCAAATGGAAAGGATGACCTGTTGAAGATTCATCGTGGCTGACAAGGGAGGAGGTTAACCGTCTTGGTTTTCCTCTACACACTTGAGTCATGACAGGGTCACTTCTCAAATTACCCTGAGTGTCTGATGCAGGAGCATCCTGGGTGTAAGAGCAATCTTGCATCACCCAAAAATATTTCTGGTTTCTTTTCAATAAGGGCTATTTTGTGTAGAGCTGCTATTTATGGAAACTTTCTATTTTTAGTAAGTTGTTTATACAATCTTAGAATGTTTTGATTTCACATGTGGAGGTTCATCTTAGTCATATGAGCTTGCCAGTAAAGTTTCATTGCTAGATCAAGTCTAGTTTTGAAGATATTGTAGATTTTCGGTATTAGCAACAGGGTACAAAAACTTTGAACTCAGTTTTGAAGGCTTTAGAGGCCCCATATGAGGTTGAATTTTGGGCTGAATGAAGCTTTCTTATTCAAGCATTGTAGAGGTCCTTGTGCCCTTTTCAAATTGGGGTCATAATAGTCAATCAGAGCAACTGGTGATGACTTATGGTCTCCAGAAGTCAGGCCACCTGAAATGGCGGAAAATAATTTTTCTTCAAAATTTATGTTCAGGTTTCAAAAGTTATTTTGAGCTGACTATGATGTAATAAAATGAAAAATAAAATAATTCTAAGTTTGGTTGGCCTTGTTGGCTAAAATTTTGGAACCTTCCCAAGCGGTGGAAAATTGCCTATATAAGGAAGGCTGTAGTGTTGTCTTAAGCAGTTAGAGACAATTCTGGGTAGTAGATCTAGGTATTGATTCAAGGCTTTGTCCTACAGAATATTGTAAGGGAATGCCCATGTGGCTTTGCATATTGTAATTCTGAAAGTTTGTAATTCCACATTTGTGGAGATAATAAGAAGCCAATTATGTTCTTGCATATTATTATTGTTTCTTTGTTTCTGTTATGTGTTTGTGGTATTAAGGGGAACACCCTTCATCATTTTAAATATAAACTTGCATGCATTAGTCATGTAATAGTTAAACTAATTATTACATGCACCAGGGTTTGCCTTTCAAAGCTTTTGATCTCCTTTATAAGGATGATCCATTGTACATTTAATTCATTCATTAATTGAGGATATTTTCTTCTTCATATTTTTGAGTCAAACCCTTGCCCTCTTCTTATCTCTACTTCCTTGCAACACATTTTTGTATGCAGGTGATCTTCGGGTTTTGTGGATTTGTATTGCTCAAATCCTACATGGTATTAGAGCCTAATCTACTACAGCTTGTTCACGTTTAAAGGATTCAAATTAGAGTTTTTTCGGTGGATTTGAGAAGTTTTGGTTATAGTTTTCAGATTTGGTATTCTCTGTAGAAATTTTTTTTGGCACTTTTTAGGGCTTTTAAATATTTTTTTATTGAAATTAGGGGGTCCCTAAATTTTGGTGCACTTTGAGCTCAAACGGACCTCACCGTTGAGCTCGCAGTGCCTAAAAACCCCTATTTCGATATAAAACACGTCAAAATTGAACAACATTGCAAGGAGAGGCAAAATTTTTTTGCCATAGGGCCGTGCACGCACCCCGATGCAGGATTTTGTACGATTTGTTTGCACAATTTTTTTTAAAAAAATCAAAATTTGTGTTAAAAAAATGCGTAGCCATCGTGCCTCCCGTGCACTGCCATCGCGCCTCCCATGCTCAGCTCCTCCACTGCTCCACCGCGCCAATGTGCCACCGCCGCAACTCTAAACCGTCAACGCTAATGGCTAGCTGCCAGGCCTAACTACTAGCAATTGTGGCTAACCGCCAGTGCCCAACATCTGACTGCTCGCAGTAGAGCACCATGTGACTAGGGGCTAGTGCCTTGGCACAAACCTTTTTGGGATTTTTTTTTGTCTTTAGAGCCTCTTTCATTGAAATTGGCATTCCAGGAGCTCCAAGCATCATTTTTCGACAAACAAGAAATTGCCAGAAAGCTGGTTCCGAGCCCGATGCTCTCATGGAAGTTAATTTGGTGTTTTTTTATCATCTAGCTTTCTTTTTCTATTGTCAAAGCCAAATTATCATTTTTGCATTCCGGGGGGGCTAATTTGCTCAAATTAGCTCCATTTTTTGATATGAAAGAAGCATCAGAAAGCTCTTCTCGAGCACCATCTAGATTTCTACCTTTTTTCATCAAATTGTTTTTCAAGGTACACAAGATTCAGATCTGAAGCTTTTTTTCTCTTCTCTTGATAAAACATATCATTCTAGGCTTAGGGGTTCGATATTTGGCTTGTGGGGGGGTGTTATTTTCTTGTTTCTATTAGTTAAATAAGATATTTATCAAAATAAAACCCCTTCTAAAAAATATGGCCAAGACCTCTTCTTGTCTAGAACTTCTGACCCCACATAATTATCACACATGGAAAACCTTGATGACATGACTTCTCCATTCAAAAGGGCTCTAGTCTTGTCTAGATGCAGTGCAGCTAGTATTACAGAGGCCCTTTGAGATCATTTAGCATTGAAACAAGATGGATGAGGCTATGGGGTTGATTTCTTTATAGGTATCAGATAGCTTGTAGTTTCATCTTGATGGGTGCACTACCCCTCTACAGATGTGGGCTAAATTTGAGACATTATTCGGTACCATCAATGAGTTTAGAGCACTTCAGATTGAGGCAGAGCTTACCTCTCTTGTACCTGATTCTTTTCCCTCTATTGAGGACTTTTTGATGAAGTTCAAACAACAGAGATCTTTGTTACATGGATGTGGAAAGTGAAAGACTGATAAAGAGTGTATTTATCTAATTCTATCTAAGCTTGGGGGAAACTTTCAGATCTTCTCTTCTACCTTTCATTCTACCATGGATGCTTTGGGACCTACATTCACCATGCCCACTTTTGAGGTGTTATGTGATCATTTGACTAGAGAGCGGGCCAAGATTACTCAGTTGGACTCTCTAATAGGATCAAAGAACCAAGCATTGGTTGCCCAACCATCCAAAGAAAAGTAGAAGCAGAAGCCAAAGGAGATATTAGATTCCTCTTCTCAGCACTCTACTGGCCCACCATCTTCTTCTACGAAGGAGAAATAGAAGATTGAGAGACCTACATGTTCCTATTTTCAGAAGGGACCTCATGATGAGTCACATTGTTTTCAGAAGAGATTTGATGGCTATGAGAAACAAATTGCAGATTTGCAAGCTCTTCTTCAGAAGAGCACTGTTTCCTCTCCATCCTCTTCTACCTCACAAGGGTTTGCTTTTCAGTCTTCCTCCACATCTTCGACATCTGGATAGGATTTTGGATAGGGTCATGCATTACAAGCATCCATTGCATCCCCTTCATAGGTCCCTTGGATACTAGATTCAGGTGCTTCTCACCATATGGCATCTTCTCAAGGGGTCTTCTCTACTATTGAGGCTTCTCCCATTCCTCATATTCTCACGGGGAATAAAATTGTCCTGACAGTCTACAGGAAAGGTTCAGTAGGAATTCAAGATGGCACATTCAATGATGTATTGTATGATCCATCTCTATCTGTAAACCTTCTCTCGATTTATCAGATTACACACAGTAGATTAGGGAAGACAGTTGAGTTCACTGCAGATTCAGTCTTCATTCGGGATAGTGCAACAAGAGGCATTGTTGCTACGTACAGGGATAGTTGATCATTCCACCCATCTCTACACCTTCTCACACTTTGGTCCACCATCTCCATTGTCGGAGCACAACTCTCCTCTTTCGTGAGAGCCTCATGTGGTGCAGTCAGGTCGCTTGAACTTTTGTATTGTTCCTGAGATCACTGCTATGAGTGCCACACCACATTATTCTGTAGGAAAAAGCCTCGAATCAATACCCAAATCTACTACCCAAAACTACCCCCGAACTGCCTAAGACAACACTACAACCTTCCTTATATAGGCAATTTTCCACCGCGTGGGAAGGTTCCAGAATTTTTAGCCAACAAGGCTGACCAAACTTAGAATCATTTTATTTTTCATTTTATTACATCAAAGTCAGCTCAAAATAACTTTTGAAACCCAAACAAAAATTTTGAAGGAAAATTATTTTCTGACATTTCAGGTGACCCAACTTCCGGAGACCATAAGTCATCGTCCGTTGACTTGATTGACTATTATAACCCCATTTCAGAAAGGGCATGAGGAGCTCTACAATGCCTGAATCAAGCAAGCTTCATTCAGCCCAAAATTCAACCTCATCTGAGGTCTCTAAAGCCTTCAAAATTGAGTTCAAAGTTTTTGTACCGTGCTGCCAATACTGAAAATCTTCAATATCTTCAAAACTAGACCTGATCTAGCCATGAAACTTTACTGGCAGGTTGATATGACTGAGATGAACCTCCACATGTAAAATTGGAACATTCTGAGATCGTATGAACAACTTACTAAAAATAGCAAGTTTCCATAAATAGCAGCTCTACACAAGATAGCCCTTATTGAAAAGAAACCAGAAATATTTTTGGGTGATGCAAGATTTCTCTTACACCCAGGATGCTCCTACATAAGACACCCGGGGTAATTTGAGAAGTGACACTGTCATAACTCAGGTGTGCAGAGGAAAACCAAGACAGTTTATCTCCTCCTTTGTTAGCCATGATGAATCTTCAACAGGTCATCCTTTCCATTTGACCAAATACTCTTCATATATCATGTTCCTCATGCTTCTGCCAACACGACTATCCCATATGTCTTCAATCTCCTTGATATCTGAATTGGTTGCTAGAATACTCCACTGTGTTGCTGTAACCTCATCTTTATCACCTCCTTCATGATACTCTGTCAAATCTGAAACATTAAATACTGATGAAATATTCAGCTCAGTAGGCAACTCAACCTCATAGGCATTTCCTGAATCATGCTTCTTCAGTATCTTACATGGCCCAAACTTCTTCATTTTCAACTTGTTATATGTACCAACTGGAAATCTTTCCTTCCGCAAATGAACCATGACTTCATCTCCAACCTGAAATTCCTTATACCTCCTTTTCTCATCTGCCTTAGCCTTATACTGCGCATTCATCTTGGTAATATGCTTCCTCACCTCCTCATGGATGTTCTTCAAATATTCTACAAAATCCTCAGCTTCAGTACTACTTATTTCTCCTTTATCTATCTTCCTTGGCTCAGATGCATTTCTGGGACTACTTCCATATACAATCTATGGATGATGTGATGAACTAAACTTCAAATATGTCTTTAACTCTTCACATCCTTAGTCTTCTTCATCACAAATAGACAAAGGCCATGCTCTTTTCACATGAGCCCACCCTTCATCTTATTCTTAGTGACACAAAGTTTCAGTGGACTTGACAAACCTCTCCTTTGTCAGCATTATGGGGGTTTCTATTGTTTGTGCTAATGCTTCCTTGGCTCCATAGTTGATCATTTCTTTAGACTATTGGCACTTGTATTTTTTACTATCACTTTGTTCTTGCATGGTTGAGTAGTTTTGTTTGGTTCACTCATATAGATTCATGTTCCATCTACATCTTTGACTGACATATGTTTTTCCCTTGTTTGTCATCTTCTCATTGCTCAACCAATGTCATTAGGGGCACTCATGTAAATTACTTCCTTCTATATCTTCAACTAATAGATGTTTTGCCTTTGTTTTCCATATGTGCATTATTTGAGTAGTGTCATTGGGGGATTTCATGTAGATTGTTGTCTTCTATATCTTCATCTAACATATGTTTTGCCTTTGTTTATCATCTACTCATTGTTTGAGTTGTATTGTTGGGGGCACTCATATAGATGGATCGTGATCATCATCTTGGTTTCAAAGGAGGTTCTTAATTTAGCACTATGACAATTATCATTTGACAGGTGCCCACACTTTTTGTGTGTCCTAGAGGAGGTTCTTTTGTACTTCATGTAGTTCCATCTCTCACTTTTGGAGAGGGGTTTTTTCATGTGGATTTTTTCTTTTTTCTTTGCTTTGAGATATTTTCATTATACATGGGTACCTAATAAAGCCTTTATTGTGGGGACTCATTCATGCATAAAGTTTTTTGTTTCCCTAAGTTTCACTTAAGGGGAGGTGTTAGAGCATGCATAATAGTTTCTTTAGATGCACATGAATATGTTGCTTTAATTAATTATGCACATCGTAAAAAAATTTTCTTGTGTATATTATTATGCATAATTAAACTACATGTTTGCACATTCATGCTCTAAGTTCACTTAGCAAGTCTAAATTTACCTCAATCTAATTTAGTTAGGCTCTAGTTCGCATGTTGTGCATATCATGAGCCTTTGGTTTGCATATCTTATCTTTAGTTTGCTAATTTTAGCTTGAGTTAGCTTTTTTATTTTAGTACAATTGCTTTCTATAAAAGCAATTGAACTCTTCATTGTAACTATCTTGCAAATTGTAATCCTTCTGCTTTTGAGGAATATAGCAATTATTTTCTTGATACCCTTTATTGTGGAAGGTGTTTTCATTTTTTTTTAATCTGAGGTGCTTGTGTTTAAAACTTCAACAATATTATATTCAAGGGAAATATTGAAAGTGTTTATTTCCACAATTTTGGATAGCTATAGTATACCTATAACCAACAATAGAAGTATTATTCTAAGTATTCATAGACTAATTGTAATCAATAATAAGGGCTTTAGGATTCAAAGTTAACTTTTAATGCTTTAATAATTAACAATAATTCATATCAACATATATATGCATTTTTGTAATGAGGCTAGACAAAAACCAAAATCCGAGCTTGCAAAATTAAGATAAATCCACTCATCCATCTTTCAATAATATCTTCATTTAATTAAATATGAATTTCTTGAAGAGGGCTATCCCTATGGCTATACAAAAATGAAGACTAGGAACCTATTAAGTTACCTATTGTAGAATATGGAAAAGGATTTAGTATCATATAAAAAAATGGATATTATAGTCACAGTGATCTTGGAATTCAAAAACAAAGCATAAAAGAACATGTTCAATTTACTACGAACCCTAAGCATAAGGGTTTTGGATGCATATCCCCTAGTACTATATTAATCCATGGTAAGAAAATTATATTAGGATTTATGTGACATCAACTTTGTAAATCCTTTAATTATGTGTTCTCCTAATATTTTTTTGTAATTTACCTATAAGGGATGAAGTTGTTTCACCAATAGGTGTAAAAATCTCATGCAAAGATGTTGTTACAATTAGAATATGGACTTTGGGAAAAATGACAAAAATAATTTGGCATCTTGTTTATATCATATTTATTTATTTTTAGACACATGTAAGTTGTTATAAGTGTGTGTATAATAGGTTGTGACATATATCCTAGGTTATCACAAGTCACTATGAGTGTATTTAGGACAAATGACTATTATATTTATCTAGTTTGGTGAGATGCCTTGTGATAGTTGTAAGAGCATCTAGAAGTGGTTATTTTAGGCTGCGTGAATGATTACAAGAAGGTGGGTTATATGGTCCTTTACCATGGTATTTTGGAACCTTATTTTGGCCAATGGTAATATTCTATAGTGGTATTTTGTGCCTCCATAAGTTGATATATTGAGGACTTGATATGGAGACACCATGGGAGTTTAATTTTGTACAAGAGTATTATTAGAGTGAAGGTTGAAGAGGAGAATGGTTGAAGGAATGTATATAATCTCTATTTCATGAATACAATACAAGCATATACATCTCTTCTTAGTGGATTTTTTTTTCCCAAAAGGGTTTCTTCACATAAACATGTATTGTGAAATGTTCCTCTTGTGTTGTTGAGTTATGTTTCCTTATTGTTTATATCTTATGCTAAAGTAATTTTTATTTCAATTATATTTTATGTTTATCTATGATAGGTTTATCAAGCATGTTAAAGTGGTGATATTTTGGCATAACAAAGAAGATGAATATCTCCATGGTTTTATGTATTAAAATAACTTAATTTTTAGATTTGCATACTACCATGTATTTTTATTTGGTGTTGATTAAGATTTGAATCTTATCAATTCTTTTATTAGATTAGAGATTGGATAAATTTTCAAAAAAATATTGAAATATCCCAACCTTTGGTATTAGAGCTTCAAGAGTTTTCATTGTTTCCATGTGTGTACATGTGCATGTATGTGAGTTGCATGAACTTGCATATTGTTTTCATGTGTTTTGCATATTGATGGCTTATATATTGCAGTCAACATTCTAAGTGTTAACATTGTTTTGCAAATCTATGATAATTGAATCTATTATCTAACATTTTGTTAAATATTATTGAATAAATATATAGTGAACATGTGATGTTGTAATGAACCCTACTAGGGGTTTCCTATTTAACACGCCTCATTATATATTATCATGCAATATTATGCATCAATTAAATTAAGTGATAGTTAATTTGTTCATAATACAATACATAATTATATATTTAGATGGCATCCTTGCTTCTTTCCTAACCCTAATGGAGGGTGTAGAATTATTGTCATGTATGGGATGCTTGAAACCATCTCCATAATTAATCCTAAGTGTTTCATGAAACACCCATCAATACCACCATTTGGGAGTCACCTAATTTGGGATGGAATTACTCACCTCTCCCTATACAAACCAACCTACCCCTTCCAAAAACATTAGCGAATGAATAAGGAATAAAAATTATAAATAAACTATATATTACAAATATATATATACACATATATAACTTATATATAATTCTAATCTCACTATTATTAATATATACATATCTATATAGATATGTACACACACATGTACA